>BSBK01009357.1:0-205593 GCA_027943335.1 Chamaecyparis obtusa | reverse complement strand
TATAATTTTAAAAAAAGATGAATGAAAATGATTTTGTGTTGTATCTGTGTATTTGCACAGTGCAAATATTTTTTTTAAGTATATACAAATTATTATTATTATATATACCGAATATGCTATATATATAATAACACATATATATGTATCATACAAAATAACAATTCTAACTTTATTAAAAAAAGAGGGAACATTTTGGGGTATGTGCATGTTGACCCGCCCGCGTGTGCGTTCTACAAAAGGGCAAATTCCTTGGTGGTGTTGTGACTATCACACCACAGTTGTGGGTGTGGTGGCATTACCATCCACTGTTCCCTTTGGGGGTGGGGGGAAGAGTGTCACCCGCACCACATCTGGGGTGTGGTGGGCACAACCCCCACCCCTCCTGTGGTTACGCCCTAAAGGGAGCCGGTTTGCATTAGCAGTCGGTGGCCCTAGGGTTCTTGTTTATTTTATTTATAAAAAAAAAAACATTTAAAATTAAAGAAATACATTTCTAGGTTTTCTTCAAAACAAAAAAATTGACTAGATATTTAAAATAAACAATGAACAAGCTAAAAAGAGTCTATTCAAAACAAACATAAAACTATATGTATCCAGGTTCAGCAGCGAGCCTGTAAATCTCAAAAATGAAATATTGAAACAAAAATGAATAAATTTACACAGTTCCGTGAATATCTTAGAGGGGATCCTCTTAATCTGCATATCTACAAGATAGGTAATAGAAAGAATAATAGCATAATAGAGTTTTTTTTTAAATCTAAAAAATAAAAATATATCCCAAATCTAAATGTAAAACCAGAGATGCCATACTGAAATTTAAGTTATTTTACTTTGTTGTCCTCGATGTTGATGCTAAGAGGATTTGATTTCTTCCCCATTCAAGAAGGCCTCTTGCAATTGTACAAATTCAAGTATATTTGGGGGTATATACACACTTTTGTGTATATACACCCATGTATACTTGGGTGTATACTCATCCTTTCTTTTCCTTCTTCTCAATCCTCTGCCTCAACCTGCACACACATAAAATGATGAAAATTAGGGTTTGGGGTGTCTTTATAAAATTGGCCCAACCCTAATTTCAAATTAGGGTTTGGACTTGCCTTTTGGGGGCACTTTTCTTTTCTTTATTATTTTAATTCTACTTAGTTTATTCTTATGATTAAGTGACTTTAGAAAGTCAGGTTTATTATAAATTGATTTTAAGTTGGTTTTAATTTATATTCTTTTATTGGAAATTAATAACAATGAATTTATTTATCTAGTGAAATCATTTTTAATTGTTTGTTATGAATGCAATATTAAAATTATTTAAATAATGTTAATGTAGGAATTTTTATTTTTAAAAAAATCGTTAAACTAATTTAATAATATTTCAAGATTTTGAATGAGGAATTTATTAAGTATTCAATTTAATATTTAAAATTTGGAGGATTTATTTGATTATCATTGTCTTTAAATGACCTTACTATTTTTAACTTAATAATAGAATTATTAGGGTATTAGTTAACATTTTAATTCCTAGAAAGGCCCTAGGAGAAACTAATTGTTTCTAGTAATTATATAAGTAATTTGTATAGTACTTTAATTACTTAATTAATTAAATCACATAATTCGGTAAAAACAATTATGATTATTAACTCTCAATTAATAATTACCTCTTAAACAATAGTATGTTAATTGAATTTTAAATTTATCATTTATTTATTTCAACTAGTTATAGTTTTAAAAACCTAGTGTTGAGATGGAAGGATTTCCATATTTTCTTGAGTTGGATTGGAATGAGATTAATCCCTTTAGAATAGTTCATGCTAACCTATTTAGGGATCTTCATTGACTAATGTTGTCTGACGAATGAGGGATGTTTGCATGCCAGTGCATGCCATGATTCCCCTTGTGAGTCGAATTGTGATAGTCATTGTGCCTTGAGTTTCATGTCAAGTGTACTTAGTATGCAACCTAGGAGATGTTTAGTGTGCCTTAACTTTCACAATCTAGTTACACTTCCTATTACAATAAGGAAAACATTCCTTCCTTTATACCGCACTCAAATAATTAAATATGATTCGGCATACAAATTACAAAATAAAATCTTCCACACATTACACAATATTCCACAATTACATAAAATTGTCGGCTTCCAATTAAGATAATTCTTCACTCATGCAACCTTTGACCTTTCTCTCATGTCCATGTCACAATTATCATGTATTAATCATTTTTTCAACTTTGCATGATCAGATTCTATCCTGATTAGGAGATATCATCTGATTTCCACAAACTGCTACTCGGGAACACTGCCCGAATACAACTTCCACTGAATTACACATAACTATCATGATTAAATGAATTCCCTTATGCGCTCTTAACCATGATCTTATACAACATCATAGAGTAAGTCCTCAACTCCGCATAGCTTGATCTTCAATAGACCACGTGCGTTAACTCAAACATTATCTGCTTCTCTGCTAATCTTCAGTAGATCACGATGTTGACATCAATGACAATCACAGTCATGAATGTAATAACAACTGCTACAGAATGACTACTAATACTCCCCCATAGGATATATTTAGCATTCATTCCTAACAAGTGGCTGGTTGGAAGACTCTGGCCTTGCAACAATGTAGTCATGAAGCAATTGCAAGATATGAGTACTTCTTTGGTATTCCCTATCAGTCCTTTCTACATCATAGATATTTGGTGGAATCTCACATTAATCTTGATATCACTTTGAAGGTGATTTTTGGCATTTCCTAATGTCTACAGGATTATTCGGTCTCATGGAAAAAACCCTTATTTTTAATTTTCTTAACTTTTAATTTAAGTATGGGTTACTTTCACTTAATGAATTTAATTATTATTAGGGGAGAGGAACCAATAGGTGAGTGGGGTTTAATAGTCTAAATGGTAGTTGAGGGAAGGGTCTATGTAGCTAACTAAAAATAATTTTATATAATGGAGACATTTAGAAACTATTTTAAAGCTCCTCTTCATAAAATTCATTTTGGTTTAGTTCAATAGTGAGCAAAAAATGTCTCATGTCAATACTTATCCTCAAAACAAGTCTAGTAAATTTGAAAAAAGAAACTAATTATGTGATGTCACATCAGCAAACCAATAAACATGACTTAGTGCACAACTCTGAGTCTTAGTTGTTTTGGACTAATTTTGTTACCTTGGCCAAAAAAGACATGATGTGGCATCAATTTAACCATGTGAACTCAAAACAAAAAAAATTAAGAGGGGTACTTTACAAGTAAACAACTGTATAAAATTCAAAATAATTTGAAATATCGAAGATAGATTTTAGGGGGCATAAAATTAGGATGGTCAACTATAAGGCCCTCTCCCCTAGTGCAAGTTGGAACCAAGAAAAATGAAGGGGCCACATTTGTTTAGAAACTCCATCTTATTCAAGATTTTAAAGATATTATCCAATAAGACATTCTGAAGGCTTTTGAAGCATTGCATAGGGGAACCATGTCCCTAGTCATCATAGCTAACTTTGTGTACCCAAAGATCCTAAATTGTACATTAGAAGTTGATGACTTTTTAATTATTTTTTTCTATATGCGATTTAACTAATACCTATTCTTTTGGCTTCGAGGTAGTAATGATGCATATTGTCAAGTCTGTCGTGCACATGGAAGGGTAAAAAATTGTTCATTTAAAAGTGTTGCTCGATATATACTTAAAAATTCCCTAATAACCATGCAGTACAACCACTCAAAAAACTATCAATACCTATGCACAAATGTTCTACTAGTCATGCACTTTGGGTATCAATGAATTTGCACAACTCCAATTAAGATTCAAAATTCTAACTTCTAGATATACAAATATATGACTATTGGTACATGATATATTTATTAATGAACTTTTAGTTATCATTTTCTTAATATTTTTAAAATTAGTAATAGAAAATTAGATGAACAAAGAGCACAAACAATAATTGAAATATATGAGGTAATTGGTGCTCTTCAACTACCTAACGATAAATCTCAACAACTCTCTGAACTTTAACGATAAATCTCAACAACTCTCTGAACTTTATCAGATATTTCAATCCCTCTATTGTTCATATTTTCCAGCTTTAGTCATGCAAATGTCCTCTCTACAATTAAGCAGTAAAACAAATGTTCGCTTTGTGCTTTCCTTTTCCGAGCAAGATTCTTGTGGAGGTGGAATCTTCACGCTGGATCACACGCTGCCCATCTAGATATGACGCTCATTGAAGTAGCTAAAATAAGTTGGAATATTCACACTATATGATAGACCCAAGTTGCCCAAAGTCCCTAGTAAAAATGTTGTCTAGAATACACCCCTAAAGTGTCTAATATGAGTATCTAATATAATGTTGACTAGGAACGACTCTTTAATAATGAAAATAGATTGAAGTTGCCTAATATGAGTGTTTGTTATTCTGCTTTCTTTATCAAAGAATGATGTTCGTGGAGGTGGAATCTTGGCTTGATCACATTCGCTCAAGTCAAGCACAGGTATTCATTAAGAAAACCACACTAAAATTACATGCAGTAAATGAATACGTTGTGCTTTCCTTGTACAAACAAGATGCTCGTGGTAGTTGAAAACACACTTGGAAACTAGAGACAAATATTCATTAAAGAAAATACACTTCCACTACACAAGACAAAAACTTGCTTGACCCATGAAGGTGAAATCTTGATATTTGTTCACACACGGCCAAGCCATGGACGGTTGCGAATTAAAGAATATGGACTAAAGGTATGCAAATTTCCTCTAGTCTGAGTTTTGTGGATTGAAACTACACCTTCCACGCTTCATTATTTGCGATGTGGGTATTTTATATTGAATCTCACATCAATCTTAATTTTTAGATACGACGTTCATTAATGTAGCTGAAACTAGTCGGATTTTTTGTGGTGGAATATCATATCAATCCTTATTTTACCTGAAAGCGAACAATCTCGCTCTGAGCATCACGAACACTACTTTTTTATAACTTTAATTTCAAAATGATCACTGTCATTAACTTTCATACGAAAGATTAATGAAAATAAAAATTGGGGAGATCGCACTTATTCTATGGCTGACAAATACATGACAGTGTACATGGATGGAATCTACATCTCGACTTCAACAATTCTCTGATATTTCTCAGACATTTCGTTCTCTTTAGTGTTCATATTTATCATCTTTGACGTGCCCCAGGGCCAATGTTTAGTCTTGCAAATGTTCTCTCGACAATTTAACAATGAAGTGAAGTGATTTGCATGCTTTGTGCTTTTCTTGTCCAAGCAAGATGCTCGTGGAGGTGGATTCATTACGCTGGATCGGACATTGCCTACCTCCCTACGGCGTTCATTTAAGTGAATGGAAATCTAGGTACGGGCTCTCGCTAATGAAAATAGACTAAAGTTTGTGAATTTCCCTTCTTTAGTTAGTTATTGGTATATATTTTCCATCTTCTACACGGCCCAAAGAGATCAAGTTAAACTATGCTTAACCACGTTGAGTGCAGATTCATCTCTACACTCACAATAACTGAAGTACTCTCTACCTACATGATGTTTAGTATATAATTTTCCTTGTTCGAGCAAGATGCTCGTGGAGGTGGAAACTTCGTTCTGAATCTAAATACATCTCTCATTAAATATACCAGACATGATTGGGACTCTAGTTACAACTATTATCAAAGTGGCTGACATGATTGGGTCTTTATCTATGCCACTCGTTAGGCTTTAGATTTTGTTGTTTATGATTCATTTTTTCATGGCCGAGGAGGTGTCGATTTTCCAGTCAAATATTTAGTATATATATATCATATGGATGGATTTTTCAAAAAAAAAAAAAATGTTGTCTCTTTTGTATGGTGTGCTAAATGTATGGCTCGGTAGATATTATCAGCTCAGGATGGGACGTAATAAAAAAAATTATAATTTCAATCTGATAAACTTACTGATACTCTTCAACATTCTAAGGGTTGTCATTAAAAGAATGATGCTCGTCCTATGGTGGTCATCAATCCTAAGGTTATTATTGAAGATGCTATCTACTATTATATTTTGAGCATGTTTTGATATGGATATGTATGTGTATTAGAGCTTCTCTATTGGGCTAGTAGCCACTAGGAGATGTGGAGGTGATTATAGTGGTAAATGGTTTTTTCATAGTGGTCCTTTTTCAATTTCTTGCATTTAAACTTTAAAGGAATTTCATATTTTTATATATAACTTTGGGTTGTTCATTAAGTTGTAGCATGTCATTTTTATCTAAGTAAAAAGATTCATTTCAAGATTACTATTTGGCCTCACCTTTGTCATCTTCTATTGGAATTTTGGTGACCTAATAACTTGCCAAGCTAGGTGCAAGTGCTAAGTAAAGAAAAATAGACTAGAGTTGAACAAATTTCTTGATGCATAAGGTGGTGTACATGTAATATCATTACTTCTCTAAGGTACACTGCTTAATTAAGTGGCCAAATGTGTAGATATTTAGATGGAATTTCGTATCAATCTTCTTAACATGAAAATGATATAATACAATACAATACAATTCCGTTGGCATAACTAATGCAGAGATCAAATAAGTATGTTATGGTATGTCTTTGATGCAGGTATGATGATGGGGTGATCAATTATGATGTTGTCATTGATGTCAACTTAGTATTTATTGGTTGAGAGTATTCTTGTTATGATGAGATATGTTCAAGAGGTTGAATCCAATGTTGTAGTATGAGTCGGAGAGTGATTGCAAAGGAAGACTAATTAATGTCTCAAGATGATATATCCATGACTGCACAGGTTTACCTTATGTATATTATGATTTATGATTGTTTGAAGGTTGACAGGTTGATAGGAAGAACATGATGAAGCCAAGGAGTGATAATTTGATGATTGTGTCAAATTGGTTTTGATTCAAATATTGCAATTCATTATGTGTGGTCTTGATGATATTATTAGGTTGCTGCTGCAAGTGCATCAAGATTGGTGATCAGTGGATAGATTCATGATGAACTGAAGCTCACTCAGTGAAAGGTATAGGAAGTTCTTAGAACAACGGTCAAATCCATAGCTGATAATGTTGCATTATCTTGTAATAAGTGGTTATGTGTCATAAGGATTGTAGTGACATGGCAGATCGATGGGGAATGATGAGTTTGCATATCATGATCATGATGATCAGCTTTCTTGGAGTTGTGCAAGAATATTAAAGAGTGTGATGTGGTTTAATTTTTCCTTGGCAAATTGATTGTGCGATCTAGAGGTCAACATGAATATGTAATTATAAATGATAATTGGTATTATGTTTTAGGGTTTAAGGAATCAAATGGAACAAATTGAAATGGTGTATTAGGGTTATTTTCTATCTTGGTTTTTAAACTATTTTATTTATAATTTTTAATGTATTGTGGAATGAAGTAGAGGAGAAAGATTAATGTGGTATTTTATTTGTTGTCATGGTAGTTTATAGTGATCAAAGGTGTTAGTCTAGATATGAAGAAGTGTTTCAGAGTATAGCATTGATCAAGAATACTCTAGATTTATCATGCATTGAGTGCAAATATTATATCACTCTTTACTTGTTGATTTTAGCAGGTTGATAAGAGAAATCCTTTAACTAGGTCACTTTTAACACAATGAGAAAGATCCTAATAGGATTGGAGATCAAAATCCTCTAACAAGATGACTCTCAAAAGGAGTTCTGGATCTCTTAATTGGGTATATCCTAGTAGGTCTTTATTGTAAGCTCCTAACAAGACTAATTACTATTAATCGGGTATACCCTTAACTAGGTGGATGTAATGCCCCTAATAGGGAAACTTATTACTGTCATAGTGATATTTTGTGGGTACTAATTTCCACACATATTTTTTCTCTCTAACAAAGGTTTTCACAATAAAAATATACGTGTTAAAGTATTCCATACTTTTAATGTTTGATTTACTTTGTTACTATTTTTCTATTTGCATTGTAAGCTATATCTTGTGGAACTTGGTAGTGAAAATAGTTTAAAAAAATTGGTTACACTAGTTCACCCCCCCCCCCCCACCCCCCCTCTCAATGTCATCTAGCATTAATAATTGGTATCAGAGCCAAGCTCCCTTGAAGAATCCTAACAGCTCAGGGAAGATCTTTAAGGTAAAGATGGATGGTTTGAGATATAAAAGGAAGCTTCAGGAAGTATAGAAGGTAATCAATGAATTGAAGGATTAACTGAAGGTGTCTATTGCTAAGAGACAATAATTTTTTGAGTAACTGAATAAAATCCAAGACTACATTGAACACCTATCATAACATAGAGGATCTAAAGAATCTAAAACAGTCCTAGAGGTCATGTCTCAAGAGAATCAATAGCTAACAAAAGACAAGAAAAGTATCAAGAAGGAGTTGGAAGATTTTCCTATTAAGATGGGTCAAGAAATGGAAGCTAAGAAGTTTTCTAAGGAAACAAGGAAGATTATTGAAGATTCCCTAGAAGATAAGGACCAAGCTTTGAAGGATAAGGAACATGAACTCTTTAAGTATGAGTAAGAGGCAAGGTACCTTACAAGTATATCTTCATGATACTATAGAGGAAATGGAAGATTTAAGAGGTGAGATCAACAATCTGATGATGAGAAATGAATATTTAGGAAGAAAGAATGAGAATTTGTAAAATGAACTAGATGTAACAAACAAGTTGTTGAAGAAATTTAAAGAAAGTTCTACAAAGCTACATGAGCAACTCATAAATCAAAGGATGAGTGGTGAGACCCATGGCCTTGGCTATGATGGTTTTGAAACTAGTGAATCATCTGGATCCAAGAAGATCAAACAAGATAATAAGTCTTTTCCCAAGCTGAACAAGAAAAGTCCTTGTAATAAACTTTATAAACTAGTTTTTTTAATTTGTCACAAGATAGAACATACTGCAAATGTATGTTGGATTAGCCTTGGTGCACCTACATGTTCAATTTGTCATTAGGAGGGTCATATTCCTAGTTTTTTCATAAATAAACCTGATATGTTCAATGGTTGTTGTTATAAGTGCAAGAAGTATGGTCATAGAGAAAGTGAGTGCAGGAAAAAGATGAACAATCAGGGATCATTTGTCAACCAGAAAAGTCCTTATCAGAATAAGAACCGGTGGAATGGTTCATGCTAACACTACCACAACTATGGGAACATGGTTGTTAATTGCATATTGAGGACAAATAGAGGTAATTAACAGAATGAGATTTCCACAATCCATTTTCTTTTTTATATTCAACACACTACAACACCCTCTAGATTTTTCATTTTTTCTCCTATAGTAGTCACCATTCTATCAAATTTTCATTTTTTCTACAAATAGAGGTAATTCAAGACCTTAAAGATCTACTAGGATGATATGTTTCCATTTTCATAAGATTTGACACATTACAAGATTCTATGTAATGTCAAGAAATCAAGGAAATTGATTGGAGAACAAGGTGAATGATTAGAAAGGAAAGTATATAGTGAATGTGGAAGACAATAGAAAGAAAATTATTAAAGTATGAGAAAATAAGGATGAAAGAAAAATATCAAAGGATCTGCATTTCCATCATGTGTGGATAATTCATCAACTAACTAAGCCTATTTTGGCTTAAGGGGAGCAATCACTATCAGATCAATCTTAGACCCCCTAGAAGAATGTGTGGTAAGTTTTATCTACATATTTATATGCATAACATGGTGTATAGTGATGTGATGTGAAGTTTGGTTGTATTACATGAGGTGTTACCTATCAGTAATTAATTTTGAAATGTTAAGTGGTGCACAGTTGTGCTCAATTGGTAAATTGAAAGGTAAATAAAAAGAGAAGTGAAACAGTTTTCCCTAGAGAAAGGATTTACAAAAGAGAAAATAGATAAAGAAAGGGAAAAATATGTAGGAGATCAATCAAGCATAATAGATGCTATAGGTGATAATGGTGAAGATGTTGAAGTGGTATCTTCAGCAACCGATAAAGTTCCTACTGACAGACAAATAAGAAGTGCATTAGTACAATAGGAAAATATCACTTCATCAAAGAAGTTACTAGTCAAGAGAAAAGAAAGTTTCTAAGGTTAATATGCCTGAGTCCTCCAAAAGCAAGAAAGCATCTAAAGAGACAAAGAATAACAATTGCAGGTACTGGTAGATGTTGCTACTAGAGGAGATGTAAAAAAGGATGAGTAGGTACATACTGATGATGTAAAAATTGAAAGTGAAAGGGAAAATAAAGTACATGAAGATGAAGATATCAATGATGATGATGGTGATGACATTCTGATCATACAAGGGCCTATTAATGTTAATTCTCTGAGCCAAAGTGAGATGATGGAGATTCCTACCGCCTTGCAATCTAAGGCCAAGAAACAAATGATAAAGGTACAAAGGAAAGAATTCCAAGTCATCCAATCAGCAAGAGATGTATTGTCAAATTTGATGCCAAAGGTTGATTATGATGAGTATTCTACACCTATTTTTCAACTTGATAGAATGGTGACTACTACAAGAGAACAAATGAAAAATCTAGAGGATGGTGTAGTGTGTTGAATACAAAAAAGATAATGAGCATCAAAGACAAATACATTAGTTCAATCCATCTATTGGAAAGAGTCAGTCTAGAAGTAAGTGAATCAAGTTACAGAAGCCTTATAGGAAGCTGGTAAGATTCTTGTCACTTTTTGTGATTTTTCAAGTTTGTTGAAGATATTGAGAAGAAGAAATTTGACACACAAGAAGAAATCAAGAAGCCAATAGAAAGTTTCGTGGCCCACTAAGCTATAATTTTTTATATATCAGTTGAAGAAACAATAATAAGAAAGAAAAGAGGATTGAAGAATGTTGAGGTAGATTTAGTTCTACTGGATATGTGTGCCTTTGATTGCTATTAGAAGAGTAAGTATTTTTTTTGAAAGAACAAATTATTTTACTCGAAAACCTATTCAAGAACTAGAAGGATAATCTTCAAACATTGAAGATAAGTTTTGTTCAGTGAATTTTTTGTAAAGAGGGAGCAATAGCTCCTGTACATTTTAATCAATATTAAGTGATCACCTAAAGGAGGAGTAGTCAGAAAGAGATGAAGACATTTACAAGAAGAAGAAGACTTAGGTAGGTTGTGCCTTTCGTATTGTTGTCAAAGAGGGAGAAAAAATAGTAAAGAATCGAAGGGGGAGAAGTATCAGTAAAGAAAGGGAGAGAAGAATCAATAAAGAGAGAGAGAGAGAGAAACTATGACAGAAAAAGAAGAAGCAAAGAGAGCATTTATTTACTTGGTATTATTGGTTTTTCCATCAACTTCAAAGGGGGATATTATTGGCATAAATGATGCAGAGATCAGATGAGTATGTAATAGTATGTGTTTAATGTAGGTATGATGATAGGGTGATCAGTTATGATGTTTTCATTGATGTCAACCTAGTATATTTCACTTGACAGTCTTCCTATTATGATGAGGTATGTTTAAGAGGTTGAATCCAATGTTGTAGTATGAGTTGGAGTGTAAGATCATAAAGGAAGACTAATTGATGTCTCAAGATGATATATCCATGACCGCACATGTTTATCTTATATATATTTTTACTTATGATTGTTTGAATGATGAAAAGTTGATAGGAAGAGAAGGATGAAGCTAAGGAGTGATGATTTGATGATTGTGTCAAATTGGTTTGGATTCAAATTTTGTGATTTAGGATATGTGATTTTGATGATATTATTGGATTGTTGTTGCAATTTCATCAAGATTGGTGATCAGTAGACAGAGTCACAACGAACTGAAGCTCACTCAGTGAAAGGTACAGGAATTTCTTAGAATAATCGATCAAATCATTAACCGATGATGTTGTATTGTGTTACAATAAAATTGGTTATGTTTTGTAAGGATCATAGTGACGTGGAAGATCAACGAGGAATGATGAGTTAGAATTTTTATGATTGTGATGATTGTATTTCTTAGAGTTATGCAAGAACATTGGAGTGTGATGTGGTTTGACTTTTCCTTGTCAAATTGATTGTGTGATAGATTTGGAGACTGACATGAATTTTTAATTAGAAATGATAATTGGTATTACATTTTATGGTTTAAGTAATGAGGTGGAATGAATTGAAATGATGTATTTGGGGTGTTTGGTCGTCTTAAATTGTAAATCTCTTTATATATCATTTATGATGTATTATGGAATGTAGTGGAGGAGAAAGATTAATGTTCGGTGATTTTGTTGTTATTGTGGTGGTTTATGGTGATCAAAAGTGTTAACTTACAAATATGTAGAA
Organism: Chamaecyparis obtusa; assembly: GCA_027943335.1. Taxonomy (NCBI): domain Eukaryota; kingdom Viridiplantae; phylum Streptophyta; class Pinopsida; order Cupressales; family Cupressaceae; genus Chamaecyparis; species Chamaecyparis obtusa. The sequence continues at coordinate 193,342 of BSBK01009357.1, read as the reverse complement.
GTGTTTCAGAGTAGAGCATTGATCAAGAATACACTAGATCTGTCATGCATGGAGTGCAGATACATATCACTCTTTACTTATTGATTTTAGTAGGTTGACAAGAGAAATCTGTTGACCGAGTCACTCTTAACAGGGTGAGAATGATACTAAAAGGTATGAAGATCAAAATCTTCTAACAAGGTGACTCTCAGAAGGAGTTCTAAATCCCTTAACTGAGTAGATCCTAGTAGGTCTATGTTCTAAGATCCTAACAAGGTTGAATAATCTTAATCAGGTGGATGTAATCCTCCTAACAAGACAAATTATTACTATAGGGTAAAAGTACAAAGCTGTGTCACACTTTTATAAAGGAAAAGGCCAACAACACATAAATTTTTTAAGTTTAATGACATAAAAATGGCATTTATGTTTAGAATTTGGAGATGATGTAAACTAATGAAATGTGTAAAAGTGGATGAAGTTTATGCCTATAATTTTTTTAATTTTTTTTGAACAAGAATTCACATAGTTTTTAAATTTTTTAAGTCCATTTTTTACTTGCTTAAAAATGCTGAAAAATGAGGGTCTTGTTCACAACAAAAAAGTATATGCAAATAATATTTTTTTCCTTTGATTTCAAAATATGTCATAGATAAAATGTATAGCTAGTGCAGAAAAGAAGAAAAATTAGTTTTCAATGTATATTTTCTCTAATATAACTACTCAAAGTTGAACATACCTGAAATCGATAGTTTTCATCTCACGTCAAATTTCCCCTATCAAATCTACACCATTTAGAAAATAAATGACACACTCTTGAAGATAACTTTCTCCTCTAGTGTTAAATATAAATTTTCAATTTTTTTGATAAGCTTTGCTATTTTTTTCTATTTTTGAAGCATCTTGTTCTCGAATGTTAAAATACCTACTTGGAGTATTTTGAAATTATAATATATTAAATCTAATTAAAATATTATAAAAATTATATGATGATAATCTTGACTCTGTGCTCTAAAAAAGGGTATTTTAATATTTGTAAAAAAATATCACTAAAAGGAGTAAGAGTTATTGAAACATCGCTTTTCTGAAATAATTTTATTTCTTTAGTAATTGTTATAAAACATGCTTTTAATAGATATTTCCAATTGGAAAAGGTGAAGAACTTATCTAACTTAGCTAGAATGAATCTAGCTAGACCATATGTTTGACAAAAAATAATTTTAGTTAGAAATACTCAAATTTAGCTATGTTGATAAGTTGTCCTCAAACGTGACACAACTTTGTACTTTTACCCTATAGTAGTGAGATTTTATGGGTACTAATTCCCATACATAGTTTTTCCCTCTAACAAGGGTTTCCATGAGAAAAATATATGTGTTAAAGTGTTACATTCTTTTGATGTTTGATTTACTTTGTTACTATTTTTCTATTTGTATTGCATGCTATATCTTGTGGAAGTTGGTGGTGAAAATAGTTAGAATTTTTGGTTACACTGATTCACGCCCTCCTCTCAGTGTCATATAGCATTAACAATACAATACAATATAATATAGTCGTTGTGACGTCGCGGGATTCTAGAAAATTTCAATCAATATTCAACAAGACTCTGATGTCGATAATCTTGTTGGAGTTTGATATCTTTTTTGCAACTTGGAGAGAGAGAGAGAGAGAGAGAGAGAGAGAGATATTCCCCAATAACACATGTTATTATTGGCATGATATGAGTAATCAAAATTTAGTTACTCTCTCACTCAAACTTTTAATTTAGATTTTAAATTGAAATTTAGTTATTACATAAATTTAAATAAAATTACAATAAATAAAATTTTCATAAGATAAAAAATTAAAAATTAAATTAATTTTATTATCTTTTAATTATTATTTATAATTTCATAAAAAGAAAGAAGAAGAATTAGAATAAATTACAAATTAAAATAAAATATTCTAATATCTTATATCAATTTTTATATAATGATTCTCTATTTTTCATTTCTTGTCTTGTTGGAGATATGATAGGATTCAAGAAGTATCTATTTTTTTAAAAATAGTGGTCAAGTGGCTTAGGAAGGAATTGGGGCATTCATTTATTCAAGAAGCTTGAAGGAACCTCCACTAAGTTTGCTTCTTTTTGGTGAATACCTTAGTAAGCAACAATAGAGAGAAATTAGTGATAAAGAAGCAACGGAAAGATCAGAAGAACATAAGTTCCCAAAAAAAAGTTTTAGTTCTCAACAAAAATGAAAGCTCTGGTAGATGTAAGGAAAGAAAAAGTATCAGAAGTGGACAAACTCTATCGTACTTAGTGTATTAAAAACCTTATGCTTTTTAGCATTTTGTAGATTTTTTTACATTTCTTGTTTTATCAAAGATATAATATGTTCCAATAATAGTATTAAGTTTTAACACAAGTGATATATTTTCTTAGGAACAAATTATGGAAAAAAAGTGTTGGAGTACTTAGCACATTATCTAATTAATTCTATATTTATGTCTTTTATTACTTTATTTGCATAAGCTAAACTTAGATTCGTGTTCCTTATTATTAGATGGAGTTTTATTGAGTACATGTCATCTCATAGATCATGACATTCAAGAATTTCAAGTCCTCTTTTAATATTTCTCTAGGCCATTCAACTAGATTATATTTATGCTTTTGTAAGCATTCATTGTACTCTATTCAATTTACTTATAGGTTAATCTCAATATCATATTCCTCTTTGGATCAATTCTCTCTCAAGGTTGCATAGTATTAATTGTGGCTTCTTCTCTTCACATATGATATGTATTTTTCTTGTAGATGATTCATGGGCTTGTGGGGTTGAACAAATAACTCCTACGAAAAATAATCTCAAATTAGTTGTTTGGTATTAGTGAACCTTTGAATAAGCAAGATTATAGAGTAATTAGTTATAAAGAAGCAAGAGATCAAAATAATCATAGGTTGTAGGAAACTTTAGAACCTCTCATTAATTCCTAATAAGGTTTTAGCTCCCTCTAGAATTGAAAGCCCTCACAAGTACAAGGCAAGAAAAGGATCGAAGCATTCATTTTTTGGTAACTAAATTATCTAATAAAGCTAAAAATAAGGTGATTCTTTAATTGGACATTACAAAAGCATTTCAAGACTCAAAGAGAAATAATAGAACAAAGAGTCAAAAAGTGCTTTGGTTGGTGAAACCATAGAAATCTATAATAAATTTCAAAAAGAGTGTTGATTAGGAGGTGGTCATAAGATAATTTTAAAAGATATTTTTAATTACATATATTTTTTTAATTAATAATATTTAAATATATATTTTTAATTTTTTATATTTTTTAAATTAATATAATTGAGATTAGTTTTATAGGCTTGCATCCTTCTCCAATTCCATTTACCATTAATTTGAAAAAGTAAGTTGTTCACTTCACATAAAAAAACTCTTTCGACGGATTTATTTCATGGTGAGAAATTTTAAATTAAAATTTGTAAGGGAAAATAGTGATGCTGATCTTTTGGGCATCCTTTACATGGAAACATATTGAAATAAATTACCATTTTGATGTGAGATTCCAACTACTATACACCGCACAAATTTCCATATGCTTACGGCATAAATTCAATCCATTGAGCTCGTAGTGCATCTACACTGTCCCAAGCAATTTTGAACTACAAATTTTTTCAACTTGAGTCTATTTTCTTTAATGAGCTTCCGTATAGATTGGCAGTGTTGATGCAGATTCCACCCCCACGAGCATCTTGCACGAAACACTGAAAGGGCGAAGCAAGAATTCATTTTAGTGTTAAGAAGTCTAGAGAGGGCATCTTCAGTTAGGACGGCTCAAGATTTGTATCCAGGTATGCTTGGATCTCCTTGAACCATGTCATAGGTGGAAAAAATGGATCTACCCAACATGGAAATATGGGATATAGAAAGTACACCTAAAGAGGTTTGGGTTGTTAAAGCTGAATCAGAATTATTAGATAGTGAAGAGAGCTTAGATGAATCGCACGATGATCTCATTCATACCTTTGGCTTAGATGAATCACACGATGATCTTATTCATACCGTTCCAAAGTCTCTATTGAGCAAAAACACTGAGGTATTCTATCATCCTCAAGTCGTCTGCTTGGGTCCTTACCATTTCCAAATGAAAGATCCATGGGAAAATGAGATGGAACGTCTTAAGTCAGAAGTGGCAAGAAAGATGCACCTTAAACTCATATTGGTAGGTGGCTTGAAAGCGGTGATAAAAAAGCTTATGGAGAGAGAGAAGCAGCGAAAACTAAAGGAAAGCTATGCTAAAAATTTTGAGCTTAGCAGTGAAGCTTGTGCATGGATGATAGTGAGGGATGCCTATTTTGTTCTAGAGGTCCTCGACATATTCAGAAAAGATGAAGATGAAGGGCAAAGCAGGAAGGCCTCCATTGATAGTACTCTGAGCAGGAGACGACATTATGCTCTGTTGACAGAAATTGTGAAAGATGTGCTCAAGATGGAAAACCAGCTACCATTCTGGGCTTTGGAGGAAATCAGAAGTGATATAATGGGATCAAATGATGTTGTCTGGTTTGAGTCAGCACTAAAGAATTTATCCCCCATCAAAGTAGCAGATAGAAGCAATTGGGAATACCGCAAAGAATCTCATATCTTGCAGTTGCTTTATGACTTCATTGTTAACAAGAAGACTGAAAGGAAGTCAAAGTATGGAAACGCTTCCAAATACTAAATCTAAGAGGAGAGATGATGCTGAATTTTATCTCACAAAACTTTAGACTATTGCAATCTAAATAAACACATACATAAAATGGATTCAACACATAAACACAACACCAGATATACGTGGGAAACCCTTACAAGAAAAAACCCACCAATCCAAAGTTAGACTCAATTGTATTATCAGCAACAAAGTTACAATACAATCTCCAGAGCCACAACTCTCCAAGAGTAATCAGCTGTAATATCTAGAATAATTTCAGCAGTATAACATTGCTCTTCAAATAATTCTCTCTATCTCAAATCTCTACAACAATGTCTTGTACTTATAGAGTTTTTGTAAAAGAGGAAACAATTTTAAAAGCATCTACATTCAACGCATCTACAAATTATTTTAGAAACTTCCTTTATGCACAACTCTTGCCTTAAGAACAAAGCAAAGAGAATAAATCAGAGAAAAATAGGAAACATTTTGTTTTCTTCTCCAAGTCCATCCTTGTGGAAGATTTCATCTTCATTTAGCATCTTTCCAAAAAGAATAAATAAAACAATAAATCATGATAAGGCTGAGTCACCTTATCCCAACAATCTCCCACTTGATGAAGACTTTACAAGAGTTACTGTATCACAACATAGGCCCCAAGGCCCATAGAACCAACACACCATCTAAACTTTTCAGTGCTCACTGGCTTTGTCAATGCATCTGCAAAATTCTCCAAAGTAGCAACCTTTTCCAACTTCACATTTCCATCTTCCACCATATCACAAACAAAATGATACTGTACATCAATGTGCTTTGTTCTGGCATGGAAAGTAGCATTCTTTGCTAAACAGATAGCACTCTGGCTGTCACAATAGATAGTAATCTGTCCTACATCAAAACCAATATCAGAACACAATCTCTTAACCCAAATAGCCTCTTTGGAAGCATGAGTAGCTGTCATGTACTCTGCTTCTGTAGTGGACAAAGCAGCTATAGCCTGCCGCTTGCTCATCCAACTAATTGCACCACCAAACATCATGAAAATATATCCACTAGTGGATCTTCTTGTGTCAATATCACCTACCCAATTTGAATCCACATATCCACAAATGCAAATAGAATGTTGAGATGTAGTAGGATTACAATGAAAACATAAGCAATACTCAAATGTGCCCGTCAAATATCTGAACACTCTCTTAACTGCATCCCAATGCACCCTTCCAAGATTAGCCATATACCGACTAAGGACTCCCACTGCTTGGGCAATGTCTGGCCTCGTACAGACCATAGCATACATCAAGCTACCAACAACACTCACATAAGGTACTCTAGACATGTCCTCCATCTCAGTAGGAGATTTTGGACAATCCTCCATAGAAAGCTTCATCCCATGTAATATTGGAACAACTAACTACCTACAAGTTGTCATGCTGAATTTCTCCAACACAGAGTTAACATACTTCCTCTGGCTCATCCAAAGCTTTCTGCTAGCTTTATCTCTGATGATCTCGATCCCAAGAATATATCTAGCTACACCTAGATCTTTCATTTCAAACTGTGCTGCTAACTGAGACTTCAAATCTAAAATCATTCTTTTACCATTCCCAATAAATAACATATCATCTACATACAAGACAATGATAAGAATGTGACCATTTTCAGATTTATAATATACACAATGGTCAGATTTAGATCTCAAAAATCCCAAAAACAACACATAGGTGTCAAACTTTTGATACCACATTTTAGGAGACTATTTCAAACCATATAGAAATTTCTTCAACTTATAAACAAGCTTTTCTTTACCTGTCTCAACGAAATGCTCTGGCTATGACATATAGACTTCCTCCTCCAAATCACCATGAAGGAATGTTTTCTTCACATCCATTTGCTCAACTTCAAAGTCATAAGCTGCTGCAAGTGATAATAAGAATCAAATGGATGTTAGCTTAGCTACATGAGAGAATATTTCACCATAATCAATTCCCTCCACCTGTGAATACCCCTTCTCAACCAATCGTGCCTTATACTTCTCAACATTGCCATCTAGACCCAATTTCTTTTTGAACACCCATTTACATCCAACAAGTTTAAGGTACCAAATGCCATGTAGCATTCTTCTTCAATGCTGCCATCTCTTCATTCATGGCTTCCATCCAGGAATCTACATCATGCATACCCATAGCCTCTCTAACAGTCCTAGGCTCATCAGTGTTAGAAATCAAAGCAAATATACAACTAAAATCCAATAAAGAATATCCAAACCTCTCAGATGAATAACCAAATTTATCAGGTCATTGTTTATCATGAGTAGACCTCCTCAAAGTTTGAGGTTCAGGTTCTTGCTCTTCTTCAAAACTTTCAGAGCTGCCTAGGCTCTCCTCATTATCAAGTCCATTAGGAGCTTGTAGTTCTTCTTCCTTAGAGGTAGTAGGAATATGAACTACTTCCTTTTTCTACTTTTCTTCCTTCTCTGGCTACAAATCAATTGTAGAAGGTTTCAGGTCACAAAATATAACACTTCTACTGTAGAGCACCTTCTCTGCAACTGGATCCTAAAGCTTGTAACCTTTCACACCGACACCATAGCCAATGAAGATACACTTAACTACCTTGTTCTCCAACTTTGATCTTTTCTCACTTGGCACATGAGCATATGCCTCACAACCAAAGACTCTGATATGTCTCAAAGAGGGCTTCTTGCTAGACCATGCCTCTATAGGCGTCTTCTCAACAAGTGCTGAAGTAGGAGACCTATGAATTAAATAACATGCAGTGGCTACAGCTTCAGCCCAAAACTTTTGTTCAAGGCCAACACCACTCAGCATACTCTTAGCCCTCTCCATCAATGTTCTATTCATCCTCTCTGCAACTCCATTTTGTTGTGGAGTGTATGGAGTTGTTTTATGTGTCTCAATTCCATGATCCTTACAGAACCTGTCAAATTCTGTTGAACAAAACTCACCACCATTATCAGTCCTCAAACACTTAATTTTTCTACCAGTCTAATTTTCAACCAAGGATTTAAATTCCTTAAACCGACTGAAAACTTCAGATTTACTTCTGAGGAAATACACAAATGTCCTACTATAATCATCTATGAATGAGACAAAATAAATAGATTTAGATATCGAAGGAACATTAACAAGACCAAACACATCTGAATAAATATAATCCAAAACCCCAGAAGACTTATGAGAACTGGAATAAAAAGAAACACGGTGATGTTTACCATAAATACAATGTTCATAGAAGTCAAACTCCATATTACAATCATGAAGGCCTTCAACAAGGCTCTTATTTTTCAGAGCTCTAAGTATTAGCACCCTTAGGTACCCAAAAAGCATGACCATTAGATGTAGCAATAATGGTCTTCTTCTTTTGTTGATCTGCTGGTGAGGATGAAGAATCTAAAGCCCTTTTCTTAGACTTCACAGAAGTGCTATTGCACTGAATCGTGCATGCATCCATCCTATACAAGGTGCCCATCCTAACACCCTTAGCAAGCACCATAGAGCCTCTTGTCATCTTGCATCCAACACTCGAGAAAACAACCTACACACCCACATCACCAAGCTTGCTGACTGAAAGTAGGTTTCTTGCCAAACCAGAGATATGCAATACACCATCAATCCTCTTCACTCTACCATTAGGGAATCTAATCTTGACTCTACCATGTCCAACAATATCCAGGTGAGAGTTATCATCCAAATACACCTTTCCACCATCAAACTCTTCATACTTTGAAAACCAATCTCTGTGAGATGTCATGTGGAAAGAAGCACCCAAATCTATCAACCACACATCTTATGATGCATGTGTTGCCAAGGCTGCAACAAAAGCATCTACATCATCTTGAGAGGATTTATCAGTGTCTGAATCAGAGTAATCTTTTTTACCTTTCTTTTTCTTCTCCTCTTTGCAGTCTTTTCGAAGATGACCAGATTTGCCACAATTCCAACATTTTGCCTTGGACTTTTTACCAGGAGACTTGGATTTTCCCTTCTTGTCCTTTTTCTTGCTTTTCTCCATTGTTCTACCATGAGCAACTAGGGCCTCCTTAGCCATTTCAGAAGATTTTCTTCTCATCTCTTCAGATAACAATGAACCAACCACATTCTCCAATTTGAAAGTGGTCGTTGTGCTTCCAATAACCATAACAAGGTGATCCCAAGAGTCCGGAAAAGAACATAACAGAAGCATGCATTTATCTTGATCATCAATCTTATCACCAACAGAATTCAGCTGAGCAATTAGCATATTATATGCATTCAAGTGATCAGCAACAGAACCTCCTCCCTCCATTCTCAAAGAATACAACTTCTTTCTCAAAAATAACTTATTTACCAAGGATTTCCCTTGATAAATATCACCAAGCTTCTTCCAAAGAACAGCTGCAGTCTTCTCTTCATGAACATTCAAGAGTACAAAATCAGCCAGACAGAGTCTTATCAGACCCTTGGCATTTCGATCCATCTTATCCCAATCTTCCTGCGATGTAGTTTGAGGTTTCGTTGAAGAAATCACAGCCCATAGATCTCTATCTACAAGCATGTCCTCCATTTTAAGTTTCCATAGCTCAAAATTGCTGCCATTAAACTTATCCATCTCTATCTGCTGGATGTGCTTGCCATATCTAACCTGCAATAAGATTATGAAAACAACTCTTCTGCAAAACTCCCACTGAAACTAGATCACCACAAAAAACCCGTCTACCCAACAATAATAACAAAGCTGGCCAGGCTCTGATACCAATTGAAAGGAAGCCAAAGTGCGGAAACACTTCCAAATGCTAAATCTAATAGGAGAGATGATGCTGAAATTTATCTCACAAAACTTTACACTATTGCAAGCTAAATAAACACATACAGAAAATAGATTCAACACATAAACACAACACCAGATATACGTGGGAAACCCTTACGGGAAAAAATCCACCACTCCAAAGCCAGACTCAATTGTATTATCAGCAACAAAGTTACAATACAATCTCTAGAGCCACAACTCTCCAAGAGTAATCAGCTGTGATATCTAGAATAATTTCGGCAGCATAACAATGCTCTTCAAATAATTCTCTCTATCTCAATTCTCTACAACAATGCCTTGTACTTATAAAATTTTCGTACAAGAGGAAACAATTTCTAAAGCGTCTACATTCAACGCATCTACAAATTATTTTAAAAACTTTCTTTATGCACAACTCTTGCCTCAAGAACAAAGCAAAGAAAATAAATCAGAGAAAAATAGGAAACATTCTGTTTTCTTCTCCAAGTCCATCTTTGTAAAAGATTTCATCTTCATTTAGCATCTTTCCAAAAAGAATAAATAAAACAATAAATTATAATAAGGCTGAGTCACCTTATCCCAACACAGACCGGCCGCCCCATTCAAGTTGGTTATTTCCATACAACTTTATCCAAGACTGCAAAATTTCGGGTTGTAGCGCAAAGTTTATGTAGTCTTAGATCAGTAAAGCATGCAATAATTCTACTGCTTTGGTTCCCAATTATTGTCTTGTTGTTCATATTGGGAATCATATTTTTCAGTTTGTACCATGTTACGAAAAACGTGTTTGTCATTTTGAACTTTATATGGTCCCCCATTTCCCCTGAAGGAGAGGAGACAGGAGGCGAGCAGATTCCGTCTGCGGGGGATCTAAAAAGAGTTGGAGTGAAATTCAAGAAATTGAGGGGTGACAAAATAGGAATTAGTCACATTAAGTTCAAAGAACGTGATTCGACGCTGTATTTACCAGAGTTCAAAGTAGATAACAGATCAGAAGTGATACTCAGAAACCTGATTGCCCTGGAAATCTGCTCTCGAGAAGAAGAGAAACCCATCGCAAGATACGTCATTCTAATGAATGATCTGATCGATACCACTCGGGACGTGAGTGTTTTGAGATAAGAGGGCATCATCAGTGGCAAGGTTGGACCTGACGAAGAGATTGTGCGGCTTTGGAGTTCGGTAGTAACATCCACAGAAATGCCAAGGTATGAGACTATTGACTCTGCTGCTCGGTCCATTAATATTTACTGTGGAAACTGGTCGAAACGTCTACGGACTCAATTTATGGAACTGTTGATCGAATTTGTCACGGTTCATTGTTCAAAGCCATGGGTCTTTCTCTCCCTTCTGGCCGGACTCCTACTTTTATCGTTAACACTTGTCCAGGTAATCTGCCTTTTTAAATCATGCCAGCTTAAATAGACACTTAGTCTTTTACTGCTACCATGGACATATTCTGGGTGTTCTGAATATTATCATTATGTCATCTTCAGTAGTGGTAGCTTGTAGAACAAGAGACCGAAATGCGTCAGGTCTTTGTCGATTATGTACTGAATTTCTTCACATTTCTTGTCTTATCAAAGATATAATGTGTTCCAAGAATAGTGCTGGTTTTAACACAAGTGATATATTTGCTTAGGAACAAATTAGAGCATTGATTTGTTGGAGTATAGAAAAGTGTTGACTACTTAGCACATTATCTAATTAATTTTATAGTTATGTCTTTTATTACTTTAATTGCATAAACTAAACTTAGATTCTTTTTTTCTTTGGAAGCTTTATTGAACACAAGTAATCTTATTTATCGTGATATTGAAACATGTCAAACCTTTTTCAATATTCTTCTAGTGTTTTTAACCAGACTTTTTATCTTTATGCTTTTATAAAGATTCATTGCAATCTATTCAATTTACTTATAGGTTAATCTCAATATAATATTCCTCTTTGAATCAGTTCTCTCTCAAGATTGCATAGTATTAATTGTGGCTTCTTCTCTTCAGCTATGATATGTGTTTCTCTTGTAGATAATTCATGGGCTTGTAGAGTTGAACAAATAACTCCAACAAAAAATAATCTTTAATTAGTTGTTTGGTATTAGTGAACCCTTGAATAAGCAAGATTATAGAATGATTAGTTATAAAGAAGCAAGAGATCAAAAGAATCATAGGTTCTAGGAACTTTAAGAACCTCTCATTAATTCCTACTAATGTTTTAGCTCCTAGAACTAAAAGCCTTCACAAATATAAGGCAAGAAAAAGATCAATGTATTCATATTTTACTAACTTATCTAAGAAAGCTAAAACCAAGGTGATTCTTTGTTTGAACATTAGAAAAACATTTCAAGACTATTGATTTATCAAAGTTTAATAATAGAACAAAGAGTAGAAAGTGCCTTGGTTGGTGCAACTATAAAAATCTATAATAAATTTCAAGAAGAGTATTGGTTTAGGGGGTGGTCATAAGTGGTGATATAGATATCAATCATAAAATAACTTCTTAAGATCCTAATTCTATAGGAGAATTTGACAACATAAAAATCTTGAGCTACAAATAGAAACAAGTGATAAGTAGTGAGGATTCCTAAAATAGTAAGAATCGTTGATAACTTGAAGTGGTAAGAAAGGTAAGAATTTGTTCATAGTTTTTTTCCTCATTTTATAAATTCCTTTGATAACTAGAAATAAAAGTAAGAGGGATGATTATGTATCTAAAACTTGAAAATATAGATATATATATATATATATAACACCCGAAGTGAAGAAAAGACCAATATTAGCATCACTAATCTTACCCTGCACCTCTTTTTCCTTGAACTTTTCCATCACTGATCTTAAGCCACCTCGTCTGCTGATTTTAGGGTGCATCTTTCTTGCCACTTCCGACTTAAGACGTTCTATGTCATTTTTCCTTGGATCTTTTATTTCGAAATGGTAAGGACCCAACGAGATGACCTGAGGAAGATAGAACACCTTTGTTTTTTTATCTGATCTCTCTTCCTTCTCTAATTCTGATTCAACTTAGTAAACTTTTCAGGCTTTTTTTCTTCCATATTTCCACCTCCGACAGTATACCCAGACAAAAATGTTTAGGAAGAATGTCCTTTCTGCTTAGACTCTTAATAGTGAACGCTTCCTCCCTTTTTGTTTTCCTTTTTCGTGCAAGATGCTCGTGGGCTCAAAATATATTCCAGCTGGATCACACATTATCGGTCTACGTACGGGTGCTCTTTAAAGAAGATAGACTAAGATTTCCTGTCAAAAATGTTGGACGGGACGGTCTACTTGCACTCCGAGTTCAATGGATTGAATCTACACCTTACTTGTTTGGAAATTTGCATCGAGGGTAGTTGGTATCTCACATCAATACGGCGATGTATTTATTTATTTATTTTTTAACAAAGCAAAAAATAATTATATAATAAGAGGCAGTCAAATTGACTCCGATTATTTGTATCTGATATGACTATTTGTTGATATTTATTAATTAAATTAAAAAATAAAAACAGTAGTTGTGTGACTTTTAATTTAATTAATAAATATAAATAAATTGTCATGTCAAGTGCAAATAATCTGTTGTATAGATGCTGCCTTCAAATATTTGTTTGATTTATGGTACGTCTTAGTGTTCAAGCTCTTTTTAGTAATTTTTTATTCGACGTTTCAATTTAAAGATTTCTAAATGAAGAAAAACAAGCCCGCATATGTCCAATGGTCAAAGGGCTTAGTAGCTGACCATATTCTAATGAGCATTCACTTCTTGCTCTCTCAAACACCCCAATCACTAATTCTAAAGAAACCAAAAAGATTTTAACTAGCACTTGCACCGAAAGGAGGTGCAAGGGATGCGCCGATAGGAATTTAATTGGAAAGCATAAGTGAAGTATTACATAATACAAGTGTTTAAAAGTGTAAATGAGAAGGCAACATAATGAAAGCACATCAACTCAAAAGGCATGCATAACCAGCATACAAAGCATGACAATATGTATACGAATATTATATAAGGGAGATTCTCATACTACTTTCAATGTACCCAACATGCTTCTTTGAAACCGTTGAAGCTAATTCAAGATAATGGGCAAGCCAAAAAAGCTTCGAAAATCTATGAGACATTTGTGGCAAGATTTGTACCACCTGGCTAAAGTGAAATTATGATAAAAATGAAAGACATACAAGATCATGAAAACTCATTACAAACCTAGGGAAAGTCTAATCTTTAAAGAAAAATGCAAGGGTCATATAATGGTCTCGAAATGGGAACATGTACAACAAGAGAAGCACACTTTTCTTTGACCTTGGATCTATCAAAACACTTAGGGTGAGTCTGCACAATTTGAAAGTTGGATTGAAAGTTTGTAACAATGCAATAGAAGTGAAAATAAGTTTAACAAAATAAGGATACTCCCCTTCACATTTTTAGACCCAAATAAATACTTAAGACTAAGAAAATCTAGGTTGCTTTGAAGCTAAATGAAGGACTTGAACCAAGGTGTGTATATAAAAATTATGAATCAACCCATAAGAAAGATTTTCATTTTCTATGGGCTTAGGGAATGTAATGTAGGGCTGTATAAGTATTTGAATTAGACGCCCAAATTATGGGACACATGTGTCATGTGACAAGCTGATCATTTTAAAATAATGTTTCCAGCCAAGGATCATATACAAGGGTATTTTGGAAGGAGACAAGAAGAATGGAAAAACACATTTAATGAACATAGGGGTCAAGAAAATGCGTGCTTGTTTATCGATTAATTTAAATCAAACAAATTGCACACCCTGCATATATATCACTAGAGATTGAACACCTCTTGATATATTTTTACCCTCTTTGTTGTGAGCATCCAATTCTTCTACTTCTACTTCTTCTCTCCATCTGGCATATCTATGCATGTCTGTCTCATTGCGTCTTTTCTTTTGTTCCTCCCTTCCATTGTCATTCATTTGTTCTCATTGTCATTTTCTATATTCTCTTTTGTATGTCCTTTTGTATTCTCTTTGGTGCTATCTTCTTTCCTCCTTTATTTGAAAGTTTAACCTTTTGATGCGACATAGTCATAACTAAATGTAATAGCATACATATGTTACAAATACTATTTTTTCAAAAATAAGTCAATTCAAAATGATACAATGATTCAAACAAATATTGTATGCTTACGTTTTCTAATTCAGTTTGCATGATTACGCTTCTATACGTTAAGGTTAAATTTCTCAAATATTACATTTTCTTATATATTTACACTATTATTGGAAATAATATTCAAGTACTTTTGAATGAGTTCTATAAAAACAAAATTTGAAACGTAAACCCAATTGAAACCCTTGCCAAGCTATAAACCTTGATCGTTATCCTAACCTGAACGCTAAACCAATTAATATAAACTATATTTATAGGCTAATGCATATAATCAAAATCATAACATAAAATATGATATAAACCCTAACCACTAAGCATAAATCCAATAGAAAAATATAAACTATAATGTAACCCCATTTTTGTTCTATCTCCAAATTGAAAGGGTGCAAACCTAATTCGTCATCATAACCCTAATCAACATATTCAAAAACCATATACTAAATGTTTTTCTAACCCGAAATCTATTTGTGAAAAAATTCCAAGAGATTAATCCCAACGTTGAATTTAATGCTCTTCTAAAACTCTCAACCCAACACTTAACCCTTAACACTAAATTTATGTATGATAATTTATTTTCAATATTTTAATTCATATTAAGATAAATGAATTTATTGTGATCAAGATTTGAGATATAGAAATGTAAGGAAACACAATTTATTATTAAGATTTCAAATAATTAAAATAACAAAACACAATTACTCTACTGTGAATCACTTATTATATAAATTAAAACACAATTACTCTACTGGGAATCACTTATTATATAAATTATTTTAAAATAACTAAGCCTATTTGCATTATTAAGTAAATCACATAGTATATATTCTAAACATTATTATTTTAAAATATAAACTTAAATTCTTATTCGTATTAAATATAAATTTTATTTTATTTTATTGTATATTGTTTATATTTGACGAATCAATATCATGTGTTATATACTTTAATATTTTGTAATTGAAATATATTTTTCTTTTAATAAAGTCTAATGGAGACTAACTTTGTTTCTTAAATAAAGTACAACCCTAAACATTTTAAACTAATACTCCTATGTTGTTTTTTTATAGTAATTTAGTAAGTAATTATTTAAAAAAATATTTTAAATTTTGAAAATTTTATAACCCTTTCCTAAATCTAACTCTTACATTACAATTTAACCATTAACATATTCTTTTATCAAATAAATATATTATAAACTATAGTACATATTTATTTAAATAGAACATAATTTATATACTATCTGAAAGACAAGTCTTAAATATATAAATTTATGAAATAGTTGCATTAATGAAGAATTAGTTTTACAATATTTCTATCTATTTTTTAAATGGTTGTACAAATCTATAAAACTTCAATGCTCTTACAAAAAAAATTATGTTCCTTTAAGCAAGTAAAAACTTCAATATCAACTTTTTTGAAACAACAAAGTTCCTCCAACACTTTGTAAAAGATTTTTCCAATCAATCAAATTTTTTTCTAATTAAAAAAATATAGAAATAGACATAATAACTATTATGTAATATATTGAAGTGGTAGACAAAATTGTTTGCACATCAAGACCCTTAATGTTGGGCATATTGCAATTGAAAGACCCGGGTAAACACAAAGTTTTAATATATTTATAAATGAAGGAGATTTTAGGGAGTTGTTACCTCCTCACAACAAGTGATTGGTCTGTATTAACTTCAATCTTCCTCAATCTACTAATTTAATGGGGGCAGTTTTTTCTAACTCCCAAATTGCAGATCTTTTCTTTTCCTCCATCCTAAACTCTACTCCATAATAATTTGCGAACCCTCATTAGTCTTGTTTTCTTATTTCTCATGCAAATCTAAAAAATAGCACTCAAAGAGAAAGAACATTATATTAGCTCTTCCATTTGGTAGATTAAATAAATACGGTTTGTTTGTCCTCGAACTAGAAAAACTAGGCTTTCAGGATATGGAATTGTGGCATAGAAAATCTAGGTTGCTTTGAAGCTAAATGAAGAATTTGTACCCACAAATCTAGGTTAGTCTTAGAAAATCTATATCCCAAAACCTAGGGTTTTGGGATATGGAGTTGTGGCTACAGAATGCTTAAGACTAAAAATATAGTATAAAATTATATATTAAAATTGATATATAAAATTAAAAAAATATTGAAATAATAATGATAATTTTGAGCATAATGATAAGCATTAAGTTTTGGGTCAATAATATAATTACCTGATAGGTGTAATTTTTGATATAGAAAAATAATTAAAACTAGGTTTAGATTCTAAATTATTTTTTATTAACTTTGATTAATAAAATCATTTAGCTACAATGTTTATCTATTAAAAAAATTTATATTTGATTAACTAAAATAATAATTATAATTTTTCATTTAAAAAAAAAGAAATATATTAATAATAATTTAATATATATTATATATATAATTTTAGGAAAATATATATAATAAATCATATTCTCAAATCATTAAAGTTAAACATTAGATATATTATATCAATATTAATATGAAAATTTAATAAATCTATATTATATAAAAATTATGATATCAATAAGCTATATATATTTATAACTTGAAAAAATTTACCAACTCTTGTGCTCCCAAAATTTTTACTATTCCTTATATTATAGGTGACATTTAAAGTTTTAATATTTAAATGTACCGACGACTTCAATGATTTGACTTCGAAAGCAGTACTCAGAGTTGAGGTGTGTGATGGTATGACATTGCATTTACAAACTACTTACATTTCCTGTATTGCATTTAAATCCTACTCAAAGTTGTGGCACATGATGGTATGACATTTTGTTTTAGCTTATTGGTAGGCCTTTTGCTAGCGACACCAAGTTCAATAAATTGAAGTCATTTATTTCTCTTTTTTTCTATCTTTTTGGTGTAGGATTTTCACAACTTTCCTTGATTCTTGAGCTTTATTGGTTTCACAAGCTCATTATCCACCGGGTTTAAGTTAAAAAAAAATAAAATATATCCTCAAAATCTCGAAGGAAGACAGTATGAGGGTTTTATATAGCTAGAAAACCACTTACAAATAGTCAGAAAACATTTTATGACCATGGGACAATTCTAGCATGATAAAATTCTAGTTGCAAGCAACCTCATAGGAGAAGCCTATCGGCTAACTAAAAGTCTATTAATAAATTTCACATATGTCAATAGTCGTCCACTTGTACCCTCAATAGCTAAAATTTGTAGACTTTAATTTGAAGAGTTGTGCAACTTTATTAGTACCCACAGGGAACAATTACTATAACATTTGTGCATAATTAATTGTAATTATTGAGGTAGTTGTAGTGTATAGTTAATGGGGCATATTTAAGTAGATATCAAGGACCACTCTTAGATGACCACCTTTTGATCCATGAACACGCAACGTATCCCACAACATGTGTCATTGCTATCCACAATGTAAATTCACATAAATATTCTTGAGGTAGTTGTAGTGCACAGTTATTGGGGCATATTTAAGTAGATATCAAGAACCACTCTCAAATGATCACTTTTTGACCCTTGAACACACAACTTATCCCACAACGTTAATTTTCTATCTGATTCAAATACGTTGTAGGGGCATTACATGTCTACTTGTGCATCTACATACTTCAAAGTGTCATCACATCTATCTCCAATTAGTTTTGGAGGATATTGTTAAGAGTTTAAAGATGATTCTCCCATCCATTCTCATTCATTAAATCCAATCTATTCTTCCCACTCATCGAATACCATGTAGCCATCATCAGCATAATTCTCCTCTTCCTCATTTACCTCCATCAAAGTAGACATCATAATCTGCACCAACACCATAAAAGGAAGAATAATGAGAAAAAAATAATAATCCCAAATAGGGTACATACTCAAAATATTGCAAGGATTATAAAAAAAAATTAGAGATACATAATAAGATTAAATGTTAAGGGTTACCTAATAGGCCTTAATTGATCTCTTAAAAAGTTACATCACAATTCTCTCCTTTATAGCCATCAAGATGATACTAAAAAATAACAATAGACAATAAGATCATTCTTCGAAAGTATAACCTAACTACAAAAACATACGTAAAATGCTCACTATACAATAACTAATGATTCCTTTGACTTTTTCTTTAAATACACATCTCAAATAGAGATAATTTTCTTTTTCTTCGAATGAAAATATTTTTAATCTGCAATTCTCTAAAAGTATAATATGGCTATTAAAATTTTTACCAGTTACTTAACACTCAATATATCAAGGAATCCTGCAACTTTGTCTAGAAAGATCACCTCAAATAGACATCATTTTCTTATGTTTTAAATAAAAATATTTGATCTTTCACACATCACTAAGAAAGCTAACCAGATGTGACAAAAACCCTAACCCACATTTGAAATGGGTATTGATTTTTTAAAAATAAATATATATTGAACCTTAAATTTACTTTTGAAATCTTTCATATGTGATTCTTGACTCATGATCCATCCTAAAAATATATCACAACTTTTCACTAAAATTTAATGGGCTTCACTTTTTTGGAACTCTTGTAACTGCTGACAGATGGGGTTTATAGGGTTTCAATGGGATCTTCTATCTCTTTTGTTTTAAAGGTGTTACTCATATGAGTTTTGAATTTTCTTTTGATAGGGTATTTGGATGAGAAAGTTATGAGACTTATTTCTAACTTTGATTTGACATTTGTGGGAGTAATATTACCATCCTTACTAATTATTTTCTTTGCTAATTTTATTAAGGGAAATGCAAATGAAGGGTTTGCTATTGGGGTTCAATTTTGAGTATAGTATTTGTACTAATGGAGAGGTTGGGAAAGAAAACACTAGTAGTTGTAATGTAATCTTTATGTTTTATGAGAAAGCTTTACATTGTGTCATCAGACATGTTTATGTGTTTGGGTTCTATCTTAATCCATGCATGGTTATATTTCTTTTGGGTTAGATCTCCATTATGAATGGGTTGTTCTATTTTTCTATATATTTTTAGATTGACCTTCTAGGTAAGTGCACCAAGATGGTGAACAACAAGGGAGTATAAGAGGCCATTTTGAAAAAAAAACTCAGGTAAACCTAAATTTTGAAGAGAAATTTCAGGCCATACATTCAAAATTAGGAGTTTTGCAAAGAATAAGAATTGTAGTACTCTAAATCTAGTTTCTAAACTACTAAATTTTTTGAGAAATGGATAAGATTAAGATGGTCAAACCCGCTATGCCCGAAAAAATATTTCTAATTAATTTAGTAAAAACATAACATAGTCGATTCCATGCGCTTCACAAAAGTATAGTTAGATTTAGCATTTTGCAAAACCTTTTGGTAGAATTACAGGTAAGAGTGAGATATAGAAGTTGTGCATTTTTTTTAATTTTACGTTGAGTATTGTGTTTTATAATTTTTTGAAGTTACCACATCGTGAAAATTTGTTGCCTATTTGTGTGTTGGGTATAACTTGCATCAAAATAATTAAAAATGCAAACTTTTTCTAAAATTTTATAGAATCAAGTGTAGAACAATAATTATATGTAATTTGTTTTGAATTTGGTCATGTAGATCAAAAGTTATTAAAAAAACATTGGTAGACATGTGTCTCTGAGGACTATGAAGACACTAGTAAAGAAACTTGAAGTTTATTATGCTAATATTGTTCAAAAATAGAAAAAATTATATGGATGCAAAGATGAGAATATGTGTGAGATTATGGTGGTGATTTTACAAATACCCACTTCATTATGTATAAACTTGATGACAAGGAAGTTGAAAAATCATCTTGGAAGATCAAAAGACATGTAAAGGGAGAGAAATGGAGGGGAAAAGAACTTCTAAGCTTTAGGTTCATTATCCAACCCTATTACCTAGCTATAACATGTACGATTTGCTTAGTACTACATAACTTTCACACATTTTGTAAGACTAAAAGTAGCTTCCCTAATTCTACACATACTTTCCGCACACATTATGAAGAAATATAAATATATGCTTGTAAACTTAGCATAAACTAAACAAATATATATATAATTACACATATAATATGTGTTTATGAGATATAATAGAATGGGAAAGAGATGGTTTATGAGATAGGGAGATAGAGAGAGACCTAGGGATAGAGAGATAGAGGGTGGGAGTGAGATGTAGTAATTGAGAGAATGGAGAGGAATAATAAGAGAGGGAAAGAGATGAAGATATATGAAGAGAGAGAGAGAGAGAGAGAGAGAGAGAGAGAGAGAGAGAGAGAGAGAGAGAGAGAGAGAGAGAGAGAGAGATGTAACCTAGAAAGATATGAGTAAGAGATAAGCCTAAAGGAGATATAATAGAATGGGAGAGAGATAGTTTATGAGATAGGGAGGTAGAGAGATACTTAGGGATAGAGAGATAGAGGACCTGGGAGTGAGATGTAGTAATTGAGAGAATGGAGAGAAATGATAAGAGAGGGAAAGAGATAAAGATATATAGAGAGAGGAGAGCCTAGAGAGAGAGAGAGAGAAAGTACTAAAACAAGAATGTTGATTACTGAAATTTGAATATGCCTAAATTTTTATATGATCTTAAAAAATCTAGAATCTAAATTATAACTCCTATAGATCAAAACCTACTCTCGAGGTTCCTGATAGTATATACATGAAAATAACTTATAAGTATAATAAATACATAAAATATTTATATTATATTTAATGTATATAGTCTTGTTGTGATATTTTATTTGACCTGAGTTTGAAGAACTTAATCATAGCGGGAGAGAGAGAGATATGAAGGGAAATTTGTATTTTCAATGCAAAATTTGGCACACACCATATAGGCTTGGTGTGACCAATTCTAAGGCTCAACATTCCAAACCATATGGTTTGCACCATATAGGGCACATGTCATATAGGCTCAGTGTGTCCAAGCCTAAGCTCAGCATGAAAAACCATATGGTGTGCACCATATAGGGTGCATGTCATATGCTTTTCGGGAACAAAAAAAGTGAGTGGAGATAAAAGTACTTATTGATCATGATTGTAGATCTTTCTAATTTGGAGTTATTCTTTAAAGTGATATCTCTTAACTCTATGGTTGTGTGAATGGAGTTGATGAGTTTTCCTTTACCCATTGTGGTGAGTAAAGGAAAATAATTTTGGGACAATGTTTTTAGAATTGTTTATTGTGCCATGTTGATTATTTTTTCTTTCTACATATTTTTGTCTCTTTGACATGGACTAAAAATTCACAAATAAAATCCTTATGTACTAGTCCTTCATAAGGGCCTCATTCTTCTCATAATAGAGTATTCCAAGTTTGTTTCCATTTAGAATAATTATACTCCCTATAAATAGCATATTGAGTTTGCACAAGTGCATTGTCATTACTCTAACTTCTTCATAGATCTTAAAGACACTCCTTTAGAGGGGGAGAGGGACATATGGAGAGAGGGAGAGATAGAGAGAGACAAGGGTTAAGGGATAAAATAGGATAAGGAGAGTGAGTAGGAGGAGGATAATTAGAGCTCAGAATAGATAGAGATGGTGATGGGGGAAGGAAGATGAGAGAGGGAATGAGGAGATACATTCCCTCATTCCCTATCTCTCATCTTCCTTCTCCCATCACCATCTTTTTCTATTCTAAGCTCTAATTATCCTTCTTCTTGAGCTCTATTGCATCTCCCCCTCCCTCTAACTTCTTCATAGATCTTAAAGACACTCCTTTAGAGGGGGAGAGGGGGGTGATCCCACGAAGTTGTGTCCCACTTTTAGGGATGAACAAAATCATGGCGGGGCGAAAAAAAAAATTTAATGCCTTCGTACGGAGTCTATGCTTCGTGCGAAGAATCTCCGCTACTTCGCACGAAGTCACAAAACAAGAGGCTTTGTGCGAAGAGGGACTTCGCATGAAGCCTCTTTGTGGCTTCGCAAGAAGCCTCTTAGGGACTTTGCACGAAGGCATTTATGGCTGGATTGTTTATAAATTCCAGCATTTTTATTTATTTTTTATCTTTTTGCTTACACTATTTGTGGACCCCCAGGCTTGGAGCGAAGTATCTCAGCACGACATCATACCAGCACCTCCTAAGCTTTGTCGATGTCTTCAGTTTCATAGCAGTATCAGGTACACACATTTTTCTCATTTTTTATTGTAAATAATATGTTTTGTATTTATTTTAGCTAATTATATGTTTTAAATAATTTTTTATTTGTTAGAAATGTTAGAAATTTGTACAAATGTTAGAAATTTGTTAGAAATATTATCTAATATGTTAGAAATTAATAATAGAATGTTAGAAAATCGTAATTAAATATTAGAAAATAATAGAAATATTAAAAATCATAGTATAAATGTTATAATATGTTAGAAAATCATAATAGTTTGTTAGCACATGTTAGAAAATATTTACAAAACATTAGAAACCATAGTAGAAATGTTAGAAAATGTTAGAAAACATTAAGATTAAAGTTAGAAAATGTTAAATTTTAAGTTTAAAGTTGTAAATTGTATTTAAATTTTTGAAAATGATCTAGTAGTATGTTAGAAAACATTAAAAAATTGTAGTACAATAAGTTTCTAGGACCCTTATTCCTCTCTTATGACATATTAAGACACTTAGGATCCTTTAGGAATCTCAAGATCTTATAATACATATTAAGATATCTTACTTGACACATAGGACCCCTTAGGACCCATACGACCCATTATTATATCTTAAAATGTCCTAGGACATATTCATCTATCTTAGCTTCTGTTAATACATATATGTGAACCCATCATTGCCCGCAAGAACCCTTAAGACATACTAGAGTATCAATTAATGTAACCTAGAAGATCCCTTAGACCACTTATCACATCTACGACCCATTAACATTGTTGGACCATTATACATCTCTTACGACATTTTAAGACATATATGACCCATTTAGATCATCAAGACCCATTAACATATCTTAGGTTGTCTTAGGACACATTTATGTACATCTTAGATTCAATTAATATCATACAAGGATCCACTAATGAAATGTAGGACCCCTTAGGACCTCTTATGTTACCCCCGACCCCTTAAGACAGTCTAGGACCACTTATATTGCACCTACAACCCATTAACATTCTAGGACTCTTATCTGGATCCCTTATGAAATCTTAAAACAAATATGAAACCTTAGGACCCCCGAGACCCATTAAAGAATCTTAGGATGTCATAGGACTGGACTTAGACCACTTATCATATCTATGACCCATTAATATTATTGGACCATTATACATCCCTTACGATATTTTAAGACATATATGACCTATTCGGATCCTGAAGACCCATTATACGTACGAGGATCCACTAATGTAACCTATGACCCCTTAGTACCTTTTATGTTTCCCCTAACCCCTTAAGACACTCTACCTGACCCTTATCCATCCCTTACATTATCTTAAGACACATCTAGGACTCGTTGTTACCCACAACCCCTTAAGATAGTCTAGGACCACTTATATTGCACCTACAACCCATTAACATTCTAGGACTCTTATCTGGATCCCTTATGAAATCTTAAAACAAATATGAAGCCTTAGGACCCCCGAGACCCATTAAATAATCTTAGGATGTCCTAAGACTAGACTTAGACCACTTATCACATCTATGAACCATTAATTTTATTGGACCATTATACATCCCTTACGATATTTTAAGACGTATATGACCTATTCAGATCCTGAAGACCCATTATACATACGAGGATCCACTAATGTAACCTATGACTCCTTAGTACCTTTTATGTTGCCCCTGACCCCTTAAGACACTCTATCTGACCCTTATCCATCCCTTACATTATCTTAAGACACATCTAGGACTCATTGTTATCCACAACCCCTTAAGACAGTCTAGGACCACTTATATTGCACCTACAACCCATTAACATTCTAGGACTGTTATCTGGATCCCTTATGAAATCTTAAAACAAATATGAAACCTTAGGATCCCCAAGACCCGTTAAAGAATCTTAGGATGTCCTAGGACTAGACTTAGACCACTTATCACATATACGACCCATTAATATTATTGGATCATTATACATCCCTTACAACATTTTAAGACATATATGACCCATTTGGATCCTGAAGACCCATTAACATATCTTAGGTTGTCTTATGACACATTTATGTATCTTAGATTTAATTAATACATACGAGGATCCACTAATGTAACCTAGGACCCCTTAGGACCTTTTATGTTATCCACGACCCCTTAAGACACTCTATGACTCTTATCTATACCTTAGGACCACTTAGACCACTTATCACATCTATGACCCATTAATATTATGTTACCCATGACCCCTTAAGACACTCTAGGACTCTTATCTATACCTTAGGACCCCTTATGTTACCCATGACCCCTTAAGACACTCTAGGACCACTTATGTTACCCACGACCCCTTAAAACACTCTATGAATAGATTATATATATGTTAGGACCTCTTATGTTGCCCACGACCCCTTAAGACACTCTAGGTCATATTAGGTCCTAATAGGTCATATTAGGTCATATTAGGAATCAAGGTATACAATCTAAGTTTTTTCTCTACTTAAAGACCTAACTAGGACCTAATTAGAACCAATTATGACCTAATATAACCAATTAGGACCTAATATAACTAATTAGGATGAATTATGACCAATTAGTCCACTAATAGGTCATATTAGGTCATATTAGGAAATACGACTCATTAACATTCTACATTAACATACAACTCATTAACATTCTAGGACTGTTATCTAGATCCCTTATGAAATCTTAAAACAAATATGAAACCTTAGGATCCCCAAGACCCATTAAAGAATCTTAGGATGTCCTAGGACTGGACTTAGACCACTTATCACATCTATGACCCATTAATATTATTGGACCATTATACATCCCTTATGATGTTTTAAGACATATATGATCTATTCGGATCTTGAAGACCCATTATACATACGAGGATCCACTAATGTAACCTAGGATCCCTTAGGACCTTTTATGTTACCCACAACCCCTTAAGACACTCCATGACTCTTATCTATACCTTAGGACCTCTTATGTTACCCACAACCCCTTAAGACAATCAAGGACCACTTACATTACCCATGACCCCTTAAGACAATCTAGGTCATATTAGGTCCTAATAGGTCACATTATGTCATATTAGGAAATAAGGATATGTCTAAGTTGTTTCTCTACTTAGAGACCTAACTAGACCTCTTAGGACCAAGTAGACCTAACTAGGACCTATTATGACCAATTAGACAGGTATTAGGTCTTTAACCAGCATTAGTCTGACCAATTAGATGTATTAGGACCTATTAGGTCCAAATAGACCTAACTAAACCTATCTAGACCTATTATGACCAATTAGATAGGTAACTAGACCAATTAGGACCTATTAGGACCTAATAAGACCTCTTATGTTATCTACAACCCCTTAAGACCTAATTAACTTACATCTTAGGACCATTACGACCTAATAAGACCTATAATTCTATATATTTAGATATTTCTTTCCATTTTACATGCAGTTATAGCATGTAATCAAGTACTTAATTATTAACACTTAGCTTTCACATGTGATGTATCTAGATGGCCGCTCAGGGTGCACCTGAGACTCCTGATATGCATACTATTTTTTATGTGGCTGATACGAAGATAGCTCGACTTAGACAGTCTATTGCTAGGTCTGCAGGGGATGGTATATACAGAGATATGTGTCCTACTATATTAAGTAGTTTGGAGACTATGACTACTAGATTGAGGTCTCACTTGTCCTTCATGCCTTAGGCAGTTGAGGCCATTTTTTGAGAGTTGAGGGAGGAGGTCTCAGGTGATGTTTCCTTGGCAACGGTTCAGAGCCTCGTCTCCAAGGAAACCATCAAACGAGAGGTTTTCCCACACTATGACGGGATGAGAGTGGTGAGGGCATATCAAGTCACATGGTGTGTGATACCTTAGATTACACGTATGATTTACCCTTGACATCTTGCAGCACATGGTCATTATCCAAATAACAACCAAATTCCACTATATTTTGCACAACAGTTGTACACTGAGTTTCGTTTGGGACTCTGAATCAACTATTTAGATTTCCCAGCATATTATGGTCAGGGGCTTGGTAGGGTTGCAGACCATGATCAGTATCATAGGCCTGATCAAGTTGTTCAGCCTCGTAGATAGTTAGTTAGGGAGAGGACTCCGGTAGTGGCACCGACGATGGCTACTACTACAGATAGAGTCATCATTGCTTCTCAAAGGAGAGTTGTGGATAGTATAGGAGAGATTGCTTCTGTGGCCACATCGATCACTTTAGATTCAGTGGGCAGATAAATTTTGACTAGACTGAGTAGAGCCAGATCATCTTTCGAGGCTTCGTCTAGTACTATTGCAGGTGTGAGTGAGGAGACATATAGAGCTGTAGGTCTTCCTATACCTAGTGAGATACGAGGATTGTCAGGTCATCAGAGTACTTTAGATATGGCCCTTTACTTTTTGGAGGATCTCCTGTAGGCCTATTCTCATATTGCTGATATGCACAAGATCCCCATACATTCAGTCAGGGATTTCATTGCACTTACATGGGATCATGTAGTTCCACCAATATAGGACGCACCATCTACCAATCAGGCAAAACATACTGTAGAGCACCAGGAACCCACAGATCACTCTACAACTATAGATCCAGGTATACATATTGGAGATGTACACATCACCACTAAGGGACTAGATGCTTTTGATGACCAGCTGCATGGGTTGGGTCAGGTGGATGTTGGCACTGATGGTAGGTCATTTATGGATATGTTATTGCATCCAGATGGTTCAGGTTCTACATCACTCCCCTCCCAGCTAGTGTCACCCCTACACTCCTCATTACTATAGAGGTTCAGGACCTTAGGTGGTGTGGCTGATGTAGTATCAGTTGATGCTACGATGGTGCAGCATGCTGATGATCCTCCTGCTCCTGAGACTCAGGTACATATAAAATTTTCTTTTCTTTTTTATTAGGAGTTTTAGTGAACAATTAATTGTAGTCACACATGTATTGATGTTTGTTCAATGTATAATATTTTGTAGGCACAGTTAGCAGAGCATGTTACCTCTAGTGTGGGCTCAGAGTATCTTCCACATGATGTGACACCTACTAGTGGCCAGGTGAGTTTTAGATATATGTATGTTTAAGCATGCATATGTACACATGTATTTATATATTTCAATTACTTTACATAATATATCTACTATGTACATGTATATTTAACCAACTGTTGTACACTAAATTTGTAGGGGTCAATCGCTACTTTACAACCAGATGATGTTTTTCATAGGATCGATTCAATAGATGTGACACCTAGTATTGGTTAGGTAAGTTTTAAAAATATGTAAGTTTAAACATGCATTTCTAATATTTTAATTATTTTAGATTATTATCATATATATGTATGCATTTATGTTCATAGGGATCAGTTGATGTCTCACAACTAGAGGATGCTCATGGCAGTTGCTCAGAGGGTCGCTCTGTTCACATGTGCCTAGATGATTCCCTAGTTTAGGACATGTTGAACATATATTTTATTTGATTAGAGACATGGTTTTATTCGATTAGATGATATGATTTTATTTGATTAGATGATATGATATATGATTTTATTAGATGGTTTTATTCGATTATATGATATGATTAGATTAGATGGTTTTATTCGATTAGATGAATATGATTTTATTCGATTAGATGATATGATTTTATTTGATTAGATGATATGATATATGATTTTATTAGATGGTTTTATTTGATTAGATGATATGATTTTATTTGATTAGATGATATGATATATGATTTGATTAGATGGTTTTATTCGATTAGATGATATGATTACATGGTTTTATTTGATTAGATATTATGATTTGTTTAGATGATATGAATAGATGATATGATTTTATTTGAGTTGAATAGATGATTTTATTTGATGATATATAATTTGATTAGATGATTTGATTACATGGTTTTATTTGATTAGATGATATGATTTGTTTAGATGATATGATGAATAATAAATATTCTAACTAATTCTAGAACTAACACATGTCATACATAATATAACTAATTTCATCATTTTTTAGTGTCCTAAGGGGAGGTCTTAAGGGGATCTATAATTAATATCATAAAAGAAAACTAGTTAATACATGTAATGAGTGAATAATAACTATTCTAACTAATTTTAGAACTAACACATGTCATACGCAATATAACTAATTTCATCATTTTTTAGTGTCCTAAGGGGAGGTCTTAAGGGGATCTATAATTAATATCATAAAAGAAAATTAGTTAATACATGTAACGAGTGAATAATAACTATTCTAACTAATTCTAGAACTAACACATGTCATACACAATATAACTAATTTCATCATTTTTTAGTGTCTTAAGGGGAGGTCTTAAGGGGATCTATAATTAATATCATAAAAGAAAACTAGTTAATACATGTAACGAGTGAATAATAACTATTCTAACTAATTCTAGAACTAACACATGTCATACACAATATAACTAATTTCATCATTTTTTAGTGTCTTAAGGGGAGGTCTTAAGGGGATCTATAATTAATATCATAAAAGAAAACTAGTTAATACATGTAACGAGTGAATAATAACTATTCTAACTAATTCTAGAACTAACACATGTCATACATAATATAACTAATTTCATCAAAGCATACATAAAATCTTTAACTAATATGAAATCTATAAAAATCATTGAATAATCAAAGTATACGTATAAAATTATATATATTAAAATCATTGAACCATCAAATAGGTTCATCATATATCAACAAATTATAGTCCATCATATGTTTAAATATATAAACAAAGTATAATGAAATTTAATCTAGAGATATCAAGTAGGTTCTAACACAAGAAATAAGTATATATATTATACTTTTTAGACCAACTCAAATGGTTCAAACCTTTCATGGAGAACCTGTAATATTCTCTCATGATCCTCACTATCTAGTCTCCACTTATGACGTCCACATTGAGATTTAACTGTATGAAGACAAATGGATGTGGCAACTACTAGGTGACTATATTGAAACACCTTATTGTCTAGTTCGTAATCAACAAAGTGAATACCATGTTGAATTACTTTGATTTGCTTGAAATATGTTCCCTCTAAAACAACTCAACCTGCAGGTCACAAATTTTAACAATATATAAATTTAAACAAACTCAATTTGAAATTTGTTAAAAGGTTGAAATTTAAAATTTACAAATTGAGTTCAATATATTGATGTAAACCATATACAAACCTATGGGGAACAACATTCCATCGCTTTCTTTAGGTTCAAGTAACTTCATCCTCTCTGCAGTACAACGCGGTAAATAATAACCAACTCCTACATTTCCATGCTCAACAATCACTACAAAGACATCTCGTGCACAATAAATTTATATATGTACGTGTGTGAAAACTTAAAATAAATACTTAGTTCAATCTATAGATCTATCTATATCTATCTATACACATGCAACTCAATGTACCATATAATGTGAAATATATATACTTACCAATTTTGACCAATCCTGAGATATGATTGTAATCAGTAGAAATCAAAGGAACATCGTCAAAGTTTTCATCTTCATCTCTATCAAATGTATCAGTAACAACTAGTGGCACTAGATTCCATGCGCCTACATATCCATGATCTTGATTGATACATTCCTCATAATTGTCACCAATGCAGTGACAACAAAAGCATGAGTAGTCCCTAGTGTTCAACATCCAATTGCGACAATTCATACTCATAACTGAATGCAAAGATCACGTCTTTTCTATCCTATTGCAACCATGCATAATTTTTCTATCCACACCTGAACAAATGCATATATAATACATTCTATATAAATATAATTTGAATAAAAAATATCATAAAAATTTTAAACACTTTCAAATAATTTAAAAATGTGTGCATACATTTTTTCTCCCAAAATTTTCCATATGGCACCGCCTGATTCAATCTTGATGACATGTCATTCTCATTTGGTGCGAAATGTGTCTTGCACCATTCAACCACATCATGTGCATTTTTTATATGCACTCCCTTATAATTCATTTGATACTTTCATATAGCACGTTTGATGCAAGCTCCGGCACCATCATGTTCACCTTTTCCATGTCCACTCTCAAAGAAACTCCAGACATGTGGTATGTTTTCATTACGATGATATCTACATAGTGCATAAAATGGTCTCAATGATTTGAATTGTGCAGCACATCCATCTGACCAAACATAATGTTTATCAATTTTTATACCTCTTTCTTTTAAATTTGCAAAAAACATCTTGAAGCAGTGTTCCACATAATGAATGTCATGCTCTCTATCATCACTTATATAAAAATGATATTCCTTCTTGATGACCCGTGCTTCAAATGTGCTCTGAATACCATCCAAATCTAATTGTGCATGTCAATAACACACATGTACCATAATAGTAATTTTCTTTGAAAAATAGTACTCTGACTGAATTGCCTTTTGATGAACAAAAGAATAATTTTCTACAAAATCAACAACTAATACAATAGTTCCAAGTGGGAAATTGTCTCTCAGTGTTTGAAATTGTTGTGCTTGCCACTTTGCAAAAAAAGCATGATGAATGTAGGGTTGGATCAATTTGTTAAATTTTTCCATAAATACTCCCACATTTATCTCCTCTTCAACATATTCTAACCTTTTGGATTCTTTCCCAAATTTTGTTTCATTCTTTACATATTTGTAACTCTTGCAATTTACCATCTTTGTTACATCAATATTTTCATTTTTCAAAGGAAAAAGAGACAAATTGGCACATGTTTGGCATATTCCTTTTATGCAATTTATTTGTCCAGCTACATCATCTCTTTTGTCACATAAAATGGATGAGATGAACTCACTTCGTCTACTAGGAGGAGCCTTTTCAAAATCATAAGTGTCTTCTACAAACTTTCGAAAAACCTAATAGTGGAGATCAAATTCAATATGATAACGACAACAAATTTCAAACACTTTGTTTGTCCCGATATAATATGGCTTCAATCTTTTAAACAATGTTTTTCCAATCTTTATATTAGGATTTGAACTACAAAATGACACATACATTTCATGTTGTGTTGTGTCCAACCAATGTTTTGTATGATATTCATATTGATTAGCTGAAATTCTATGTTTGATAACATCTCTAGTGTTTGATGAAAGACGTTTATTATCATTCCAAAATGATGTGACCAAAT
Source organism: Chamaecyparis obtusa (assembly GCA_027943335.1). Lineage (NCBI taxonomy): Eukaryota > Viridiplantae > Streptophyta > Pinopsida > Cupressales > Cupressaceae > Chamaecyparis > Chamaecyparis obtusa. The sequence continues at coordinate 161,523 of BSBK01009357.1, read as the reverse complement.
TTTTTGTTCCTTCATCAATCCTATCAGAACGAGGATCTCTACACATGATTGTCCAATTGCCTTCCAAGGTGCTATCATCCAAAAGTATTCTCCTATTAACATATCATGATATTGTTTTCCTCTTCAAACCAAAGTGAGATGAAACTGAAGATATATGTCTTTTTCATCCCATAGTGTTACCTACAATGGATGTCAACATAACTTTTCTTGTAATGGAATTACCTATAGTTAGAGATCGTTTCCCTAGTTGGTTCAAACCTTTCTTAAGATTTTCAATCATATCAAAATTGAGAGCAATTGAGCTTATTCAAGTGTTTCAAAATTATCAAATTTACACAATATTTCCCTTGCTATCATATTCATTGATCTCTTCTTAGCAAGACTTGAGGGTTGAACATTAGCAAGTGATCTCAAATTCTCCACATCCATTGTAAGTAAATGATCTAATTTTCTATAATTAATATTTTTATTTCCAATTTGACCTAAATTTAAAAGTTCATCCATACCAGTAGGAGCACGTGATGTTGACCCTTCTCCAACATCAATTGTTTGAGCTTCTGTAGGGAGTAATCCCAGCCCTTCTTCAATGTACAATTCTTTAACTTGACTTGACCCTCCTACTTCAGCTTGTCTTTCAGCTTCTTTAGTTTTATAATAAAATGTCAATGCAGCTTCACGATTTCTTTGTTCAGTACCAGGTGACCTTTTTCTAGAAGATTTACTTTGTCTTCCCTTCTTGTTTCCCATTTCTTCAAGCTCAAAAAATGTCTTCCACAAGATCGTCAATAAAAATTATGCATTTGAAAAAATAGAAATATCAATCCTCCTTCAAAAAGTGTCTTCAATAATAGAAAATGCGAATTTATTAATTGCAATTCAATATAAAATAAAAACAAAATGTTTTACTTTTATGCCATTGTAAATTTTATTTACAAAATCATTTTACATGCCGACTTTGATCGAAGTATACAACTTCGTGTGAAGTACCCAAGATAAAATACCGGCAGTCAGAATTTTCACTTGAGGGGCTTCGTGTGAGGGGTCTTCACACAAAGCCACTCAGATGTCTTCGTGCGAAGGGGGTCTTTGCACGAAGACCCCAAAAATGAAATTTTGCTCTCAGGAAACAACAAATCTTCAAAAAAATGGTCTTACGGGGTCTGAAACAAGGACTAAACAAGATGATTTTTTCAAACAAATGATGCTATTCAGAACAAGCTTTCTAATGAATATAGTTTTAATACATATTGAGTTCATTATCACTTTTAAATATTACTTTAACTAAATATAGGTTGTTTGGTCATTCAACAACCTGTCTCTTCAAGACTTCAAGAAAAATAGTAAATGATTAAAAAATAATTATAAAAAATATGTAGGAAAAGCGTATTTGTGTTACCTTTCTATGAAAAAAAGAAAAAATTAATTTCGATATACAGAGATCAAGTTAGAGCGATCCAAGTGACCTTATGTCTAAATTACAGTTACGGTCACTTTAAAACTTGATAAACTATGAAATATCCAAAATGAATAAAACCAATTGCATCCTTTAGATATTGAAGTTAAAAATATAATCTCGAAAGAATTACATTGTTATCATATTTTAAAAAAAGGTTATGTTGATCCAAGTGACAGTAACTCCTTAAAAACATAGTTTTTTCACGCAAACCACTTTTAGAAGGAGAAGGAAAAATGAATTTAAATGATTTTTTTTATTAATATATATATATATATTTAGAAACTAGAAAAAAATTTCTAAAAGACTCTAGTTTACATCATCTTCAAATTTCTAATAGTTTTGTGGCAACAGATGTTCGAAAGTGAAGTTTTTTCTCAGAATGTTAAACTCTATGTCAAAGTTGGCCAAAAAGTGGGACTCACTATTGTGGGACCACCCAGGAACATATGGAGAGAGGGGGAGAGAGAGAGAGAGAGAGAGAGAGAGAGAGAGAGAGAGAGAGAGAAGGGGAAAGGGATAAAATAGGATAAGGAGAGTGAGTAGAAGGAGGATAATTATAGCTCAGAATAGATAGAGATGGTGATGGGGGAAGGAAGATGAGAGAGAGGGAATGAGGAGATACATTCCTTCATTCCCTCTCTCTCATCTTCCTTCCCCCATCACCATCTTTGTCTATTCTAAGCTCTAATTATCCTTCTTCTTGAGCTCTATCGCATCTCCCCCTCCCTCTTTTCTCTATCTCTCTCTCTTCCTTGCATCTCTCACCCACTTCTCCTTCTCCTCCTATAATATGTTCATAAGTCCTTATAGAAGAACTTCTATTCACTAGGGGTGTCTGATGTAGAATCATCATTGGGTCAATTACAATCTTGCATGACCCAAAAATATTTCCTTTTAGTTTGTCTATTTACTATTCTAGTTGGCTCATTTTCTTATGAAATCATTATGTTGTGTTCTAGACATCCTGGAGATCCTATATCTATCTTCACAATTCATTTTGATGTTTCCAGATGAATTTATATGATGTTTGGATTTAGTTTGATTTGGTTTTCCTATTCTAACAGCCAAGGTGGTGAAATTCATCGTGTAGTAAAGTTTCACACTATGTAAATCTTAGTGGTTTCTTGTTATATGTTCTTACAGGGTAAGTGCACAAAGATGGGGGAATTAGACTCAAAATTTTAAGATGTGACAATAACAAGAGTTGTAATACTCTAAATCTAGTTCCTAAACTACTAATTTATTTTGAAAATGGTGCAGATTAAGGCCCTGAAAAAGGGGGAGCACAAGAAGTGGTCTTATTTTTTGTGAAAAAATATAACATAGCATTTGGTGTGATCCCCCTGAAATGTTAACTTTTTTTTTGAGTTTTTTTAATCACTCAGGTGAGAAGTTAGCTAACACCACATAGTTTATCCTGGATTTTTTTGCTAATTTTTTTATGAATGTATAATTTTTAATAAATTTACGAAGTGTACACATCCTAAAAATGTGAAATTTTTGTGTGCTCCCCCTATAAATAATTGAAAATCAATTTTATTTTTTTTAAAGTGTGTAGAATGGAGTCTAGTTTCTAAAAATGTAACTTGTTGCAAAATTTTATGAATGAGCCAAAATCTATGCCCAAAATACTACATGTTGGTTTTTTACAAAAATATACATACACACAAAAGAAATGAGAGATGAAAAATTTAACATAATCAAAATTCAAAATTAATTATATGCCTAGATAGCTAACAATGACATCTACAATATCACATCGTCTGCTTTTTACGTTATTGCACCATGAGTAAACCTGATGAGGAGCACACAAAAAAGATGTCTTTTTTTTGTATGTCAATTGGAAAATACATCTCATGCCTATTTGAATCCTCCAAGCCTTTGGGTTGGATCTCCAAGGCAAATCCAAGCCTTAGGATTGGTGGATTCCAATGTCTTCCAAAGTGTGTGTGCCCTATAAGACATACACACTATTGAAATATGTGACTTCCATAGGGCTTACGTGCTATAGGGCATCACCCTATAGCGCGTGAGCCCTATTTAAGTCATAGATTTCAATAGTGAGAGAGAAACAATAAGAAGGTGGCAACGATTGGCAAAGAGGGAGAGGAAGAGAGAGAGAGAGAGAGAGAGAGAGAGAGAGAGTGTGTGTGTGTGTGTGCGTGCGTGTGCCTCTCTCTCTCTCTCTCTCTCTAGTTTTGCATAGGGTGCACGCACTATAGGGCGCACACCCTGTAGCATGCTCACGCTATGTAAGAATATGGATTACTCTTTTGTGGTTTTTCATACGGCGTACATGTTATAGCATGCTCCCATTATGTAAGACTAAAAAAATGGTCTTATGTGTTAATGATCTCGTGAAAGAGGCTCACTTTTTCTATATACTAATCTAGTTTCTACATTTTATCTAACAAATATTCACTTTTCATGGTCTTGAAGGTAAAAAAGAAGCATATTCTATCAATTTGCACCATCTTTTTGTTCAAAAATCAATATCGAATTGTGAAAGTCAATCATTCTTCACTAAAATTTATCGATTGAGGTAAGTTGTTAACTTTTTTACATGTGAAATATGAATAAAGAGTCTTTTGGTTTATAATTGGTATGATATAGACTTGTTGAATATATAATTTGATATAATTGTAATAAATTTATAGTATTTAATTTGTCATATTGTAAGAAAATTATATTATAATTTGACTTATTGTAATAGATTTATACTATATTTTTAAAATTGTAATCAATTCAAATGTAGAAATCATCATCATGTCAAGGAAACAAGCAAAGACTTTAACACCGAAAGAGCATGAAAGAGACAAAGAGAAGAAAAGGGAAAGAGTGAGATAACTTCGTGAATAGAAAAAATTGGATACCACAGAAGAAGATTTTTCTTTGGACGAGGAACATGAAACATCAATACAAAGTAAGAGAATTGGAATTGGAAACAAAAAGACAACGAATGAGAAACTTGTGTGCAACAAGACACTTGAATTATGAAGATGCAGGAACATCATCTATGAGTTTCCAAGTTGAAGAGACATCATCATCCGATGTCGGAGGCACACCATTGTATCATGTTGAAGGTACACCATTGTCTAATTCTAAAGGTGTGGGCACACTCTTGTATTATGTTGAAGGCACACCATTATCTACATCCCAAGGTGTACACCCCCTAATATCATGTTGAAGGCACAACATTTTTTACATCCCAAAGTGGAGGTACACAATTGGAACATGTTGAAGGCACACCATTATCTACATCCCAAGGTGTAGGCACAACATCATGTCATGTTGAAGGTACTCAAGATGGTACACAATTCACACATAATCTTTTTGATGCTCCTAGAATTATTTATAGAAAGCCAAAATATTTAATTGATATTCATACTAACATTTTGTAAGCAATGCCTGGCAAGATTCCCAAGTGTACTTATCAAAGAAATGCTAATCGTATTTGGAGATCATTTTTTGAGAATTTAAACATGATAGGAAGATGTCAACTATTTGTTGAAATGATGAGAAATCTAAAACTTAGGCCCATCAGGAAGATTCTTGGGCTAAGAATGATGGATGAGTCAAGTGAAAAATCTATTCTAAAGAGTCTAATGACTGCATATGAGAGTGTGAGTTCTACATCACACATGAAAGATAGTAATGTCACACGACATATACTTACATCAATAATAGTAAGCACTCAAATGAAGAAATCTCGACTCATTAGTAGGACAAGCATAACATTGAAAATAAGTATAAAGTCTCTAATGAGAGCCCTGGGAAGGCGTCAAAGGGTGGAAGATCCAAATAGCAATAAGTTATGGGCATTTTCTGGAAGACTATCACGAAAAGATAAAATAATTGTTGAAGCTTTTAAATCCTTGATTGAAGAATTTTGGAAGAATAACACACGAGTATCTCCTAATCAAAGAGATTTTGTAAGGAGGATTGGTAGTCAAATTCGTATTCCACATCCAAAACATTTTTGGATTCAACTCAGACACAATTCTTTGCAAAATTTACGCATATGTATCCTTAAATTAAAATTAGTCAGAGATATTTTGAAATGTGTAAACTTTTTTATGTGAAGATAAATCACACATGCACAACTTGTTGTTGTAGGGTACATATTGAATTTTCTAACCATTTTAAAGTTTATATGAATATATGTGTAGATTTGCACTCTAACAATGTTTTGCAGGATTGTAATATAAATGTCCCACCTAGATCTTCAAGGGAATTAATATCTACCAATTTATGTGAAAGAGTGGATGGTCAACAATTCTACGAGCTCTCATACTTGAATGGTACATGCATAGATTGCAGAGGTTTGCAACATTTGAAAATTTGTCAACATATGAAGAGTACACATGTAATTGGTAATGAAATAGTGGAATTTGGAAAATATAAGACCATGACATGCAATCTAAAAGATGGAAAAGAGGCTAAAAGATGTGATTTATTCATTGAAAAAATTCTAGTGTATCAGTTCATGGATATTTTTTGTCAAAAAATTATTTATGAGTATGCAAGGCATACACATAGAGTGCTATCGTTGGATATGCAATTCAAGTTATGCAAGGACACATTCCCACTTGATACCATTGTTTCAGTTGTGGACTTTGCAGAGACCTACACTACAACCATAGGATTAGGTGCAAGCAAAGTATTACAGCTCTTAACAAGTTGCTATATTTGTTCATATAGCATTCATTCATTCACCTACCAGTACAAAGAAGAACATGAAGATATTGAGGGAGTATCATTTTTATATCAGTGATGATCACTCACATTCTACAGAGTTTGTTCATGGTTGCTTTTAACTATTTTATGGTCATTTGGCTAACAGGGGCATAAAATAACATTGACATATCATATGGTCAAATAATTGTGCATCACAATTCAAGAATTCTTAGATATTTTATTGGTTGTGCAGGATGCATAAGATTACTAAAATTTAATATATGTGGAATTTCATAAAGGCCGGTCATGGAAAGGGAAAGCACGATGGTGCAGGTGCATGTATTAAAAGAGCCTTAGCACGTGAAGAATTAAAGTAAAAAGAGAAAGAAAAATTTTCAGATGTGAGATGTATTGTCCAATAGTGTAATGCTACAATGGGTCTAGGTAATGAAGGTGAGTCTATGGTTTGTAGATTTTTTTGGTTGATGGATGAAACTAACATTGCACCATATGAGAATTATTGTACACTGATAAGATCGAGTGAGATACACTCTTTTAGAAGTTGTAATCAAGGTTCATGGAGTATCCACACATGACATATGGCTTGCTTTTATTCATCATGTGTAGATGAAGATTGGGATGGGTGCGAGTTAAAGGAATGGATTGACAAATGTTATACACACATTTTGAGCCCACTTACCTCCTATCATCCCCATGAATCACTACAACTGACATAAATAGAATCATCCATTGACTTTGATCGCTTATCTGATCTAGTAAAACCAGGTAAATTCTTCACATACAAATAATCTCAAATTTAGTTCTTCATCACAAATATTCAGTAAACTAATGTCCTCATTATGTTTATATCATTACAGGCCATGTTTTTGTTGTTACTGCACTTGAAGACAATGAAGAAGGGATAAATTATTATTTGTATCATTGTGTTGAGGCAAAAAAGAAATTGGATCACTCAGTTATTGATGGTGAAGAATTATAATGCCCTATAGGATCAGTGGTTGTAACTGGTACATGGCTTAGGTGGTATGCTATGAAGAACCCTAGGTTGTGGTTATTCGAGGATTGGGAGACACACAGAAAGATTCATCATTATTCAAACCTCATCATTGCATCATATGTCCACTTGATCAAATATGGGGGAAGACCACATAATAAAACTCTTTGGAATGTTCGTGAGTGTGACCACAAGGTAATACTTGAGACAATCAAGGGTAGGGAAGATCAAATTGGTTCATTGGACTAAATGGAGATATAAAATATTGTAATGTCAAATCTATTTGAATACATGTGCATATATCATGTATATTTATATAACACTAAATATTTATATATGCCATGGACCCTGATCTAGGTACAAGTTCACTTCCTCTAATCTCTTATTCCAACTTATCTTGACACCACACACAAGGACCCCAATCTAGGTTTCTCAATGCACCTAGAGCCTCCATTATGTTAAAACTTCAAATAGGGTTTCCAGCTTGATTCTAACACCATTTAATATATTAACATGGTCCATATACCATGTTTCACCAACCCACCAAGTATGGTCAACTCATCTTCCACCAATGCACTCCAACAACCCTTTAGGCTTGTAGCCTTCACCAGTCATAATTCAACCCTTTTCTTCCAATTTTACCAAACAACTCTAGAAAATAATCACTGATTTAGATACTCTTTTAGGTTCTCTAAATGCTCCCCAAGTCTCAGGGTAGACTCCTTTGGACCATATGTTTGATCCAATAACCTAGCACCCACCAAATAGGCTTAATTCACCCTCAGTTGCAAAGAAACTCACAAAGATACTCATCCCCTTGAATCCCAACCAAGGAACGGTCTTTACTAAGGTTTAAAAACAAAATATTCTCAAGGTTTTAAGGCTTCATCCCTCACCTACACTTCTAGCCACCAAACCCTTGCTTCTAGGGTCACACAACTAGGGTATGTTCAAAAATACCTTCAACACTATCTCCAGATAAAACTAATGGTTCCAACACATTATTTTGATCCCATATAACAATAAGCCATCATGAAATGTATCTATTCTTAAAATCCTTCACTCTCCAAGTGATTGGTGCAAGACTGACTCCCTTCAATTAGCAAACTGCAAAATCTATGTGGCTTTTAAACACATCATCTCTCGAACCCTGCCGACTACTCCGAGATGAAGTGTCCCTCAAGGTCCCTTCAACATGAAATTAGTGATCTTTATGGGGTGGTATCTCAAAGCTCATGCTAGGTGGCATCAAACTATCAGGTTCTACAAGACTGTGTTGCCTAGGCCTACAATAACCTGTCTTCATTTTTAGAGATTCAAGTTTGTTTATATTTGGAAACACATTCTTGATTGATGTCAAAACTTTTAGTGTTCCTTAGTTGAAATAGAAAACATTACATATCTTTCAAAACCTTAGTCATAGCATCAAATCGTATGTTCCAATAGCTCTAAATGGCCAGCTAAATGTTGGTGGCAACCTCATTTGGCACACAGAGTCTCTTGAATGTTGTCAACCACTCTGTGATGAAGTGTCCCTTTAGGTCCCTTTAACATGAAATTGAAAATCTTTATGGGGTGATATATCAGAGCTCATGTGAGGTGGCATAAAATCATCATGTGCTACAATAATGTGTCGCATAGGCCTACAATAACCTATCTCAGTTTTCAAAGATTCAAGCTCGTTAATATTAAGAAACACATTCTCGATCGATGTCAAAACTTGAAGTGTTCCTCTATTGAAATGGACAACATTGCGTATCTTTTAAACCGTCGGTCATAGCATCGAACCATTTGTTCCAATAGCTCCGAATGGCTGGGTAAATGCTACTGACAACCTCATTTGTCACATAAAGTTGCTCGAACATTGTTGACCACTCCGGGCTGCAGTGTCTATCAAAGTCCCTTTAGCATGAAATCGACGATCATTAGAGGGTGGTATGTCGGAGCTCATGCGGGGTGACATAAAATTTTTAGGTGCTACAAGATCATGTCACCTAGGCCTAGAATAACCTATCTTGGTTTTCTGAGATTCAAGCTCATTTATATTTGAAAAAACATTCTCGATCAATGTCAAAACTTGAAATGTTCCTTCGTTGAAATGGACAACATTGCATATCTTTCAAACCGTCGGTCGTAGCATCAAATTGTCTATTCCAATAGCTTCGAATGGCTGGTTAAATGCTAGTGACAACCTCATTTGGCACACAAAGTTGCTCAAACGCTACCAACCACTCTGAGTTGAAGTGTCCCTCAAGGTCCCTTCAACATGAAATTGATGATCTTTACGGGGTCTCGTATCTTAGAGGTAGTGTGGGGTGGAATCAAACTGTAAGGTAAGAGACCATGTCACCTAGGCCTACATTGACCTGTCTCAATTTTTAGAGATTCAAGCTTGTTTATATTTGGCAACACATTCTCTGTCAATGTCAAAACTCGAAGTGTTCCTCAGTTGAAATGGACAACATTGCGTATCTTACAAATTGTCAGTCTTAGCATCAAACCATCTATTCCAGTAGCTTTGAATGGCTGAGTAAATACCAGTGGTAACCTTGTTTGGCACACAGAGTCACTCGAACACCATCAACCACTCCAGGCTGAAGTGTCCCTCAAGGTCCCTTCAGCATAAAATTAATGATCTTTGTGGGGTCGTATCTCAGAGCTCATGCAGGCTGGCATCAAACCTTCAGGTGCTATGTGACTGCGTTGCCTTGGCCTATAATAACCTATCTCAATTTTTAGAGATTCAAGCTCATCTAATGGAAACACATTCTCGGTTGATGTCAAAACTTGAAGTGTTCCTTAGTTGTAATAGACAACATTGTGTATCTTTCATATCATTGGTTGTAGCATCAAACCGTCTGTTCTGAAAACTCTGAATGGTCGGGTAAATTCCAGTGGAAACCTTGTTTGGCACATAAAGCCGCCCAAATGTTGCCGAGCACTTCGGGCTGAATTGTCGCTCAAGGTCCCTTCAACATGAAATTGATGATCTTTACGGTGTTGTATCTCGGAGCTTGCGCAAGGTGGAATTGAACCGTCAGGTACTACGAGACCATGTCGCCTAGGCCTACAATGGACTATCTTAGTTTTCAAAGATTGAAGCTCGTTTATATTTGGCAACACATTCTTGGTTGATGTCAAAAATTGAAGTGTTCCTCAGTTGAAATGGACAACATTGCGTATCTTTCAAACCATCAGTCATAGCATCGAACCGTCTATTCCAACAGCTCTGAATGGCTGGGTAAACACCAGTAGCAACCTCGTTTGGCACATAGAGTCACTCAAGTGCTATCAACCACTCCAAACCGAAGTGTCCCTCAAGGTCCCTTTTGCATGAAATTTGTGATCTTTATGGGGTCGTATATTGGAGCTCGTGGAGGGTGGAATCAAATTGTTAGGTGCTACGGGACCATGTTTCCTAGCCCTACAATAACCTATCTTGGTTTTCAAAGATTCAAGCTCATTTATATATGGAAACACATTCTCGGTCGATGTCAAAACTTGAAGTGTTCCTTAGTTGAAATGGATAACATTTCGTATCTTTCAAATCATTGGTCGTAGCATCAAACTGTCTAGTCCAACAACTCTGAAGGGTCGGGTAAATGCCAGTGGTAACCTCATTTGTCAAATAGAGTCACTCGAACACTGCCAAGAACTCCATGCCAATGTGTCCATTAAGGTCCCTTCAACATGAAATTGGCAATATTTAGGGATCATATCTTAGAGCTCATGCGGGGTGGAATTGAACCATCAGGTGCTACAAGATTGTGTTGCCTAGGCCTACAATACCTATCTCAATTTTTAGAGATTCAAGCTCATTTATATTTTGCAACACATTCTTGGTCGATGTCAAAATTCAAAGTGTTCCTTAGTTGAAATGGATAACATTATGTATCTTTCAAACCGTTGGTCATACCATTGAACCGTCTACTCTAACACCTCTGAATGGTCAGATAAAAACCAATGGAAACCTCATTTGGCACACAAAGTTGCTGGAATGCTTTCGACCACTCTAGGCCAATGTGTCCCTCAAGGTCCCTTCAGTATGAAATCAATGATCTTTACAGGGTTGTATCTCGAAGCTCATGCAAGGTGGCATCAAACCATCAAGTGCTATGGGACCATGTCGGCTAGGCCTACAATAACCTATCTCGGTTTTTAGAGATTCAAGCTTGTTTATATTTCAAAACACATTCTTGGTCGATGTCAAACTCAAAGTGTTCCTTAGTTGAAATGGACAATATTGCGTATCTTTTGAACCATCAGTCGTAATATCGAACCATCTATTCCAACAACTCCGAATGATCGAGTAAATGCTAGTGGAAACCTCGTTTGGCATAGAGAGTCACTCTAACACTGTTGACCATTCCAGGCCAACGTGTCCATCAAGGTCTATTGAGCATGAAATCAGCGATCTTTATGGGATCCTATCTCAGAGCTCATGCAGGGTGGAATCAAACTGTCAGGTTGTACACGACTGTGTTGCCTAGGCCTACAATAACATGTCACAGTTTTTAGAGATTCAAGCTCATTTATATTTGGAAACACATTCTCAGTCCATGTCAAAACATGAAGTGTTCCTCAATTGAAATGGACAACATTGCGTATCTTTCAAACCGTCAGTCGCAGCATCAACCGTATATTCCAATAGCTTTGAATGGCCGAGTAAATGATGCTGGAAACCTCATTTTGCACACAAAGTCATTCAAATACTACTGACCACTCTGAGCCGAAGTTTCCCTCAAGGTCCCTTAAACATGAAATCGATGATCTTTATGGGGTTGTATCTCAGAGCACATGCACGGTGGAATCAAACCATCATGTGCTACGGGACCGTGTCGCCTAGGCCTACAATGACCTATATTGGTTTTTAGAGATTCAAGATCATTTATATTTGGCAACACATTCTCATTTGATGTCAAACCTTAAAGTGTTCCTCAGTTGAAATGGACAACATTGTGTATCTTTCAAACTATCGGTCATTGCATCAAATCGTCTATTCCAATAGCTTTGAATGGTTGGGTAAATGCTAGTGGCAACCTTGTTTGGCACACAAAGTCCCTTGAACACTACCGACCACTCTAGGCCAAAGTGTCACTCAAGGTCTGGTCAACATGAAATCAACAATCTTTATGGGGTCGTATCTCAGAGCTCATGTAGGATGACATCAAACCATTAGGTGCTACAAGATTGTGTTGCCTAGGCCTACAATAACCTGCCTCGATTTTTAGAGATTCAAGTTCATTTATATTTGGCAACACATTCTCAGTCAATGACAAAACTCAAAGTGTTCCTTAGTTGAAATGAACAACATTACATATCTTTCAAACCATTGGTTGTAGCATCAAATTGTCTATTCTAATAGCTCTAAATGGCTGGGTAAATGCCAGTGGAAACCTCGTTTAGCACACATAATTACTCCAACACTATCAACCACTCCATGTCGACATGTCCCTCAAGGTCCCTTCAGCATGAAATCAATGATATTTATGGGGTCGTATCTCAGAGCTCGTGTAGGGTGGAATCAAACTCTAAGGTTTTATAAGACCATGTCAACTAGGCCTACAATAACTTGTCTTTGTTTTCAGAGATTCAAGCTTATTTATATTTGGAAACACATTCTTGGTTGATGTCAAAACTTGAAGTGTTCCTCAATTGAAATGGACAACATTACTATCTTTCAAACCATCGATTATAGCATCGAACCGTCTGCTCCAACAACTCCAAATGGTTAGGTAAATGCCAGTTGCAACCTCATTTGGCACACAAAGATGCTTGAACGCTATCGACCACTCTAGGTCGTCGTGTCCCTCAAGGTCCCTTCAACATGAAATCAACTATCTCTATGGGTTCCTATCTCAGAGCTCGTGCGAGGTGGCATCAAAATGTTAGGTGGGACCATGTTACCTAGGCCTACAATAACCTATCTCATCTTTCAAAGATTCAAGCTTGTTTATATTTGGCAACCCATTCTCGATTGATGTCAAAACTCAAAGTGTTCCTTAGTTGAAATGGACAACATTGCGTATCTTAAAAACCATCAGTCGTAACATCAAACCATATATTCCAAAAACTTTGAATGGTTGGGTAAACACTAATGGAAACCTTGTTTAGGACACAGAGTTGCTTGAATGTTGTCAACCACTCCGGACTAATGTGTCCCTCAAGATCCCTTCAACATGAAATAGGCAATCTTTACGTGGTCCTATCTTAGAGTTTGTGCAGGGTGGAATTGAACCGTTAGGTGCTATAGGACTGTGTCGCCTAGGCCTCCAATAACTTATTGATGTAGGGGCATTCTTCGGTCCTCGGTGAATCTGCATGGTGGTGTATTATTTGGCTGTTGTTACTTGGTTGAAGCTTTAACCAGTGGTCTCGATTATTGAAGGGGCTCGATTGCTAAAGGGAACTCGGTGAAACTCTGGCACTCGACATAAATTGTACTCAATGATACTTGTGGTGCTTGATCGATGTGCTTGCTCAGTGATGCCTAGCTGGCTCATTTTTTTCTATGGCACTTGGTAGTTCTGGTTTACCGACTGGAGTTCTTGGTGATTTGGTTGGCCAACTTGGTGCATTTATTATTGGTAGCTTTTTTTGCATTCTCCTATGTAGATCTAGAGGCTAACATGGAGAATTAAATGTTTGTAAGGCTATTTGAGAGCCGACTTTCATTGCATTTGATATTTGTTTGTAGTAGATGCCGACTTGGCTTAGGAGTTAATTATTTTTTCCAACCGACTTGTGGTTGAAGAATAGTATTTAAGGAGTGTCTAGGTAGTTGTTTAGGACATCAATTTGGGAGGAAGTTAGACTTGGATCTTGCGAGGTCTGGAAGTTTAGATTGATTTCTGATAGTTTGTTATAGTAGAGCTAGTGGTTGTTTGCTTGGAGACAAAGAGATTTCTTGGAGGCTTGCGAGCTCAAGTTTAGATCTGCCTTAGGGTTTTCATCATTTATGGATTGTTTTCAAGACTGTACTAGCTAAGGTTGGGACTTGGATCTTGTTGATCTTGCAGAGTTATTCTTGATTGTGATTGGCCATAACCTGGAAGGCCTTATAACTGGGCATGTTAATGAAAATTTAGTTGAAACAATTGTTGTGTTGTGTTATTCCACTATGTTGGTAGTTGGATGGAAGGTTGGACTGTCCTTAATTGGATCCACCATCCTTGACTGTGTTAGGTGGTATCAGAGTGAAGTTTGTTCTTGAGAGAAAGTTGATCTTCTAAAGTTGACCTTGTTGGCGAAGAGATCGCATGATCCAAGTTGCAGATTTGATTGGTACCCATATAGACCCCGGTATATAAACTTTCGGTGTAGGGTCTTGAACCTCTTTGAACAAGGTTGAAAGCAGTTTGAAGTGGTTCAACTTGTTGAAACAGGTTTAAATGGTTTATTTTGAGCCATCTCGATTCAAAGTTCAACAAGTTCAGTGGTTCCATGATGTAGTTTCTGATTGTAAGGTCCAAGTTCAAGTTCAAATACCACAGTTCAAATCTAGTGATTCAAAGTTTGAAGATTTAAATTCATGAGTACAACTCAAGGCTCCAACATGCAGATCCTAGTTTAAGTTCACTAGTTTAAGGCCCATGCTTGCATTTATGAATTTTTTTATTGGTGTTGAGTACATGTCAATAAAAAAGAGGAAGTATACTCAAATATGATTAACCCTCAAATACCCATTTAAAGGAATCAGATCTCCACAAGACCTCTATGAATAGTTATATTGAAGTTGGTGAAAGATAATTGCAACATCTATACATGTGAAGATATAGTTGGTGTATACATTGTAGTTGTTGAAACTCAAGGAGCTTAAGAAGAACAAGCTATGGTTTGAGCTATAGTGTATAGGAAATGAAAGTGATGGACAAGTTGGACCATGTTCACGTGCTTCTCATGTTGCAGTCGCTATAGACTATAATATGTTTATTTTTTAAGGTACCCATCTCTATTTTTCCTGCAGCTTTTAGTATTTGGTGGCCATGGTAATAGTGGATGATTGAGAAACTATGATATCTACTACAATGACTGTATCATCCTTGATAGAGCATCAATGCAGTCAAAGCATCTTGTTATCAACAATGAACCTCTACCAGCTCATGCATATGATTCAATGACTCGCATTGATTCTCATTTTCTACTCTTTGGCGGTTATGATGGAGAGTCTATTTTTGGCAATATATGGTGGCTTGCATTTGAGGATGATCCAATGGTAAAGACCACACCTACTCTTGAATTCAATATTCAAGATGAATAAACTAACAAAGAATATTTTTCATTAGCAGCAACATACACTAGTGCCCAGAGATCTAGATAAAACTCCTGAACAAGGCATCCTCGTTGTTCTATTACTCTTCATATCAATGCTCCTCTGTCATAGAAGATACTCTACAAAACTAGATGCCAATGCAGATTTAGCAGCCCAGGCATCGAGCCCTGTAAGGTCTTAGACATTTAGCATGACAGAGCTGATGATAGAAACTCAAAATTTCATCCACACCATCGGATAAGGGGGTTTTGACAGTGTCTTCTATGATAAGTTACCAGATGGAAATGAAATCGATGTGAAAGCACTCTCTGCTACATTGAAGCAAGGACCAAGAGAGTTCAAAAGTGAAGTTGATATTCCCTCGATCTTGAATCATAAGGACTTGGTGCGTTTGCTCAGTTTCTGTGACATCTCGAAGAAGCTTATACTTCAAAAATCATTCATAGAGATGTGAAGAGTTCAAACATTCTCCTGGACATGAATATGAGGGTAAAAGTTGCATATTTTGGCTTTCAAGAATTCTTCAAGATGATGCCCAATATCACGTGACTATCCAAGTTAAAGGAACATCGAACCAATAAAGACCACAAGACTCGTGGAAGAGGATGCCTGTCATCGGCTTAAAGAGGACAAGATGAGCGATCTGGTCTCTCTATGATGAAGCTTGATCATGTCATTGGGTCACCACAAAGCTTGAGCAGGCCTTCATACAGCTTAATGAATTCCCATTAGATCAAAACCATGCTCGGTCTAAGGATCGGGATATACAGAGAAGAGGACACAAAAACTTGTTCTCCAATCATGGATGAAATAAGTGGCAAAGATGGTTTTAAAGATCAATCTAATTAGATGAAAATGACAATATAGACAGAGGCATCACTAGGCTGCCCTCTTGATTTAGAGCCTCAATTTCTCCTTGCCAAACTGCTTGTTATTGTCATCAGTGGACCGAGTGGAGTAGGAAAAGATGTTATTAAAAGGCTACAACAAGTGTGTAAGGGGATTCACTTTGAAGTTACAGCTTCAACTCGTGTAATGCAGCCAGGTGAGATTGATGGGAAGGATTATTACTTTGTTAATAAAGATAAATTTCAATCAATGATTGACAAGAATGAACTGCTAGAGCATGCCTTAGTTTATGGGGATTATAAAAGAATTCCTAAGAAACAGATACGAGATTTCAGATCTAACATTTCAGTATGGCAGATGCACTAGTTTTATCATTCAAAGAATGCAAATACCTTCCATGTGTAATAAAAACACACTCCAACTTATCTACAGAACTTTAAAGGGCAGCAATAAAGTGAACAAGAATAAGGTGGGATAGAACCATTCGGTGTGCACAGGCACGGATATGAGTCCTGACTCAGGCTCCATTCCTCACCCAGTAAGATTTGTTATGGCACATCTAACCATCCAAATACATCTGCACCTTATTATAATAAAGATGTGAGGTCCAATCAAGAATAGGGGCTGATTATGGTAATAATGGTTAAAAGCCATGTCTGAGACATCGATGGAGATGAACAGGATTTTGGGGAAGTTTACAAATTCTTTGGCATGTTTTGAACCTAATTCTCTGCCTACATAGTCATCTCACAAGCCCACATTACCAGGTGGATGTCTTTACAAGCTGACCATGAACACATTGGGCGTGGTAGTTGGGGGGGGCTCACAGTAGAGAGAAAGTTGCAGATCAATTGCCAAGATGGGAACTAGAGGATAATGATTGATGAAGGGTGTATTTAATTGAATATAACATAAACACCACTCATACTGATGTGCAGATGCTACCTCTGTTCAAGTACTCCAACCTTAGGCTAAGCTATAAGAAGATTTGGGCATGCCCACTAAGGTGAAGAATTGATACATGGAAAATGCTTATCATCTGATCAAAACATGCCCAAATCAATAAAATGGGATCATGATGGGTTTCATGCATGAAAACATAGACCTTACGTGACATCTATTTGACAAAATATCCAAAGACATGGATTTACACAATCTTCTAATTGGATGTGAAGAACCACATCACCAAAAGGTACAAATAGTGAAATCAACACATGGCAATCCGATCGACTCCCTATTTCATTATGATGAAGCCCCAATGATAATTAAGGTGCCACCTATCAACATACAAAAGAAAGCATGTCAAATGGGAATGAAACAGTTTCAGAGGACTATTAGAGATGACAGCAAAGCATAGGGTTCTATTGGAAGCCATTGTAAATTTGTTACCTTCAGAAAAAAATAACTTCTTGTAGCTTTTTGCTTAAGTTATTGAAAGCCGCTACTATACTGGGTGCAAAAACCTCCTCCAAAATGGAACTTGTAAGAAGAATAGGGCTTCAACTGGAAGAAGCTTCCCTCATTGACTTGATTCCATCTTTATCATACTCAAATGACTCTTTGTATGATGTAGACCTTGTGTAATGCATACTGGAGCATTTTCTGATGCAGGACTAGAATCCTCGAGCTCTTGCATGGATGATATGATTAAGTCCAAGTGCCTATTTGGACACCAAAGAGTAAGGAGGAATACAAGGGGTTGTTGCCACATGTTTGACAGGATGCTCATTTTACCTGATAGATGTAATCATGAGGCATTGAGCAGAGTACCCTCGAATTGGTGATAAAGCGGTGGTCACAAATAATTCATATTAATACCGGGTAGATATTAACAAAGGGAAAAATGCTCAAAATCGAAGCTAGACTTTCTTACTATAATAATGGCTGCTAATACATAATCCTGTGATGTGAAGAATGGTGTCTCTTTTTAACACAAGGCCATGTTTTTAATGTTTTCACATTTGTAAAAGAGTAATATTAAAATAAAAGCCATGGATATTAGTCAATAGGGGAGGATCATGTAAAGCCAAGATTCGGTTATGGAAACCTAATAAAGTCCCACCATGCCTATTAATGGGAAGAGGCTCGACGAAGTAGGGGTTCCGAATTCCGCCCTACCCGAGAGACTTTGTGCTAGGAGAGGGATATAAATTTTGATTCTGATTGTAATGCAGGGAAAGAGGGATTTTGTTTTTGGATAGTGATTAGCGTACATAAACAGCAAAATATTTTTTATTTTTTTGTGTTCAAAGAAGAAAAATCTTAGCATATTAAATATTTGAGTTTAGATGCTCATTTTCTGATCAATATTTATCTTGGAGTGATATTGATTTCCTTTGAATGTGTATCTATTACATCTAATCATCAGCATGATCATCTTTGGACTTTGTGCTCCATTTTTTCATGTATTTGGAAAGAACAATCTGTCTTTCTCTCTTAGTTTCTTTTTGCAATGCAATGTTTAGGCAAATGAACTTTGTGTCATTTACTGTTTATCTCTTTTCAGTTAGTCAGTCCCTTCACATCTATGTCATGTTTATAGATAGATGTTTGTAAACCTTTATTGCTTTCAGGTTAAAAGCATTACCGACTATAGTTTAGTTGATTCATTGTAAATCCTACACTAGGAGCTATACTCAGATAATTCAGAGGGTGCTTACGCTTTTCAATAGTGAAGTGACCCAACTGTTAGTGCAGATTAAGTCTTCTTGTTTGGGCATTTGGGATCAATTTGTAATCATTTTCTTTGAGGACCAATCTATTCACCAACAGATCTGTGGCACTGAACTTGTGAAATCTTGACCTAGTTGTTCATGCAAGGTGCTAGGCTAATCTAACTTGCATACAACTTGGAGGTTTTCAGAAGGTGGTCAGTGTAGGGTTTTATTTCTTTGGGTTTTCTTATCTTGAAGGATGCCTCTGAGAAGATTGGACGCTCGAGAGATTGTAGATCTCTATGATGTTGTAGAATCACAGATTACAGAGAATTTGAAATCTGATTTTAGATCAGAGATGGAATTGATGAAGAATGACATGATCGTTGAGATCATGAGGGCTATGACTAGTGTACCTTGGTATATTGGTACTGAGGATGGTTATGAGGAAGCCGCTAAAGACTTTGAAGCTGTTGGATCTAGTGGTGATGACTGGAGAGATACATCTGGTGAAGAAAGAACTGGTTGGTTACATAGATCTGGAGCTCGGTTAAGTACTAGTTACCAGATGGAAGTTTCTAATTTATCTGGTACTTTGAAGCCTAAGAATATGATTGATTGGATTGGTGAATTGGAAGACTTCTTTGAGCTAGAATAAGTTGAAGATCCTCTTCGAGTGATGTTGGCATAGACTAAGTTGAAAGGACATGTTGCTCTTTGGTGGAAGGAGTTACAAAGAGATAGAGATGATGAAGGTGAAATGAAGATCAATCAGTGGAGGTTGATGGTGACTAAATTGAAAGCTAAGTTCATACCTGCTGACTATAAGCTTGACTTGTTTAAGAAGTTGTAGAATCTGAAGCAGAAAGATTTGACTGTTGAGGATTATACCGAGGAGTTCTACAAACTTACTATTCGGTCTAGACATAGAGAACTTGGTAAGGAAGGGGTATCTTGGTATGTGAATGGTTTGAGATTCAATATTTAGGATGAGCTTGGTATGCTAAAGATTGATGCTGTTGAAGATTCTTATCAGTATGCTCTGAAGGAAGAAGATAAGTTGAAAAGGAAACAACATAGTAATCCCTGAGGAAAGGAAAAGATTGATCACTCGGTGAAGCATAAACTGACTTTAGAAGATGAATAGAAACCCAGGTGGAATTGAAGAAGAAGGCAGGTAGAGTTAAATTTAAAGGTACTTATTATAATTGTGGTGAAGAAGGACACCATTATTTTGAGTGTACACAAAAGAAGCTTGGTGATCGATGAACTGTTGTGGTGAAAGAGAATGTTGAGAATGAACCTAAATCTGAGAACTTTCTAGTTAGACAAACATTATTTGGTACAAAGGTGGAACCTTGTTACAAGAGTAACTTGTTTAGGACTCAATGCAAGTCTGGAGGTAAACTTTTTGATGTTATTGTTGATAGTGGTAGTACTGATAACCTTTTTGTTGAGGACATGTTTCAGAAACATGGTTTGAAGAGAATGAAGCATCCTCATCCTTATAGGATTAGTTGGTTGCAAGATGTTCATGCTCTGGAAGGGAACACTGCTTTGTTGATTTTCATATTGGCCAGTATAAGGTTCATATTTGGTCATATATTGCTCGGTAGACCCTGGCAATATGATTGGAGAGCTATGTACACTACTACATTTGACCTCATTTTTCTACCAAAGTTTTCGACCATCAATTAAAAAGGTTTAGGTTGGTTAGATTATAAAAGGAAAACTTCCTTTTTTTTAATCCATGCTTGTGTTGGTCAAAATTTTGTCCAATACCATGTAGGTCAAAATTTTGAACAACATGGGCATAACTTTAAAAAGAAAAAAGATTTTGTATCTCATTTCGTTATTTTTTTAAACTTTGAGCGCGCGAAGGATCTAGAGCCTGCGATTGTTTGAACTTTTATTTGGTGAGATTTTTAGGAGGACCACTTGCCTGTGAGGGTTGCCACTGTGATTTGGTATAAAAGGAGGACCACCTGTAAGGATTTCCTTACTCTGAATTTGTCTGGAATTATTTTATGCATCTATGCTATTGGTACTTATTGGTTACCTACTTAGGGCCCATGAGAAATGTGCTAGGGCATCATGTATTGGGTATTTGCTAGCACATTTTTTATCACTATCTATATACATTTTATTCAAAGATGAATTTGCAAAACCCTAAATTTCGGAATCATCGCATCATGTTACATTGTAAAAGTACTAGTGTTAGGTTTATGATTTCTATAGATCCTTCAATATTGATCATGTTCTTTGTATTCATGTTATCACAGTGAACAAGTATGAAATACAGTGAACAAGTAGTGTTTTCTCATTGCTTTTGACACTCCTAGTGCTGATTACTAGTTAGACCGTAAGTTTTCCATGTCATCTATGCTATGTTTATTGCTATACTTGTGCCTTGTTAATACTATTGTGGTATCTTTCTTACTATCCCTTTCTCTTCTCATAAATAGCCAAGGAGTTACACTCTTGGCATCGTGGACCTTCTGTCTACTCACTGGTCTTACTCACCTAGAGCCCATGAATTTTCCATCATTCTTATTTGTTGTTTAACACATGGCACCGTGTGATGGTTTTATGCATTAAACTCGTCATTGACATATGTGGCATTGTAGAGATCCTTCTTTACATATGTGCTTCCTGACTTAATTAAATTTGTGTGATATGAGTATGTCCCATGACTTAAAAGAATTCATACTTTATGTGCTACATATATTCAAGTATGCTCCTTGTCTTGGGTGAATTCACTTGTATTCATGGATATACTTCACATCTTCAGAGAATTTACATGTTGCTCCATGTTTGAGTTGTGTTAGCATGATTACTTCATAGATGTGCATGCCTTATGTTTGAAGTGTTTTCACAAGTATTCTTAGTATGAAATATTTATAACTATTTTAGAAGATGACTGAAACTTGTCTTATCCTTCAACAAGTCTTTACTATCAGATCATAATAAGGGACAAAACATATATGGTAATATCAAACGATGGGAAAAGTACTATAAATAGGTCTAGATATGATCATTTAATAGTTGCTTGAGGACAAGAAAATTTGGGAGGGGTGGACTGTCATAAGCTGTAATTGAGATAACATTAGGATGGGTTATAATCACTTTACACTTTAATTCATGGATAACATATCACTATTTTTTACCATTGAGTGTCCTTTATATAGAATATGTGGTCTCTAAGGCACCATTTGTATTCAATTTATATGTTCTAAGAAGAGTAGAAATGAAGATAAGATCCAAGATCATGCAAAAAAGAGAACTAAAATGAACCTTATGATAATCAAGATTGATATTCATGAGAGTGTGCTTCAAGCTCCAGTTCCTTTCCACATCAATTTTTGGCTTGTTTGAGAAACCATACAGCACAGGACTACCTTGTTGCTTATCATTTGTTACCTGAAAATGAGAAATTTTAATTACTATTCTAAGCCTACCACCTCCAAACTAAAAAATGACAAGTTTTTATTACCATGCTTTTAAGCTTAACTTTTTCCAACCACCAAAAATTTCAAAAAAACATCAGCCAACTTGAGATATGAAAACATGTCTAAATTCATTAAAAAAATTCATATTACATCTCATTAAATAATGTTGAAGTCAGATTGGGCATTAAAAGTGAAAATATAAAATTTTCATTTCACTTGTCCTTATGGGGATTTCAATTTCAAGTTTAGGATTTACTGGGCTTTTGTATGGTGGGACTTGGTACATTAAATGTGAAAACAATTGGAAGTTAAATTACTTGAATCCCCTTAACAAAAATGGGGCTAGCATCTATTAGATGGGAATAGTTTGGCAGAAGCACCATCTGAGATGTACCATAAACTCCCAAGCTCAATGTCAGTGATGCTACAAATCCAATTAAATGCACTTTGTCAGTACCTAAAAGATCATATGGATCAATAATTGAAAAGTCTCTACATGTGCATGTATAGTATGTACACATTGCATATAATCCAATGGGAAGGAAAAGAAAATGAGAGTTAAATGACTAAGATATACAGTAAGCCATAAAAAGAAATGGGAACTATTAAAATAATGGATAGATAAACATAGTCAACAATTGAAGACAAATTTAAGAAAGGGGAGTAACATCAAATATTATGACCCAGTGACCTTATTAGAGGAACATCCATATTGTCACAAAAATATTAGCTGGTAATTGGTAACTCTCAATAAGTAGGAAGAATAATTGCATTGGAATCTTAATTCATCTTAGCCATATTAGGATCAGACTGAGATGATAGTGTTGTAAGAATCCAATTAATAGTGAGGGATATATATATATATATATATATATATATATATATATATATATATATATACATACATATATATATATATATATACATACATATATATATATATATATATACATACATATATATATATATATATATATATACATACATACATACATATATATATATACATACATACATATATATATATATATATATATATATATATATATATATATATATATATATATATATATATATATATATATATATATATATATATATATATATATATATATATATATATATATATATATATATAAACAAGAGTAGATATGATGGGGCCAAACTATGGCACACCCAACCAACTCCACCCTGCTCAACAACACATGGAAGCCAAAACAAACACAGTGAGAGAGAGAATGCTAGATCTTTCATTAACTTTCATCAAATAGATTCATACATGCTGAGCTGTAAGGCCTTCTTGGTTATGGCCAAATATTACAATGAATTACAGAAGTCCTCAAACATGCGAGGATCTTCTATTATCTCCAATTTATTATTTTCTATCTTCTATCAAAACTAACTTCTAAACTCTAACCAAACAACTATATTTATAAAAGAGGCTACCAAACTGAGTCAGCCTTCAGATCCATAATCAATGAAAGAAATAGTCAGATCTGGGATGACATGCTTCCCAATGATGGATACCAACATTAAATTTGTGACCCAAATTAATTCCACAAGTCGGCCTCAACAGAAACTCCAAAGAAACCCATCGGTAAGCAAGGCCAACTGAGCATTAGGCAAGCATCACCGAGCGTCAAAGAAGTAACCGACCACTTAAAGAGATAATCGACCAACATCGGTGAACAAAGGAGACTGACCAACACCAAACCAACTTAGTCAAAGTAGGAACTGAGCAACACAAACAAATTCAAATATATTTTTGGTGACATAGGATTACTAAGGACCTGAGATGCTCCTACATTAGACACCTGGGGTTTTTTGAAATGATTCTCTGAATCATGAAATAGGTATGGCCTGAGCTACATCCAACTCAGACTATGAAATCTATGAACTATCTTCAATTGGTCTATTCTTCCACTTTACCCGATATTCCATATATTATTTTCCTCTTGTACTCTTGCCAATTCTTTGCTCCAAAATATGCTCAAATTATTTCTTCTTCTTCTTAGGATATTTCATTAGTACGGTCATGTCTGCATTAGGTTCATGATACTCATATAAATCAGCAATGTTGAAAATCGATGATATGTCCATGTCATCAGGTAAGTCAATCTCATATGCATTTCTACTGTCAAATTTCCTCAAAATCTTGTAAGGTCCAAACTTCTTCATCTTCAGTTTCCCATATGTTCTAACAGGAAATCAGCCTTTCTTCAAATGGACCATCACTTCATCACCAACATCAAAAGTCTTTTCTCCTAGATCTATTAGCTTTGTCTTTTTATTTTTTATTATTGTCTTCCAGCTTCAGCTTCACATCTTCATGCAATGTCTTCATGTACTCATCAAATTTCACTCCTTCAGCGCTTCTCTTTCCTTCATCAACAATATCCCTCAAATTAGATATACCTCTCAGTTGTATGCCATTCACAATCTCAAAGGGTGTTTTTCAATACTCCTATTCACTGAATTATTGCATGCAAACTCTGCCTGTGCCAACACAGAATCCCAATTACTCGATGTGTCTCCAGCTAAACATCTCATAAGATTTCCTAAACTTTAGTTTACAACTTTTTTCTATCCATCGGTTTGTGGGTGAAATGTAGAACTATATTTCAAATCAGTACCAAAATTTCTCCAAAGAGTCTTCCAAAAATATCCAACAAATTTATTGTCACAGTTAGAGATAATACTCCTCAGTAATCCATGTAATCTAACAATTTCCTTAAAGAAAATATCTACTACATGTACTGCATCTGATGCCTTTCTACAGGCTACAAAATGTGCCATCTTAGAAAATCTATCCAGAACAACAAATATAGAATCATCACCTCTTACAGTCTTCGGTAAGCCAAGAAAAAATCCATACTGATGTCAATCCAAGGTTTCTCAGGTATAACAATCGGTGTATACAATCCAGCATTTTGACTTACTCCTTTTGTAACTTGACAAACTCCACAAATCTTCACAAATTTCTAAACAACTTTATACAACTATGGCCAAAAGTATTTCTCCTTAAGAAAATTCCATGTCTTATCAACACCAAAATGTCCAGCCAAACCACTGCTATGTTTCTCGTTTATCAGATTAGTTCTCATTGCTCCTCTCGATATACACAACTAAATACCTTTAAACAACATACCTTCTTGAATAAAATATTCATCCCATTTAGTATTATGTTGGTCTTGAATAGGTGCTCTATACTTTCTCCACGGCTCAAAAAAATTAGGATCAAACTCATAAGAATCTCTCATCTCATCAAAACCAAGAACTTCAATTTTCATCTCAGTCATCAAAGATCTCCTTCTACTCAATGCATCAGCAACTCTGTTAGTGACTCCACTCTTATGCTTTATCACAAATGTATAACTCTGCAAATAATCAACCCATTTCATATGTCTCTGGTTCAACTTATTCTGACTACCCAAATGCTGTAAATCTTTATGATTGGTATACAACACAAATTCACTTGGTATCAAATAATGTCTCCACTTCTTCAGTGCTTGTACGATAGCATAGAATTCTTGATCATACACATAATATTTCCTTCTAGCATCATTCAACTTTTAACTAAAGAAAGCAATGGGTTTACCTTCTTGACTCAACATAGCTCCAATAACACTACCACTTGCATCACATTCCACTTGAAATACCTTATTGAAATCAGGCAATACCAAAATAGGTAATTCAACAACCTTCTACTTTAGAGTCTCAAAACTTTTATTAGCTTCATGTGTCCACTTGAATTCTCTTTTATCTCCTCTCATAGTCTCAGTCATAGCATTACAAATTGAACTGAAATTCCTTATGAAATTTTGGTAAAAACTTGCCAAACTATGAAATGATCTTACCTCACTAGCACTCTCAGGTGTAGGCCAATTCAAAATAGATTCAACCTTTTCAGGATCCATCTTCAAACTATCAGCTGAAATCACAAATCCTAAATACACAATCTCCTCTTTCGTGAATGAACACTTTTTCAGATTTATCAGCAACTTTTCTTCTTTCAATCTCTGCAACTAACATTCAATAAATGTTCTTCTCTAGTCTTACAGAATATCAGAATGTCATCAAGATATACAATCACAAACTTACCCAAGAATTTTTTCAAACCTTCATTCATCAATCTCATAAAAGTACTCGGTGCATTAGTTAAACCAAAAGGCACAACGAACCACTCATACAAACCTTCTTTTTTCTTGAAAGAAGTCTTCCATTCATCACCTTCTCTGATTCTGATCTGACGATACCAACTTTTCAAATCAATTTTGGTGAAATACTTTTCTCCATTCAAATTGCCCATTATGTCATCCATTCTCGGTATAGGAAACCTATACTTCACTGTTATCTTATTGATTTCTCTAGAATCAGTATAAATTCTCCATTCTCCATTCTTCTTCGGTGCCAATACCACAGTTATTTCATAAGGACTCAAACTTTCTCTGATCAAACCTTTCTCCAGCGATTCTTGAATCTATTGGTTCAATTCTTGATTCTTAGTAGGTGTCAACCGATGAGGTGCATTATTTGGTAAACTAGCTCTAGGGATTAGATCCACACAATGATCAATGCTTCTTTTCATCAACAAACCATCAGGTACATTATCAGAAATGATTTCACTATACTTGGTGAGTAACTTATCAATCTCCTCGGGAACACTATCCTTTATTTTCGTACTCGATTTGTTAGGAATCATAGAAAAACAAACATCATTCTTCTTCAAGTCATTAAAAAACTTTATTCCTTCCATCAAGCAAAATTTCATAGATATACAAACATTATTAACAAGTTCTTCCATCAAAGGTAACAAGATTTGTTTTCTTCCATCAGCCCAAATAGTATATTTATGCAATCTCCCATCATATATAGAATGTCTATCATATTGCCAAGGTCTACCCAATAAAATATGACAACAATCCATACGCATGATATCACACAACACCTTATCATAATACTTTCCAATTTTCAAATTCACATAACATTGTTCACTTACCTAGAGTGTATACTCATCTTTGATCCATGAAATCTGATAGGGCTTTGGATGTTCCAACCTCTTCAACTGCACTTTTGTGACCATTTCTTCATATGCCAGATTCTCTGAGCTACCACTGTCAATGACTACCTTCCAAACTTTGTCAGAAACTTTACATCTGGTCTTGAACAGCTTTTCCTTACCAGATCTTCCTTTTTACTTTCATTCCATAGTGATCTTCTTACCATCAAGTTATTTTCCTTCTCAGGTTCATTCTGTGACTCCTCTTGCATAAATGCATTTCTACTGCTACCAGCCTTCTTACTAGCATGTGTACATTCAAATGATCTATGTCCTTCTTCTCCACAATTATAATAAGTTCCTCAAAAATTACCTATGCTATAAACCACCTTGGTAGTTACTGCCTCTTCCTCTAGATGAACTTTTACCTTTCCACTCGATCTTGCCTTTATCTAGATTTGTCTTTTCAGGTTCAGATCTTCCATTTTCACCATTGGATCTACCTCTTCATCTAGGGAATCTACCACCTCTTCCTCTTTGTCTTTTATCATGTCTCTTATTCAATTTTTGCTCAGCTTTCAATGCAAATTGATAAGATTCTTCAATGTTCTCCAATTTAACCAAACTAATTTCTTCTTGGATGGAAACTCTCAAACCATTCAGGTATCTAGAAATTATTTCCACATCATCTTCATCATGTCCAAATCTAATATCTAATCTATAGAATTCCTCAGTATACTCTTTTACCAAGCTATCTTTCTACATTAGGCTTTGCATTCGCCGAACTAGCTTAATCTGATAATCACAAGGTAATAACTTGATTTTATTCCATACCTTGATTTTTTCTTTTCCTTTCCTCTTTCTATCTAGCTACAGATGTTCCCACCATAAGGATGCATAAATTTTCAACTTTGTGCTTTCAATTTTCACCTTCTTGTCTTTAGGTACATTTTCATACCTGAAATACTTTTCCATCTCAATGATCCAATCTACCAATTCATCACAATCTAATTTTCCACCATACTCAAGAGGGTTAAAATGTGGTGTCGACTTCAGACTTGTCAAAGCCTTCAAAAATATTTATTCACCTTGATCCATCACAGGTGCAGGTTTTACATCACCTTGTTCCACCTCAATTTCATCATCACTAACATCTTCAAGATGTCTGCCTCTTCTTTGGCTATTTCAATAGCTTCTAATCTAGCACCAATTTGTCTCAACATGTCTTACAATCCTGTATCTTCATCTTTCCTCCCACGAACCATCTTGGAAACCTTCTGTAATTGTAGGTCAGATCACAATCTGCCACCCCACAACAATTCAACTAGTGTTTCACAAGAAGGAACCTAAAAACCTAGGTTCACAAACCTAGATCTAGATCTAACCTCACTCTAATACCACCTGACACAAGGGTAGATATGATGGGGCCAAACTATGGCACACCCAACCAACTCCACCTTGCTCAATAACATGGGAAAGACAAAACAAACATAGTGAGAGAGAGTATGCCAGATCTTTCATTAACTTTCATAAAATAGATTCATACATGCCGAGCTATAAGGCGCTCCTGGTTATGGCCATATATTAAAATGAATTACAGAAGTCCTCAAACATGCGAGGATGTGTGACTATCTCAAAATTATTATCTTCTATCAAAACTGACTCCTAAACTCTAACAAAACAACTATATTTATACAAGAGGCTACTAAACTGATTTGGCCTTCAGATCCATAATAAATAGAAGAAATGATTATATCTAGGACCACACACTTCTCAATGATGGATACCAACATTAAATTCGTGACCCGAATTAATTGCACAAGTCAGCCTCAACAAAAACTCCAAAGAAACCCATCGGTAAGCAAAGCCAACCGAGCATCAGGAAAGCGTCACCAAGCATCAGAGAAGTAATCAACCACTCAAAGAGATAACCGATCAACACTGATGAACAAAGGAAATTGACCAACACTGAACCAACTCAGTCAAAGAAGGAACTGAGCAACACAAACAAACTCAAATATATTTTTGGTGACACAGGATTGCCAAGGACCTGAGATGCTCCTGCATCATATATGTGTGTGTGTGTGTGTATTGAATACGGATAATCCTCTTGGACATTTATTTATATAACATAATCTGACCAGTATTAAGTTTTAGATTCTAGATGGATATAATCCATAATATCTTTAACAAGCAGATCATTGTTCACATCAGAAATTACTGAATTGGTATCTTGTCACATACAGATCATATTACATCTTATTCCATTGTCCTATTTAAGTCCCGCTCTCCTTGAACACTTACCTTACTGACACAAGGCATAAGAAAATAATCATAATAAAGGACTATAAGAAAATATTACCATGCACATTGATCTGCCATATATAATACAATAGAGTTCATAGTATATAATATAACAAACTAAACCTTTCTTTTTTTTATTTCAAAAGTTGGAGGATGAGTTTAAAAGTAATTTACCTTACCATTGATATTTCTATTTATATAGTTTAATTATAACATGAATTAAACTAGAATACCTTCCACTAATTAAAGAAAAGTGCAATGGATTCACACAACAGTAATGAATGTAAACTATTTTCAAGTAATGAAAATGTAAATTCATTGGTAATCTGCCAGTCATAGCCCATGAGGGTACAGTCTGACTATTCTATTGAAAAATATTTATTTTTATGGTTGATATGGATCCAAATGATTGCTAGGGTATGGTGTTTCATGTAATTGGAGTTATGAATAGTTTTGTGCAAGTTTGAAAGCATTTTTGGGTCCTCTAGACATGACTATCCCTGTACAGTCAAGGTATACACCAGTCATATTAGATGGATGCAAAGATTGGATTTAAGATTGTTTCCTTTTCGTGCATAATGAGTATGTTAGAATGGTTTTTTTTTATCAAGTTGAATCCATTCATGAGTTTCTAAGGGTGTAGAGGAAGTTGGTGTGTTGAAACACAACCAACAATGATTGTTCCTACACAGTGCACCAATGAAATACCATGAGGACAGGGTAATGAGATAGTACTTAATGTTTTCCATGAATGGAAGGGAGTTGTGAGGGATGGATTGTCATTATTTTATGTGTTTCAAATGATCTTGAATGCAGGGTAGATAGTGAAGTGGAATAACATTCTCACATTGCTTGGATATCTCAGTTTAAGGGTCACTAGAATATGTCGTCAATGATGATAGCATTCATTACAGTTGTAGCAGGAACTCTTGTAATTGCCCAAATACTATTTCATACTTTTATATAATACTATATACCACTACCATTATGCCATTCTTTTAAATGAGAAGTAAGGAATGGAAAAATCAAGGCTTAAACTATCTTAGTAGAAAATATGGTGATAGCTTAGGCATTCAATACATGTCACCTTTGAAATTATGTGTAGTGATTTTGCATAATAAAACTTTATATGGTGAAGGATATTGGTTTTGTGGTCAGCACCCTCATTTGTGAAGGAATTTTTTTTCCCTTATGTAGGCTATGAAAGTAATTTGGGCTTTCTTCTTTATTAAACATCTAGGGTACAATCAATTTAATAGTAGTTTGACATAAAATATATGAAGGCTACTTAGTTTATCTTATGGATATAGATAATTTAATTTTAACTTTGGTTTTGTTAACAGAACTATGTTGACTTTATTTTGTAATTGTTTAACATGAGAGTTTGTAGATTAATAGAAGTTCACAAATACTAGTGTGCCATAGTTTCCCATCTATAACTAGTGAGATGCACATAACTCATGTACCTCATGCTAGTATGCTTGGATACCTTGTATACACTATTTTTCATTAGACTAGACATTATCCAAATAGTGAGAATTTATATAAAGTGCTATAACAAATAGGCGGTCCTCCTTTTACACCAATTAATAACAGTGACAACCCTCACATGTGGTTGGATAATGTCTAGTCTAATCCAAGCACACTAGCATGGGGTACATGAGTTATGTTCATCTCACTAGATATAGATGGCCAATAATGCTTAATTGAATGATACATTCCCATAAAAATGTGAACTCCTATTAATCTACAAACTCTCATGTTAAACAATTACAAAATAAATTCAACATAGTTCCTTTAACACAACCAAAGTTAAAATTAAATTATTCGAAAATGGGTTTGTGTTTTGAGTTAATTGGTTTATGTAAATCTGTTTCAGCAACCGTTATCTTGATAAACTCTCTATTTGGTTTCAAAACCCATGTTAGTTTTGAAGTAAACAATGGTATAATATCATTCGGGTTTTCTAAATTGTGGTAATTTTTTGTGTTATACCCATATGGATCAATGGCAAGGTTTTAGTCTCTATAACCTGTGTCGATAGTTCTTATTTATATCCTTATTTCATATTCAGTTTTGAAAGTATTGAAGTTGACTAATTCTAGCTCAGGTATAGTTAAATTGTCCTTGCTGCCCTAGAATGACATCTTTGTTCAAACCATTGATTGCAAACATTTTTTAAGTACTTGAATCTACAATAGAACAATAGTGGTGAATGTATGATTATTATAATCATATGATTATATGTTATAATATTTATATAATGAATGTAGTAATGATGGTGCATTGCATTATTGATATAGGCTCAATGGCTCTTGTCAATGTGCCAAACTGCCAATGTGGTGGTGGGAAGTGTGTGTTGAAGACTTCACGAACATAGAGAAACCCTAGATGACAAGTTTTGTGCTGCCCAAATAGAAAAAAGGTTGCTAATGTGTATATATTTAATGTTTCTAATGTAAATACTATTCATTATATTATAAGAACTAATGGAGATTGGGCATCACAGGGAAATAATGGTTGTGGATACTTTAGTTGGGTCGATGAAAACTCATCTGCATCTATTTGCCCATATCCACTTATTCGCGATGAAGGATTTGAGTGTAAAACGTGTCAGGCTAGGGCAAATTCTGAAATTATATTTTTACGATGCCTTCTTTGTATTGTAATCACATATCTTTGTTGCGACCATATGCAGAGATGAACTCAGGAATTAGTCAGTTTAGTTTTTTCATATTGTAACTAATATTTTAATATGGATATGATGTAACTTCTCTTTGCCTCAAGTGTGCATATATATGGTTTACATCTTTTTTTAGAATAATTCTTCATGTTTATGGCTCTGGTGAGCCCCAATATGCTATCAATCACATGATTTAATGTATAGTGTTTTCTTGGTTATTCCATTTGTTCCTTGACCTTTGAAGGCCATTTTCTAATTTCAACTACACCTAAGGATCCATCAATGACCTTGGTGCTCTTCATGACTCCTGCCTTTGACCTTGGTGCTCCTGCACCAACTGATAGCACGAAGGAAGATTTGACATAACATATATGAAGGCTACTTAGTTTATCTTAGGGATAGAGATAATTTAATTTTAACTTTGGTTGTGTTAAAGGAACTATGTTGACTTTATTTTGTAGTTGTTTAACATGAGAGTTTGTAGATTAATAGGAGTTCACATTTTTATGGGAACGTATCATTCAATTGAGCATTAATGCCCATCTATATCTAGTGAGATGAATATAACTCATGTAGCTCATGCTAGTATGCTTGGATACCTTGTATACACTATTTTGAATTAGACTAGACATTATCCAAATAGTGAGTATTTATATAAAGTGCTCGAAGATCAAAGGCCCAAGTCCAGAATGCCGAAATTATATAAAGTTCTCGAAGATCAAAGGCCCAAGTATAGAATTGCCAAATTATCTAAAACTAGACATTATCCAAATGGTGAGTATTTATATAAAGTGCTATAACACATAGGTAGTCCTCCTTTTACACCAATTAATAATAGTGACAACCCTCACACGTGGTTGGATAATGTCTAGTCTAATCCAAGCACACTAGCATGAGGTATATAAACTCTCATGTTATAACTCTCATGAGTTATAAACTAGCATGTGAGAGAGAGAGGAGGGGAATGACGAGGATATTGATGCTCCTCTTACTAGCCATTACCTTAGAAAAATGAGCAAGAAACCAAAAAAGAAATGATTAGCAAAAAATGTTAATTACAATCATTTCTTTTTTGGTTTCTTGCTCATTTTTCTAAGATATCAGATAAGCGAAGCA
The DNA here is from genome assembly GCA_027943335.1 of Chamaecyparis obtusa. Classification (NCBI taxonomy): domain Eukaryota; kingdom Viridiplantae; phylum Streptophyta; class Pinopsida; order Cupressales; family Cupressaceae; genus Chamaecyparis; species Chamaecyparis obtusa. The sequence continues at coordinate 128,049 of BSBK01009357.1, read as the reverse complement.
TCAATATCCTCATCATTCCTCTCTCTCTCTCTCTCTCTCTCTCTCTCTCTCTCTCTCTCTCTCTCTCTCCCCTACTGATCCTTTGGTGTGTATTAAACAGAATCAAATTTTTAGCATATTATTATCATTCTATTTCTTTGTTGTAAACATGCCATTGGTTCAGTTTTTTAATTTATGTTTGTGTTAAATGCATTTAAAATAAAGGCCTAATTCTATACTATCTCTTCTTTGTCTTGAGTTTATGTTATCTTATGTTTAGTATTTGGAAGACCTCTATAGTTTGTTCATTCCTTGCTAGAATCTGAAATAAACTAAAACTAGAAACACTACTGGATGAAGATGCAAAATTGGTTGTGGAGATGAGATCTGAGGCTGAGAAAAATATGGGTGGGTTCTTTGGGAATCAAGAGGGGGGATGATGGAATGCTACTCTCTATGATTTCTTTGAAGGAAGAAGGGGTGATTGCGGTGAAGAATATTGCAGCGTACGAGAGGTTGTTGGAGTAGAGAGTGGAAATTAAGATGAAGTTGAAGAAGATCAATAGTTGTCTCAATAGGATTCATGTTGCAATGCCTAAGCTACGAGATGGGAAAGAGAGGCCCCCTTGTATTCCTCAAGCTATTTTGGATGCCAAGGTGCATACTGCCAAGGAGGCCATGAAGCTTGAGAAGGATATTGAGAATGAAAATGGTGGGGCTCGAGTTTACTCTACAAGCTTGAAGAAGCGGTATATTTTGGCAAATGAAGAGTGGAAAGAAGATGATATTCCTAAGATCATGGATGGGCACAATGTTGCGGACTTTATTGATCCAGATATCTTGCAGAGGCTTCAAGAACTAGAGAGGGTAAAAGGGCTTTGGATGGCAGCAAAGGGTGATGAGGATGATGAGATAGGGGAAGTGGAGTTGAATCTTGATGAAAAGGAAGCTATGGCTACAATTAGTAAGAAGAAGAAGATGCTTATTGTCGAACACAGACTGAAGAAGAGTACTATAGAGAGTTGAGAAACATAAATGTAGATTTCACAATACCTAGCAAACATAATTGTGGGCATCATGGTCACATTTTTTTGGAGACAATTTAATTGAGTTGTATACCCAGACGATTTAGAGAAAATTCTACTCCTCTAATTCCAAGTTGACACTGTGTGATCCAAAGACCATAGATAAGGAATAAATTTAGAGAGATGAGGAGGGTCATAACAACCAAAATAATATAGGACAAACCTCAAGTTAAATGTGGCAACTGCATATATTTTAATAGATTTTTTCATTAAATAATGAAATTTTCATATGCTATTGTTCTAAGCCCCTCATTACATGATTTATTATTGTAAGCCCCCTCTAACTTACGCATCCAGAAAATGATCCTTCTTAGTTGTTGTTGTTTTATAAGGTTTGTCTCAATCTCAATAGGTTGTAGTTTCATTTTCTAGATGCATAAGACAGATGGGGCTTACAATAATAAATCATGTAATAAGGGGGCTTAGAACACTAGTATATGTAAATTTCATTATTTAATAATAAAAATCTATTAAAATGTTTGCAGTTACCTCATTTAACTAGTTGAGGTTTGTCTTGTATTATTTTTGTCATTATGGCCCTCCTCCACTCTCTAAATTTATTCCTTATCTATGGTCTTTGGATCCCGTGTAGTTTCAACTTGGAACTGAAGGAGCAGAAGTTGTTCTACATCGTCTGGGTATACCACTCAATTACGTTGTCTCCAACAAAATGTGACCATGATGCCTATAATTATGTTTCTCAGTTGTTGTGTCCCAGGACCCCTTATGACCCTTTACGACCATTTACAACCTCTAATAATACATCTTAGAGGTCTCAAAATGTTGTAAAGGGTCATAAGAGGCTCCTAGGAGAGGCTAGATGAGCTTCCACCTTCACGTGGTTGGCCCTGTTAAGTAGATAATGTTAATTAAACTATTCTTGAAATAAAGAGAAGGTCAATAATTTAAGGTCTCAGTCCACAGACAAATTAAATTAGACTTGCTATCTAGATTGAGTACTAGTGCAGAGATGATGATTCAATAACCTACATCTATAAAACCTTCACAAATATCCCTTCTTTGGCCTCCACTCATACCTCTTCTCAGAATCTAGAAACTTTGGCTACAGTTTCTCATCCTTGCACGAAATGTGCTAATGATCGTATAAAATTACTTAAAACTAGTAAAGGGTGCTGGGAACAGCCTCTGGATTATGAAGGGATTCCATTCTGGTGCAGGAGGTGTATTTAGACAGGGCATCCTAGTCAAGTCAGCCAGGCCTTAGCAATGTAAGATCAATGATATCAAGTCTCAATATTTTCTCTAATAGCATACTTGCAAGCCCACTGACAAATATTTGTAATATCAGCTCCACTGAATCCTTGGGTATAACGGGCTAGTGCCATTAGGTCCACATCCTTTGAGATGGGCGATTTTCTCAAGAAAGACTTGAAATTTTGATAACATGAGGACTCATTAGGTTAAGGACTGGTTAAGGACTCTATTTGCAGCACCACTAGCATCCCCAACAAGCAAATGGATTGCTAGAGCCCAAAGCAGTCTGGAAAATAGAATGAGTAGGGACCCGCTGGCAACAAGTAGAAAAATGAGCGTGGACACTAGAAGATAAATATCAGATAGGGGAAAAGAACCTGTAACAATAGAGGAAATAGTTGTAGATGTAGATGAGGATATCCCAAAAATCCCTAATATAATAAATACCATAAAGAAAAAACTAAAAAGAGTCATGCAGAAATTATTACTATTTTGGAAGATGCAAATCCAACCAAGGAGATGCTGAAGAGGACAGATGAATTGATGGTGTGAGCACGTCATTTTGAAGTAAGCAGTAATGAATCTTTAGTTATAACAAAAGTTCAATAAAGGTTTATATTTTATACACTTTTACGTCATGAACTAAAATATGTACGTGTTCTTGTTACATGCTTTTTTGCTTGCTCAATTACTTGGTAATGGACATCGCGGTGAGGCCGGTAGTAGCATCATGCAAAATAGTAATAATTTATGCATTGACTCTTTTTAGTTTTTTCTTCACCGTATTTATTATATTAGGGATTTCTGGGATATCCTCATCTATATCTATAGCTATTGGCTATGTTGTTGGAGGTGCTTTTCCCCTATCTTAAACATCAAATTGTGACAAAAATATCAGTAAAACTATCATAATATTGAATTATGTTGTATATTAATATTGAATTATATGTCATGTTAATGAATATTTCTATGTGTTAATGAATTCATGATTAGTGTTGCATATTAATGAATGATATATCATATTAATGAATGTTATGTGATTGTATTGATTTAATGCTATAGCTCATAAATGGATGAATGAAGTGTGTAATTAGATGTTAATGGGGAATTTAGATTGATGTTGTAATACCCCAAAAATGGGCTATAGGTGCATTAACCTCCTATATCAACAATTCGAATGAAATTGATATCAAAGTCCTAACCTAAGGCACATCTAAACATCGAAAACTCTAATTGATTATCCAAATTCCGCATCAAGGAATATTCCTAGAAATATTCCTAATTTATCATAATTATTCTTAATTTAATAATTATTTGGTGATAAATCATATTTATCCTAAAGTTAATTAATTGAATATACTGAATATTTGATTAATTAATTTAATTCTACCACTTAATTATTTAATTGAATTTAATTATATTTATTCCTAATTATTATTATTTAAATTTGACAATAAATCAAAATTCCTATCATTAATTGATTAAATTCTTATTTAATTAATTAAAGCAAGTTGTCATATTTAATAATATTATTTTTTGAATAAAGTTTGATTTTAATAATTGATTAACCAATAAATCAATTGTTATTTTTAATTCAAAAATCAGTTAAGTTGAGGAAAAATCATTTTATTAATTCATGATTAATTATGCACATTCAAAAAGGAGTTAAACTTTGAATCAAAAAATTAAACTCAACTCTCTTTTGAGTTGAAAGTTGATCTCAACTTCTGATTTGAGTTAAAAAGTTGTTTTTGCATGATTTGCATGTTTTTATGAATTAAATATTTCTAAATTCTTGTTAACTCAAAAATCAACCTGAGTTCATCAAGAGTGATTTATGACTTTTTCCATGCACCCTCAAGCCCTAGATTTCTATAAAAACAAGGCTCGGCTCTTCATAATCAATCTCACGATCGCACAAATTCCCATACTTACGCTACCAAATTGTCAATCCACAATCGACAGAATTTGCACAATCACGCTGGTGAATTGACATCCAAAGAATCAAAGCTTCCTGCGAATCAACAACTGTTGTGAGATCAATTTTGTTTTCAAATCATTTTAGTTTCTTTTCATATCATCATTAGATTTATTTTCCATATCATTTTCATCTTAGATTTTAGTTTGCATCAATAGTTTCATTCATCTTTTGCATTCAAATCCTTCGTTTAGGTGTCGTCAAGGTCACTGATCTCGGTCTAATCTGAGAATTATAGACTCGCACCTAACGAAAGGTAGTAAATTGTGTGGTTAGCTTGGCTTTCAATTACTTGCACGATTTTGATTTTTGCTAACCTCTAATGCTTTACTAAAGTGTTGTGTCCACAGTTAGGTACAAAATTCACACACACATTTCTGGCGCCCACCATGGGGCCCTAAAATGGGTTTCCATTCAACTTCTATCAATTTCTATCAATTTCTTGTCATTTTCTGGTCCAAGATGCGACTTTTAATCTTTGTCCATACAATTTTTGTATGAGTTTTGTCAGAAAATCATACCATTCGGTACCCACTATTGTACAATAGTTGATTTGATCAAGGATCGTATCACTAGAATCCAATTGTCATTTGGGAACTCTATTGTCATATGATCTAATACCCATTGTCGTATGAGTTTTTGGATTTTTGTTTGGAGGGTGACCCATAGTCGTATGAGTTTCAGTGCTAGAATTCAATTGTCATTTCAATTTTTCAAGTAGTTTTTCAGATTTGGATTTCAGATTTGGACTAACAGCTAATCTTAACAATTGAATTTCTCTATTTCTGCTTGATATCTGCTGATCGTGATTGGGAAAAGCATGAAAATTTTCTAAAAATAGGTAAAAATCTACTACGCACATTGTGAGGAATTCAGGTAATCTTCTTAGCTGATAACATTTCAATTTGCATAAAACAAACATCTCACATGTCAGGCTTGTGTGACCTCTTATTGCTTTCATATCACAGACTTCATCTTGGGCTATAAAAACAAACATAGATTTTCTTTTTGCATATCTGTTACACATAGTAAATAGGCCCTATGAACACTATTTGTGGTTCTTGAGAGAGTGAGTTTCTAGTGAAACTCTTCTCAATGAAGGAACCCTTGTAGGTAGGGAGGATACTGAGAGCATCTCACGTTCTACTAGATTTGTGTGTCTTCAACTTTTGATTGATACATTCTCTCTCCAAAGAGGTTGATAGATCACAAGCGGTTGACATTATAGATCTTTGTGAGATAATCTTGGTCTTAGCATGTCGGATTAATTTGTCTGCTTTGTTTTGGTTAAAAGTGAAAAGGCTAGAGGACTATGCTCTACTCCCTTTTTGGGTAGTACTAGAAACTCAGATCCTTGAATCTGGAACCAGTCTCCAAGTGGTATCTTTTTTGAGTCACCTTTAGAGAGGGTTAACCATAGTGGATATTCCCTCAATTGGGTCAACCACGTGGACAAAACCTCAAGTGCTAATAGCCATTTTCACCATGGTAGTGATAGCTACTATATAAATGTCCTTGTGGAGGAAATCTTCATAGGTGTGGTCTATTGTTGGGTTGTCAGATCTCCCTAGCAGCTCTTGATTGATTAAATTCTTAGACTGTGTCAAAACCCTGGTGCACCGGGATTGGATTTCGCCCTCTTGGATCATAAAAGTTGCAGAGTCAAACCATTACTACAAACCTTAGTGAGGCCAAATTTTCATTTTCTAAGGAATATGTGCATTATTGCAAAAAAATTTGGAACATACACAGTTGATACTCCTAAGGATTAGCATATTCAGTCACTTGTTTATTCATGCACAGGGTTGCTTTGTCCCCTATACATTACTTTCAGACATGCTTGAAATCACTTGCTTTCTATTTTGCGTGCCTATTTATCTATCTAGTTACTAAGAATGAATCTATCCTATATAATCTTCAAATCTAGATAGTAAACTTTGCAAACAATCTCAAACTGAAAATCCCAAAACTTGCAAAATCTTAAGAAAAATACATTTCTAGAGTCAAAAGTCATCTCACAGAGTCAAAAAGTCCTATGAGTTTTTCCAAATGTCATTTCAAAACTACCCTACTGTCATATGAGTCTTGCTGCCAGTCAATTTCAAATCCTGACATCAACAGTCGTGCAAGCTTTGCAATAGTCGTACGAGTTTGTTAACTATTGTATGATCAGGAACCTAGTGTCGTACAAGTCTGCAGAAAGTCATTTGAGAAATTTTGAAAAATTACCAGAAAGTTGTCAAAACTGTCAGAGATCCTATTTTTATAGCCTATATCTAGAATTTGATGAACAAATCACTATGTCAGGAACAGAGCAGAAACTAGAGCGAATTCAATCTTTTTCCTAAAGTGGTCTCTTGAGTTTGATTTAACCTCGTATTTAATCAATTTGAATCTTGTTCATCCTATGTCAAAACCTTGTTAGATCATCAATCTCTAATCATCCTTATCAAAATGACTAAGTGTTGCGAGCTCATGTCCGCCATCTTTTGGGTGTCTACCCATACAACTAGGGCACAATATCCTTCATTTATGTCCAAATCTAATCTCCAATCAAACCATCTTGACAAGGTTGCATCATTCGATATTCTCGAATCAAGTCATTTCTCAGTTGTCTTCATCTTTCTCTTTTCCTTCACCAAAGGTTAATGGTGGAAACCAAAGCTTCATCATGAAAGCCAAGAGATCAACCCACAATCTCTTTAGAGACATCTTCTGTACTTGCTCAGACAATTCATCAATCTTACGATACAGCTAAATTTGGTGAAGACACTCTTGGCAATCTTTTCTTGAAAGGAGGTTACGTTACCCCTCCTGCATCAATCCACGCAGTTAATTAAACACCAACTCCTCCTTTCTCAATTCACGAAAGCTATCAGAATACCCCAAATCAATCTATTCCCGGTAGCTCTCATCACACCAACATGTCTCAAGGAGGAGGATCCCAAGGAAATCAATCCCAACATGGGGCAGATCAAGAACCTACATCCTCTGAAATTGCTCAATATCAAAATGATGATAACTTCAAAAGAATGATGAAGCATTTCTTGAAAGAGGATAGAGAGGCATACTTTCTAGAGTTAGCTCAATAAGGAGCTAAACTCCGTCCACATTTTAATGTCAAAGATATTATCACGCATGAGGAAGAAACTCCAATCACAGCTATGATGAAATAGATGCATGCCATGCAAGTCAAACTCAACAAGCTTGAAAAAGAAAAGGAACCTAAAGAGTTCTCCATGGAGGCTCTATGCCCTTTTCCTTTCGATAAAAACTTGTACATGCCACCATTCCCTAAAAGGGTGGAAATGCCTAAGTACGATAAGTATGATGAAAACTCTAACCCTCAAGATCATGTCAAGGAATTATGTACTCTATCTATGGATTTCATGCACGAACCAACCTATGTAATGTGTCTCTTCCCTCGATCTTTGGGAGGGGCAGCCATTCATTGGTTCTCAAGAATGTCTCCTACAATCAAGACATTTGAGGAGTTAATTAAATTGTTCTATCAACAATACTCCTACAATATTCAACATCTCATCATGATGATCGACATTTGTAATTTGAAACAATATTCAAGAGAACCATTCCTGACATTTCTCAAGAGATGGAGAAGAAAATTTTCACTATATGCTAGACCTATTCCAGAAATGGAGAAGCTAGAAATCTTCATCAACAACCTTGTTCTAGAAATCAATTATCCCTTGCAAATGCAAAATCATACATCTTTTGATAAGATGGTGGATAACGCGATCAAAATTGAGAAAGTACTTGTGAAAAAAGGAGATATATCTCTTCAAAAAGACAAGTATGAATCTAGATCTAGTTCTAAACATAAGAACAAAAACTGGAACAAGAACAAAGTCATCGTCACAAATGGTGTTGTTGATTCTATTCGTACCCCATCTAAGGCACCCACTTTCAATCTAACTATTCATACCCAAGCCATAAAAGCCTCTGAATCAAAAGCAATAGAGTCCAATAAAAATCCATCAGAGTATAAACCTTTGTCTTTTGATCCTAGACACAAGTTTACTCCTTTGGGAGAATCCTATGAATCTGCCATGACAACTCTATTAGCTAATAACATCATTTCATTTCCTGAGATTCGACCATTTGATCCTAAACCTAAACCAAGGTGGTGGAAAGAGAACAACTTTTGTGACTTCCATCGTAATAAGGGTCATAAAACTAATAATTTCTTATGCCTGAAACACCTCATACAAGACAAGATTGATAATGGGGATATCATGATTGACAATCACAAGAGAAATAATGATCATACAGCATTTAAGGAACCTTTTCCTAAGCATAATCAAGGAGACTCATCTTCTCAACCTAATATGGGTGCTAAGGTTAATTATGCCTACATGGGAAACAATACTGTCATCAATATGGTAGAACCATGTCTTTCTGAAAGTTGCAATGTCATCACCATTGTACGAAGAGATAAAGATCATCAATCAACCAATGTCATTATTCGATCACAAGCACAAACACATTTACAAGGACAAAACTTAGATTCATCAAATATCCTTAAGAGGCCTTTCAATCTATCATTTGCTTCTAAATAGAAGGCTACAACTAAATCTTCAAATTCTAAAGACTCAAGACCAACAGACTACAGTATTGTCCAAAAACTCTAGCACACAAATGCTAAAATCTCCATGGTTGAGTTACTTCAGATATCTCCAGCTCATAGAGCCATTCTAGACAAAGCTCTACTCAGATCCAATGTTCCTGACAACCTTGATTTAGACAAATTCGAGGCTATGGTTGTTCATCTTATGTCTCCGCAGTATATCTCCTTTTCAGAGGAAGATGATAAGTCCTTGATTCATCCACACAATCATCCCTTACACATAGAAGTCTTGATCAAAAACCATCATGTCAAATGCGTGTTGATAGATGGGGGTGTTGGTTTAAACATTTTTTCTTACAGCTTGGTCACACAATTGTTATTATCAAAAGTTGCCATTGATCCTAAGAAGAAGATAACCATCAAAGCATATGATGAACAAGAAAGGTCTTCCAAAGGCATGATTGTCTTACCTATCAGAATAGGTCCTATCATTAGAGATATCACATGTCAAGTTCTTGATCTACCTTTAGCTTACAACATTCTCCTAGGGAGACCCTAGATTCATGAAATGAGAGCTATTCCTTCCACATACCCTCAATGTGTAAAATTACCTTATGAAGGAGTGGAGGTTACTATTCCAGCTGACTTGTCTACAACTTGTAATGCATTGAAGGAAAGTGTAGACAAACTTGAGCCTAATAACAGAGAATCTTACACTAAAAAATCCACCATTGCATCAACATCCAAGGTAGAGGAAATGGCTAAGGAAGTCAAAATCAAGGACAATGTTATGGGAGAAAACCTAATGGAACTAGTTTTATCTCTCACATCTCTCCCATTGTCTCCAAAATCTTATGGACAACCCTCAGACAAGGTAAAACCTGCTAACAAAGAATCACAGGTCAAATTCAATGGCACCTTTGTCACAGAACAGGTATCTAAAAATGAGTTTGAGGAAGATAAATTCATGCTTGCATGGCTATATAAAGATGAATCTCAAACCCAGTCAGTCCATAAATGTCACACTTATTCAAGTAAAATTCCTTAGAAGTCATATGGACCAGGGGACAAAATGATTGCCAAAATGGGGTATACAGGAAAGGGACCTCTAGGGTTACAGGGTAAAGGTCTTTTGTCACCACTTGACCATCAAGGTTGCACAAAAAAGAATGCAATAGGTCTAGGGTATAAGAAGAAGCCTTTTTATCTAAGCGGCAACTCTCCTCATGTCTTAGAACAAATTGAACCATCTGCAACTATTCAACTAAAGGAGGAAATAGAGCAATCTGACAGTGATGATTTTGACACCACCATTGAGTTCATTCCTTATGAGCATTTTCCTAAAGAAATCAAAGACCTTCTTGACAAAGAGGATGATCCAATCAAAATGATTAATGTAGTAGACACACGAGAACCTACTATGGAACAAGAGATAGTTGCACCACAAGAACTAGCTAATCTCGAAGATAATCAAACAGACAAAGAAGAAGATGGTAGCTATTCTAAGATAGATTCTCATGAGTACGAATTCAAGTTTGAATCTGAGGGTAACCCTTCTTGGGGTATTCACCCTAACTTTACTCATGTCCTGAGATTTCCTAGAGGTCCCAAATCAGAAGATGAATCTAAAGACTATGAATGGGGAGTTATCCCAGAAGAGGATGAACTGATTACAAAAAAACATGTTAATGTTATACACCAATATGTGCATAAACCCAACATGAGTCTAGGGAAAAATAATGAACATAATGAGTCTGATCCACCTATGGCTAAAATGTACTTCCACAATGATGTTGAGCCTATTCATGAATTGAATATCTTGAGTTGTCATATCACTTTTGATCTCGAGCATTGGGTTAGGACCAACGATGACAGTACCATATCTGTAAACACTATTTCCCAATCCTCCCCCACTTTGACAATCCAACATCCTGACCTTCTTGACTATACTTCCACAAATCTGAGCCAAGGTATCTTTAATTTCTTGAATGACTATGCCCTTGCTTGCTATCTAAATGCAGTGGAACCTATGAGGACTTCCATCAGTGAACCGAGTGTTAGCATGATGGAGTTAGACATCAAGTATCTTAGTCAAAAGAATAAAAGTAAAAATAAAAAGAAAAGGAATTTTGAGGGTGAAAACCACTTTGTGGCAGTCTCAGAATCAAAAATAGTAAAGAAAATAGACATATCCAAGGGTGAAAACCTCTTTGAGGCACCTAAGGATGAGATATTTGATGTCCTTCCAAGTCATTTACAAGACAGATCTCTAGTTCTGATTGAGCCCACTCAATCCATCAACTTGGGAACAACATAAGAGCCACAATTAATCCATGTAGCACAATCTTTTTCAGAAGAAGAAAAGAGAGCATTTACTACATTTCTAACAAAGAAAAAGATCAACTTTGCATGGAAATATTCAGATATGCCAGGACTAGATCCTAATTTGATAATGCATCATTTATCTATATCACCTGGAGTGAAACCAGTCAAACAAAAATTGAGAAAGATGCATCCACATGTTGTACTCTTGGTAAAAAATGAATTAGAGAAGCTCCTAAAAGCCGGATTCATCCGCGTGATTGACTATGCTGAGTGGATCTCTAATATTGTAACTATTTCAAAACTTGACAAATCTATAAGAGTATGCACAGACTTTAGAGATGTGAATAGAGCATGCCCAAAGGATGATTTTCCACTACCTAACATTGATATGATAGTGGACATGACTGTAAGTTACAAGATGTATTCCTTAATGGATGGTTTCTCTGGCTATAATCAAATCAAAATCACTCCTGAGAATCAAGACAAAACTACCTTCACATGTGCATGGGGTACCTTCTGCTAGAATGTCATGTCGTTCGGCCTTAAAAATGTTGGTGCTACCTATCAACTGGCCATGAAATCTATTTTCCATGACATGATGCATCAAACAATGGAAGATTATGTTGATGACACCCTAGCAAAATCTATGATGAGATCAGAACACTAAGTGATTTGAGCAAGATATTAGATAGAATGGAGAAGTTTAGCCTTAGATTGAATCCTAAGAAGTGTGCTTTTGGCATCACTTCTGGAAAGCTTCTAGGATATATTGTTTCAAAGAAGGGCATTGAAGTTGATCCTGCAAAGGTAAAAGCTATAATGGAGATGCAACCTCCTAAGAACATTACTCAAATGAGAACATTACAAGGGAGAGTGCAATCTATCAGACGCTTCATATCTCAGTTGGCAGATATATCACAGCCTTTCACCAAGACATTACATAAAGGTGTGACATTCACATGGAATGAAGAAAGCTCTAAAAATTTCAATCATATCAAAGAATACTTATCCAATCCTCCAATTCTGATGCCTCCTATTCATGGGAAGCCTTTGATACTATATGTCTCTGCAACTGATACATCACTAGGGGCATTATTGGCTCAGCATGATGAAAACAAAAAGGAAAGAGCCATATACTACATCAGCATAACTTTAGTGGCTTACGACAAGAACTACTCTATGATTGAAAAAGCATGTCTAGCTATGATCTCTGCATCATAGAAATTGAGACACTACATGTTAGCTCATACCACTCATTTGGTACCTAAAATTGATCCACTAAAGTACCTACTAAGAAAAGCTGCCCTAACAGGTAGATTAGAAAAATGGGTGATGCTCTTGAGTGAATCTGACATTGAATATGTTGAAAGAAAATCTATTAAAGGTCAAGTTATTGTTGATCAATTGGTAGATGCACCTTTGTTTGATGATACACCAATGCAAATGGAATTTCTAGATTCCTCTATCATGAACCTTTCTTCTAGAGAATGGCAGTTATTCTTTGACGGCTCCTATACACAAAATGGATCTGGAGCAGGCATATTGTTCATAACTCCTCAAGGATACTCAATCCCTAAAGCATTCAAATTAAATTTTCCTTGCACAAACAATATTGTTGAATATGAAGCCCTTCTTAATGGCATGAAGATAGCAATTGAGTGGAGAATTACAGAAATACACATTCATGGAGACTCATAGCTTATAATCTATCAAGTCAATGATGTATACCAAACAAAAGATGAAAATCTCATTCCATACAAAAGAATGGTAGATGATCTAAAGAATTATTTCATATCTATCACATTTGAGCAAATTCCTAGAATAGAGAACAAGGCTGCCGATACAATGGCTACGCTATCTACTCTATTACAACAGCCTGAACATGAGCTACACTACAAGTTCCTTGTGGAAGGACTATCTTATCCTGCATATGATTCCCTGACACCCGCATGATCTACACTGTTGTAGGTCATGATTCATCTAGATATAAAAACCTATTCTCCTATCTCTAAGACTAAATCCTTCCTGATTCCTTTAACCGGTATGAGAAATGAAACCTTATCCGCACTGCATCCTGGTATGTCATCATTGGTAACGATCTATACAAATGAGGTCTAGATGGCATGCTACTTAGATGTTTAGAACTGGAAGAGTCTCAATGTGCATTAGAGGAAGTCCAAAAAGGTATATGTGGGTCACACTTGAATTTTTTAACACTAGCTCAAAAACTTATTAGGGTTGGGTACTATTGGCCAGTGATGGAGAAAGAGGCTATCACATTCGCTAACAACTATCAACAGTGTCAAGAACATGGTAATTTGAATCATGCACAAGGGAGAAATCTAATTCCCTTTACTACGCAATGGGCTTTTGATCCTATAGGTGCTATCCATCCACACTCTTCTAATAGACATACCCATATAATCACAGCTATAGATTATTTTACAAAATGGGTAGAAGTAGTTCCTTTGACACAAGCAACTGGAAAACAAATATCTATGTTCATCTTGAACTACATCATATGTCGGTATGGTATTCCACATTCCATAATCACAGATAATGGTGGACAATTCAAGAACAAAGACTTGGATGATCTATGTGCTAAATTTAAGATTACACAACATTGGTCATCTATCTATTATCCTCAAGGGAATGGACAAGCAGATGCTTCAAATAAGAATCTATTGAAAATCTTGCAAAGAATGGTTAATAAAATAGCAAAGAGACTGGCATCTCATGATCAATCTAGCTCTTTGGGCCTACAGAACAAGTATCAGAATGCCCACTGGGGCTACTCCTTTCACTTTAGTTTATGGGTTTGAAGTGGTACTGCCTATTGAGGTTGAAATCCCATCACTAAGAATCAAAATGCATGGTCTAGTGACTGATGATGACTAGAGAGTGTCTAGGTTGCAAGAACTTGAACTACTAGATGAGTGTAGACAAGCAGTGTATGATCATCTCAGACTGTATCAGAAAAGAATGTCTAGAGGCTACAACAAGAAAGTCAGACACAGAGAATTTCAGGTTGGTGATCTGGTCTTGAGAGAAAATCTCAAAAATTAATCACATAGAGAGCGCAAGGGGAAGTTTGAACCCAACTGGCTGGGTCCCTTCATAATCATTGCTACTTTTGGCTTTGGATCCTATCAACTCTCAATGACTGAAGGAGAACATCTCTGAGAACCAATCAACGTTCTCCATCTGAAGAAATTCTATGCCTAAGGCATTCAGTCTATGGTAAAATGTCCTAAAAAAATCTTTAAAATTAAAAAAAAGTCCTGAAAAAAATGAACATCTTGGTGAAAACCTAGCAATAGGTGCCTTGATGATTCAAAAAAAAATCAAAAGATTAAAAAATACAAAAAAATTGAAAAAATGAAAAATAAAAAAAATGAAAAAAAAAGAAAAAGAAAAAGTGCCTTGGTGAAAACTTGGAAACAGGCGCCTTGGTAGCAAAAATAGAATCTCTGCCAAGATGGTGAAAACCCGACAAATGGGTGCTACTTGTTCAAAATGTTCCATCTATCAGCACAATCTTGGTCTTTCCCAGCTTTCAGTCTAGTTTAGTCTGTATATATCCTTGTTTCAATATGTCAGTTTGTACACCAATCAGCAAAAGTGTCTGTATCCTATCAATGCTTAACACTTGGGGGCACTCAATATCACATCCTATGGTCTCTAGTATACCTAACAAGAGTCCTATCCAGTCAAGGTCCTTTGAAGCTTCATCTAAGTCAGTCAATTAGTCTCCTCTCTAGAAAGGATTTTGCATCTACAACAACGCAATCAAACATCAACACAAACTGAAAACAATCTGTGCTTTTCATGCTTTTATCTCCTTGTATGCTTACTGATTCACATTGAGATTTTTGCATATTAGGTTCCCTCGAGCTCTTTGATGATGTCCTTTACAGGATTTAGAGAGTGATGACTGGGGGCATAATCTTTTCTTTGTCTTTTGCTTGTATGTGAAAATCTAACAACTTTGGAAATTCTGGATTGAAATGGTGTCCATCTGTAAGAGCCTCTATCTTGAATTGTATGGCCATGAGTACCTCGACCATTGATACCAAAAAAATTCAAGGAAGTTTCATCTAACTATTTTCTTTTTTAGTACGTCCTTTCTTCTACTGTGAAATGTGATCTTACCTAAGGATGTGAATGATAAAGGGTCACTAAGGTTAATTCACCTTGGATTTAGAATGATCTCTTGACTACTTCATGTTTTTGTAAATGCAAGGCATATTCAGGTCATCATGACGTCTATGTTTTGATGCTTATACAAATTGCTAAATCAAAATGGACATGATATTCAAGTCATCCTGACATTTATGCCTTGGTGCTTATATCTAATCCGACATTCCGAAAACAAAATCAATATTCATATATCCATGGCTGTCTAGCTAGTGGATGTTGTATTGATTCTAGAGCATACAAATTGATATTCATATGTATATGGTTTCTACCTAGTGGGCATTGTATTGATTTATCTAGTTACCTAAAAATTCAATGATGACAAATGACCGACACATGATTAGTGACTAGGTTCTAGGTCTTAGGTTTGCATATCATTTTTGAACTTTTTCATGTTTGCATGATCTCACAATGGCTAGATAGAACTTAAAAGCTTAAAGGATTCTTCAAACACCTATCCAAATCTAAAAAGAAGGTCTATTCATCAAATGCGCAAGTAGTCACCCTCCAGGGTTACACATCCTTTTGACATAAGACTGAGTACTTGTCTTCATCACCTGCAAAAATATCATGTGTATCATTGCATTTACATTTCATATCACAATCACATTTACATTGCATACATACATCTTTCCATAATCAAATACATATGCATCATATCCAAAAATTTGAAAGAAAATCATTGCATTGCATTAATCCATACATACATTCTACACTACTCATAAGCATAAGCATCACATGATATCATCATAAATCAAGAACATGACAAGTACAAATGAAGTCACAACCTGAAATATCGATCTCATATATATCATATAAATCAAAATAGCCAAGGGTGCACTACTGGCACAATGTACAAAAGAATGAGCTCTCGAGAGCTATCAAAGTCAAAACAGTATCACATATCAAAAGATCAAAAATATCAGTAGAACAAAATAGATCAGCTATCGGCCTGATCCTCTGCATCAGGTGGAGGAGGAGGTGGTGCATCTAGTACCACCTCTGCTCTAGGTGCCCTAGCTCCCTCTGATGCTATCATGTACTGAGAGTACGTAGGAACTCTCTGCGCAATAGGTACCACAACATAATAAGAATATACATAATAAGCCACTCGTGAGGTCTGATGAATCACCTCTGTCTACAATCTCCTAACCTCCTCATGTAGCTCTATCCACTATCTATCTACCTCTAGGAATTTCTCCTCCCATTAAGAATTGTGTACCTTTAGGTCCCTGACTTGTAATCGGAGGTGTCTAACTATCTCCTGTGGATTCATAGGCACAGTAGGATCTGCATCTACTGTTGGCATGTCTGTATTTGGGGCTGGCTGCTCTGGCTGACCTGCACTCTCTGCTCTCTATGCCTTACGAAATCTGACCTCAGCACCTAAATCAAATGAGGTATCACCCTGTACAGGATCTGTATCCATGGCACCAACACACTGCTCCACTGCTAGTACCTCCTCAACTATACCAACACTGCCCAAAGTGCCACTCTCTCCCCTAGTCCATCTATGACCACCTGTGGA
Source organism: Chamaecyparis obtusa (assembly GCA_027943335.1). NCBI lineage: Eukaryota > Viridiplantae > Streptophyta > Pinopsida > Cupressales > Cupressaceae > Chamaecyparis > Chamaecyparis obtusa. The sequence goes on along the minus strand of BSBK01009357.1, from coordinate 111,157 downwards.
TCTATCTATTGTGGTACTAGTAGGGCGAGGAGGTCTCATCTATCTCACTGGTATCTGTGGAGGTGCCATGGCTCTCGGTCTCAAAGTTGTGGGGTGTATCACCTGTACCTGTGGTCTTAGACCCTATCTCACTAGAGCACCAGTCACATCCATAGCCTCCTCCATGGAGGGTATCAACTTAGTAGGATCATAAAATCTATGAATGGGATGATCAGTAAGCCATGATATAAAGCCATCTGTGACTCTGGCATCTATAACCTATGGAAGGTAGTCCTAGTCTCTACCTATAATACTACTATAATCCTATGAACATAAAGAATAGGTGAGTCAGGCTGTCCATCCAAGTCTGATCTCATGAACTATACGAGCATAAGTGGTGTAATCCTTGGGTGCATCTGCACTCATCCATACTAACACCAAACTCTGGTAATCAAAAATCTCTCCAAAGTAGAAGGTGACCTCCCAATCAGCATACAACTCTGACAAAAGTAACTAAACTGATCTTGTGTTGTGGGCCAAGCCTCCATATCCAAGTAAGGCCTCCATCGAACAAACATCATGTCATCGAGGCATCACCTCCAGTACTCAGGATGACCCATGTGAACCTGTGTAACATACCCAGAATATACATATATAACCGGCTCATGTGGCTACCACTACAACTGACAAATAGGTCTCAATATGGGGATGTGCTCCCAGGCCCATATATGTAAAACCAAGGCTCCAAAAGAAAATGACCTACTATTCTAATACATGATCTTGTGCATCTCTGAAAACATATGGGCTAAAAGGCACTGACCCTAGGCAAGCTCAAAAGGAGTCACCATCAATTGCGTCACTGTCAGGGCCCAGCCCATCAAAAGACCATTCTGCTAATGATCAGACATGATAATCCTACTGATCATCTTGGCAATGATGCACTCCAAGTGGTGCGTCTATCCATATCTCTGCACTAGGGTCTCCCAAGAAATTGACCACATCAACTATGTATCATCTCCGAAAAGATGTCTAAACACATGAAGACCTGTGTGCCCAGGTCTCACATACTCAGGCCACTCTCTAGTGTGGAATGGGATGCGCAGAATCTGATACACATCCTCTGGAGTCACAATGAGTTCTCTATAGGGTAGGTGAAAGGTCTACATCTCTAAGTGGAATCTCTCTATCAACACCGTCAAAAGACCATGGTTTACCCTAATCTCAGGTAAATAGATCAGAAACTTAAAACCACAAGCTGCAAGGTGTACTCTCATAGGATCAGGAAGGGACACACATAATCTTTATGTCACAAGATGGGAGATCCGGACATGCACATCTAGAAATCAGACCTACACACCATAGAAATAGGGAAGTCTATCAGTAATTTGGTTAGAGAACAAGGTACAAGTGCAGAAATTGAGTAGTTTACTATGTTAGAAGGTAGATCAAAAGCTCAGTAATCAGGCTACAGGATCAGAAAATTCAAAATTTAGACCTAAAATGGAGTTTTACACTCACTATTTTTCAAACGACATTTCAAACTGGCATGGAAAGTCATACGACTTTCTACACGATATCATACAACAAAGCATGGTCATACAACATTACAAGTTTTTTCATACGACAAAGGAGGGACCTGACGAAATGTCGTACGACTCTTGGGTCCCTCTCATACGAGTCTTGGGGGGTCATGAAACAACAACCTATCTACAATTCAAAAGTTGTATGAGCCCCTACCAAGAGTCCTATGAGTTTACATACATGAAAATTTGAAAATTGAAAAGCGTACAAAAAATTGATAAAAAATGCTAGTATAAAACATTAAAAAATTGAATTTTCAGAGAGGAACAAAGGTCCACCTACCGGATGTCCATATTGCCAAGGTTTCTAGTGTCTCCAGCTATGCTCAAATCGGTGTGAACTCACAGGTACCTTTGGTTCTACCATTTTCTCTCTCAAAGGGCTCCACAAAGTTTTTAAAGTCAAAGGTGAATAATGAAATGAAAATGACCCTTCTGGCCTTTATATAGCTTTTGACCTAATTTTCAAAACTACTCAGTTTTCCATGAAAATTACACCCCTGGCTAATTTTGACTTTCTGAACCCATTTTTAGGATCAAATTCGAAATCTAAGATCATTTACTATGTCAAAATTGTGATTTAAAATTCTTGGACCTAGGACGGCCGACTGCTTGCATAATCGACCTTCTAATTGTCATAGAAATCCAAAATTCAACTTAACTGATTATCTCACATCAAACTATCAAAATTTCAACTTGGTCAACCATGGTCAAACCTAGTTAAACTATGGTCTCCAGGACCTCTAAACGATGTAGAACGTGTTCTCAAACGTGTATAACCACTTCTCAAATCAATTAACATGCTTCTACACTATAACGCTGAATTTTCTTGTCAGATTTTGATTTTCATCCCGAAGGGGGCATGGTATTACACATCATTCAAGTCTATAAATCAAATCTTTCTTTTAGTGATCAAGAAAACAACCATGTCTAGTTTCTGATTCATTTAAAGACCTCATCGCTTGGGGAAAATCTATTATCATTTGGGGCATATCAGATTCAACGAGATCCATATCAATCTAGTATTCTAATCTATCTTATAAACTGTATCAGCTTTTCGTAACCACTGATTCATTAGTGTTATTTCCTTGGTTCTTCATAACTAAAGGGTTCAGATGTGATACCTATATGATTCATACAAGGATATTCAGGTTTGGAATTGGTGACTCACTTCTTTGTAATCATAAGGTTCAGAATCAGGCATTTGATACTTTTTCATAATCATCGGTTCATTAACCTCCTATATCAATAATTTGAATGAAATCGACATCAAAGTCCTAACCTAAGGCACATCTAAACATCGAAAACTCTAATTGATTATCCAAATTTTGCATCAGGGAATATTCCTAGAAATATTCCTAATTTATCATAATTATTCTTAATTTAATAATTATTTGGCGATAAATCATATTTCTCCTAAAGTTAATTAATTGAATATATTGAATATTTGATTAATTAATTTAATTCTACCACTTAATTATTTAATTGAATTTAATTATATTTATTCCTAATTATTATTATTTAAATTTGACAATAAATCAAAATTCTTATCATTAATTGATTAAATTCTTATTTAATTAATTAAAGCAAGTTGTCATATTTAATAATATTATTTTTTGAATAAAGTTTGATTTTAATAATTGATTAACCAATAAATCAATTGTTATATTTAATTCAAAAATCAGTTAAGTTGAGGAAAAATCATTTTATTAATTCATGATTAATTATGCACATTCAAAAAGGAGTTAAACTTTGAATCAGAAAATCAAACTCAACTCTCTTTTGAGTTGAAAGTTGATCTCAACTTCTGATTTGAGTTAAAAGTTGTTTTTGCATGATTTGCATGTTTTTATGAATTAAATATTTCTAAATTCTTGTTAACTCAAAATCAACCTGAGTTCATCAAGAGTGATTTATGACTTTTTCCATGCACCCTCAAGCCCTGGATTTCTATAAAAACAAGGCTCAGCTCTTCATAATCAATCTCACAATCACACAAATTCCCATACTTACGCTGCCAAATTGTCAATCCACAATCAACAAAATTTGCACAATCACGCTGGCGAATTGGCATCTAAAGAATTGAAGCTTCCTGTGAATCAGCAACTTTTGTGAGATCAATTTTGTTTTCAAATCATTTTAGTTTCATTTCATATCATCATTAGATTTATTTTCCATATCATTTTCATCTTATATTTTAGTTTGCATCAATAGTTTCATTCATCTTTTGCATTCAAATCCTTCATTTAGGTGTTGTCAAAGTCACTGATCTCGGTCTAATCTGAGAATTATAGACTCGCACCTACTAGAAGGCAGTAAATTGTCTGGTTAGCTTAGCTTTCAATTACTTTGAGAGGAACCTCCAGCAACGCTATAATGAACATGCACGAAATAACAGAAATATAGAGCAAAGTAGAACTCAGAGTGAGTCTATTGATCACGGGCCACTTCGAGGGGGTAACCTCCTTTGAGCAAGCTCAATACAATAAACTCTTTGGTACCAACAAAGGACTCAACACCCACTTATATACTAAGTGCAATCTAGAAAAGTAATACTACCTATGCATGTGGGATAATAAAATAAACTAACGGGATGACTTACAAAGCATATGCATCCAACAACACTACACTAATAGAATAAACAAAAGGAACACACAAGTTCCTAACATACTTGCATGATTTTGATTTTTACTAACCTCTAATGTTTTACTGAAGTGTTGTCCATAATTAGGTACAAAATTCACACACACAAATGTTAGGGGGAGGGGGGGTGAGGCCAGATGAGCTTCCACCTTCACATGGTTGGCCTTGTTAAGTAGAGAATATTAAAGTATTCTCGAAACCAAGTGAAGCTCAAACTAACATACCTTCATTATTTAATCAATTTCATTTGTTCTAGGTCTTTTCTCATAAGTACATTTTGAATGTGTCATTTTCAGACAACTATCAAATAAAAAACTAGAAGGGCCAATAGTCAACTTCTCATTGTCTTTGTCTGGCATGTTTCAACTTCATTTTGTGTAAGTATTCTTGTATTGAATGCATCAATCTCTCTTGGCCAAATGTGGATTATTTCATTGGTTTGTGTTTTTGAGTAGGTGAAGTTTTAAATCAGTTCCTATCTTCTATTCTTAATTCATTCAAACTGCAAAAGGGCCTAACATATATACTCAACATATAATTGACTGCTAGTCTGGGCAATTGAACACACTAACTCTTTGGCTTGCGAGAAAGAGTTGGGTAATGTTGTTTCTGGAGACCTGTGTAATTTTCCTCAGTGGCCTCCTTTTTTTAACAGGTTATAATAGATAATGTCTTCGATGAAGGAATTGATGTACCACATGTAAACCAAAATCCATGCTTAATGCCATTTCATGTGTAGCTATTCTATTTCTAGCATCATGCATCAATCTGTAAAATGGGTCACACTAGAAGAAAGCCATAATTTACAAAGAATACAACTGCTCAGATATCAGTTGGATCTATAAGTAGCATAGATATTCTATAGATAATATCCTAATACACCCATGTGAATAAATTTACCTGTTGTCCCCTTAGGATTTACTTAAGCAAACAATCCTTATGTGCTAAAAAATTAGTTGTTTCAGTGCTGCAATTGTAGATGATTGTATGCATGAATTCAATGACAAGAACTGAATATTAAGAAACATAGCAATAACACAAGATAATACTACAGAGAAGTGTGATGTGGTGAAAAATCTTGCACAACAAGGTTGTACCTTCCCTTGACACTGTCTCCTTGTGAAGTTACAAGCTTATTTCCCTTCCCACCCCTTCAAGGAACCCAATCAACAACAAAAACATAGTAATACTTATATAAAAACTCTGTAACTTGGGGAGTTAACACTCTCTACTACACTCAACTCACCAACAGTCCTTGCCACTACCAAACCTGTTACATATACAAGAAGTACACAAAATTCAGCAAAGACAACACGCATAAAACTAAAATGCCAAGAGCCTTTGCAAACTATTTTGTGCACACTAGTTGAAATCCATATGTTCATTGTGTTGATTTTGTTACACCCTTCATGACTGTAATGGTCAAGTTAAGTATTGATGCAATTTTCTAAAGTAGCAAGTTCTGTTGTCATTGTTTTTGTTAAAGTAATTATATTTTACACTTATTAATTAAATCACTTCAGTTTAATTAATTAAGTTATTTATTACTCTGTTTACTTAAGCTATCTCTTAGGTTCATTATAATTAATATCTTTATTAATTATAATGTGCAACCTAGCTTTTTTAGGCTTTAGGGTTTTGTTCACCTTTATAGGTTGAACCTTGTAAAAAAAATTTCATTAACTTGGATCATAATTTTTCTCTCACATTTTGAGTAACTTCTGAGTTTTGTCTTTTTCTTCTTTCTACTTCTCTCCTGTAACAGGTTATTTGTATGCAGGTATTCTTGGCGTTCTGTGGATTTGTATCTCTCAAATCCTACAGTTTTCACTACTTATCATTTTCTAAAGTAGAAAGTTCTTGTTAAGTATTGATGCCCATACAAGACACCCACCAAAATATAGACTATCTATTTATAGAACCCTTGCAAGATATCCCAAGAAACGATAGGTAGTGAAAACCAAATAGATAGAAAAAAGAATATAACCATATGTTGCCTCACCTATTTGAGGTAAGCCAAACTTGGTCCAATTCTCTTAACAATGGTACATATCCGTCCAAGTGTAGCAACCTTCAAAGATTTGCAGTGGAAAAGAGAATCCCCATATTTTATCAACCTAACATAGTCTTTAGCCACTTTGGCAATGAGATTGCGAGCAATATTGATCTAGCCAAGGGCCATCTTGTAGTGATCTTTATCATATAAAACATTTAGCAGATCTCCATAAAATGGATGCACATCATCTTGGCGGGGGAAATCATCTTGGTAGATCTCCATAAAATGGATGCACACCATACCTATTAGTTGACCTAGACTTTCTTTGTTGTAGAATTGATTTAGTATAGAATATTTTCGAATATGATTTTTTTTAAAAAAGAAAGGTTTTTGTAGCATTATCTACCACTTGAGTAAAAGTTTCCATAGCTAAGTTTCCATAGTCGGAGCCAAATTGAATAGCATTGGCTATTTGTCAATGGAAGGTCCTTGCTAGAATAGACACATTTTTCACTTCATTAAGATGACAATTGTGTACTAAGTTTCCTAATTGTATAAGTCATCATCATCTTTATTATCTGCTATAGCAAATACATCTAAAGCAGCAACAAAAGCAACAACAGGTCTATCTGGGAATTAAAATTTAGAACCAAAGCCTTGAGATTGCTGTAGTATTTGTGCAAAGGCTTGATACTTCTAAATATCAACATCACTAACACTTTTTGGGCATATTTCATTAACTCCTCAAAATGAGCAGCCTTTATTTCAACTACCTCATCACGATATGCACCCTAAAATGGTCACCTAGACTTTGGGCCCCCATTTATTAATTTATCAATTTTCTGAATCAATGCCTTGTAACATTTTCCAATTCAAATCAAATTCTTTGATCAAATCCTAACTAATTCCAATATTTCAATTTTCCCTAAGGTTTGATCATTTCATCAATAATTTTATTTAATTAAAAGAAATATTCCCTCTTGATTAAATAAAATAACCTTATTTATTTAAAAAGAAATATCTCTTAAATGAAATAATTTTATTTAATTAAAATCTCTTTTAATTAAATGATTTTATCTTATTTAGAATAATATCTCTCTTTTAATAAAATAAGGTTCTCTTGTTTAATTAAAAGAGAATCATTCTTTTAAATAAATAAAAAAACCCACTTAAAGCTCTTTGTGATAAAAAAAGGGAAACAAATAATTAAAAATAAAGAAAACCCCTTTTCTCTCCACACTTTCTAAAAAATGAGCTTTCTTTCCTCTTTTTGGATTTATCCCACATTGCTCTTGAGGATGCATTCTCCTCCATATTTTCCTATATAAGGAGCCCTCTCCTTCTCATTTCAGATCCCCAGAATTTTCATACTATTGTTATGCTGCAGGTTTGGAGAGAAATCTTGGAAGACACTTTTGAGCATTTGGAGCTTGGATATTTGAGACTTCTTTCTTCTTGTCTTCTTCTCTCATGCCTCATGACAATCCATAATTTAGATTAGTACTGCATTTACATAATAGTTAAAATTCATGTTTCCTTTCATTGTTCTAGCTTAATCCACATAACATAATTAGCAATGATTTGTAATATTTTCATTTCAATAGAATAGTTTACTTTCTTGTATTGTTATTGTAATACCCTAAAAATGGGCTATAAGTTCATTAACCTCCTATATCATCAAATCATATAAAATCGACATCAAAGTCCTAATCTAAGGCACATCTAAACATCATCAAATCTAATTGATTATCTTAAATTTTGCATCGGGGAATATTCCTAGTAATATTCCTAATTATCTTAATTATCTTTAATTTTATAATTATTTGGCAATAAATCACATTTATCCTAAAGTTTGATTAATTGAATATTTTCATATTTAATTAATTAGATTTAATATTTGCCACTTAATTGTGTAATTAAATTTAATTATATCTATTATTAATTGTATTATTTAATTTTGACAATAAATCTAATATCATATGAATAATTGATTAAATTCTTATTTAATTAATTAAAGCAACTTGTCATTATTTAATAATATAGTTTTTAATAAAAATTTGATTAAATAATTGACTAACCCATAAATCAATTGTTTTATTTTTAAAAGCAGTTAAGTTGGAAATAAATCACTTTATTATTAAATTAATTCATAAATAAAATATGCACAATCATAAAAGCAGACAACTATCAATTATCAATTAAAGCTAAACTCTATTTTGAGTTAAAACTTAGCTTTTGCATGTTTTTGTGAGTTAATTATCTTTTATTTAAAAATAACTCAAAAATCAAGTTGAGTTATTTGAGTGATTTATGGCTTTTTCCCATGCACCTCCAAAGCCCTGGATTTCTATAAATTAAGGCTTTAGCTCTTCACAAATCATCTCATATTTTGCACAATCACGCTGGAGAATTGGAATTGAAGAATCAAAGCTCTTGCGAATCGACATCTTTGTGAGATCAATCTTATTTTTGCATTCATATTACATATCATTGTTAGATTCATAGCATATCAATTTTCAATAGCATTCATAGCATATCAATTTCATTTAGCATAGATTTCATATCAGTTTTTACAATTATTATTACATAGAAAATATCAAAAATATAGATTAATTGCATTCAATTTCATATCCATCTTTTACATTCAAATCCTTCATTTAGGTGTCATCTAGGTCACTGATCTCGATTACAATCTGAGAACATTAATCTCGCACCTATTAGAAGGCAGTAAATTGCTTGGTTAGATAGCTTTCAATTTTGCACGATTTTGATTATAGCTAACCTCTAATATTTTACTGAGTGTTGTGTCTACAGATCAGGTACAATTTTCACACACACATTTCTGGCGCCCACCATGGGGCAATCCACCTTTGCATGCTAGTTTTGATTTTTTTGGGAGCTAAAACCCCAAAGTTTCAAAGATTTAATTTTATCTCTCAAACGGCTTGGAGTTTTGGTCTGAAATTTTTTTTACAGGTTGGAGACATATCAAGAAAGCTTCGAAAACAAATTCAGAATTTTAAAAATTATTTTTAATTTTTAATTATTTTTTTTTATTTTTCATAAAAAATTAATATCTAACGCAAATCAGCATATTTTTCTAAAATTTTTACATTTTTGGAAAGCTCTTCAAATTATACATGGAGTCTATTATTTTTGTTTTAAATTTGGATGCAATTTAATAGCTCAAATAGTCAATTTTTAAAAACTGGTCTATTTTGATAAAATGGGTCTCTAGGGCACAAATGAAGAGATTTTTCTAAAATTTTTGCATTTTTGGAAAGCTCTCTATTTTTTAGTAGGGGTCTCTATTCTGAATTTCTATTTTTGTGGCCAAAATTATATCAAAAAAATTAGATCTTGTTGACTAGGTCAAATGCAGCAAAAAAAAAAAAGTTTTGTGATGGGTATGCACTTCTTTTTTTTACATGGTTCAATGAATGATATGAATTGTCATTTGGGTTAATTGCTAGTTATTATTACTGATAATAATTGATTTTTAGAGCTAACTCTATATTTTTCATAAGTTGAATATATTTTGCATATCTTGTTTGCTTGTTTGCTTGTTGGAGAGTTCGTCACTTGCTTGTATGGAAAAGCTCAACAAAAATTGCTAAAAATCAAGTAAAATCTACTAAGCGCGTTGTGAGGATCCTAGGTATTCTCCTTCATCTAATAATATTTTGATTTGGGACTTAAAATAAATCTCTTATGTGTCAAGCTTGTGTGCATCTTTTCATGCTTTTGATCTATTTCTACACACTTGCATAATTGATACTAGGTTGTGAACCCTTAAGGATTCATTAAATAGTCTTAGAATACTTGTGATTGATCTTGATTACTATCTTAGGTTATTAGACTCGCTAATCCGCCGGCCCCTCATTTTTGCCCCGTGGTTGCAATCTCAGCGCCATAAAGGGGAGGGGTCAACAGGATAGAAGCGTTAAGTGTTCCACTTAGCAACCCTTTTGTGCTTTTAGGAACTCACTTGTTTTCTAAGTTGGGGACTTGTTTTAGCTTGTGTGAGGTGTTAAGTATTCCACCTTGTGGACTCATCTCATATTTGCTTTAAGTGTTAAGTGTTCCTCTTTCTACTTTTTGGATGCTTTTGGTAGATTTGCTTTCGGGAATATATCTGTGCTCACATAGTAATTAGGCCCTATGAACACTATTCGTGATTCTTGAGAGATTGGATTCCTAGCGAAATCCTTCCTTGACGATGGAATCCTTGTAGGTAGGGAGGATACTTAGTGTGTTTCACATTCATCTTGGTTAGTGCATCTTCTCTTATTGATCGACACATTCTCTCTCCGGAGAGGTTGATAGATCATGTGGGGTTGATATCACGAGCTTTGGTGAATCAAAATTGGTTAGTGCGTCTTCTCTTATTGATTGATACATTTTCTCCCCGGAGAGGTTGATAGATCACGTGGAGTTGATATCACAGACCTTGGTGGAACAAAACTTTGTCTTAGTGTGTCGGATTAATCTGCTTGCTTTGTTTGGGTTAAAAGTGAAGAGGTGTCAAAAGCTTGAATCTGGAGCCAAGTCCCCTTGTGGTATACTATTGTGAGTCATCTTTAGAGAGGGTTAACCGTAGTGGACAATCCCTTCACAAGGCAAACTGCGTTGACGGAACCTCAAGCGGTAATAGCCATTTTCGCCATGGTAGTGACAGCCGCTATATAAATGTCCTTGTGGAAGAAATCTCCACGGGTATGGTTCATTGTTGGGTTGTCAGATCTCCCTAGCAGCTCTTGAAGATTAAGTTCTCAGACTATGTCAAAACCCTAGTGCGCCGGGATTGGAATTCACCCCTTTGAATCATAAAAGTTGCAGAGTCAAACCATTACTAAAAACCCTAGAGAGGCCAATTTTTCATTCTCAGGTATATGTGTGTTATTGCAAAACTTTTCAGAACATACACAATTAGTACTCTCAGGGATTAGCACAATTTGGTCACTTGATTGTTCATGCGCAAGGTTGCTTTTGCCCTTGTTCATTATTTTCAGACGTGCTTGGAATCACTTGCTTGCTGTTCTACGTGCTTATTTATCTACTTAGCTATTAAAAATGATCAAATTTGGTATAACCTTCAAAATCTAGATAATACAATTTGCAAACAATCCAAAACTGAAGACCTTAAATTTTGTAAAAATTGACGTAAAATCTTTCTGTAGTCAAAAGTCATTTCAGGAAGTCAAAAAGTCATACGAGTTTCCATCAAGTGTCATTTCATTGCAACCCATCTGTCATATGATAGCAAACACAGTGTCGTACGAGTTTTCAAACCAGCAAATTCAAAAAAGTCAAAACCCTGTTAGCAACTGTTGTACGAGTTTTGTCAACTGTCATTTCATTGCTACCCAACTGTCGTACAAGTTTAGCAACTGTCATTTCATAGACTACCCAGTGTCATACGAGTCTGTAGAGTGTCATTTGGAAAAAATTGAGAGAGTTGTCAGAAATTGTCAAATTGCAAGATATCCAATGTTTTCAGCCTAATTCCAGAATCTGTCAAAAATATCATTGTGTCAAGAACAGAGCAGTAGCTATTGAGAATCCGTACACATGTCTCAAAGAATTAGTAAACATGAGGAAGAAATTTTGATCGCCGCTATGAGGAAATAGCTGCGTGTTATGCAAGTTGAACTTAACAATCTTAAGAAAGAGAAGGAATCTAAAAAGTTCTCCATAGAATCTCTATACTCTTTTCCATTTGATAAAGACTTGTACATGTCACCATGCCCCTGAAAAAAAATTGAGCAATATGATACCTCTTCCACGGAGAGTGACACATCTAGCTTTGAAGACTATGATGACTATGATGACAAACAATGTAATGATACCTATGACACCTCTGTTCCTAAGAGTCCTCCTCATCGTCCATTCCTTCTTACTACAAATGGGCCGTCACATTGGATAGATTGTGAGGGTGATCCATATGATTCTGATTATGAAAGAGACTTTGATGATTTCTATGCACAATACCTAGATGATCCATCTATTTCACTTGAGGAAGAGAAAGTTTACCACGCTGATTATAAACATGCATACTATAAGGATCTCTCCTCTAAGAACTCTTAGGCTGAAAATAAAGATTACACTCTCAAGCAAGATCATGTTAATGTTGGACCTTTGTCTTGTGATGGTTCCCTTCCATCCCCTACTTCCTCCAATACCCATACATTTCTTAAAGCTTCCGAGTCTTTTAAATCTTTCACAAAACCTTCATCTGACCCAAGCCCTGATACTTTTCATGTGGTTCCTTATAGTTATCCCCCAGGGCTACCTCTTAAAGAAACTCAAGCTAACCTTCACTTGGCTGCAAAGACTTTCAATAATGATAAACCTAAAGAGCCTAAGCCTTCATATGCTATAAGCCCTACTTCAACTAGTCCTCCACCATCTCTTCCAAAGTCATCCATACAATCCCAACATGCTTCCTTGTCCTTAGAAGTGGCTCCATGTCAAGAGTACTCTAAAAATGATGAAGAAAAGAACATAAAGAAAGATCAAGATCAAGAACCCTCCATATCATCCACTCCTTTTCCCGATGTCTCTTATCCGCTTCATGGTTCTTTTGATCCTATACACCCTTTTTCATGCATTCCACCATGTCTTAAGTCTTCTCTTAAGCAAGATCAGGCTACTACTAACACTAATGAGCTTATTGACAATCAAAATGACCTTACTACGCTTGTGCTTTCCAAAGATGATACTTCCATTAAGGTTGGTAAAAATGGTGTTCCTTCCAATGTTAAGCCTATTGAAAAATAAGAGAAAAATTATGCGCTTATGCTATCCGAAGATCCTTGTCAAGATCAAAGTCTTTCATCTTCTTGTTCTACCACTCCATGTTCACTTCCACTTTCTACTCTTCCTAAGTCTTTGCAAGCTTTGAACAATCCTATCAAAGAAGGTGCTCATATTCAAGATGTCCACGATTTTATTGAAAATTCTAATTCTCACTCTGAAGATGCTGATATCCTTGGTTGTCATATAGATGCTGATGAACTTATTGATTATCCTTTTGTATCTTCCACTTCCATCCTTGGACCTCTTCCACCACTACAAAGGGCTTCACGTCTTCCTTCCATCTTGGGTCCTTATGTCCCTTCACTTTCCCCTCCTAACTTTCCTAATTCACCATCCATCTTGGGTCCTTACATCCCTCCATCTCCCATCTTTCCTCAAGATCAACATAGATGCATACCCTTGAATCCTTTTCATCCACCCACCCATCTAAACCAGTCATATCCTCCCTCTTCCACAAATCCCAAGTCTTTTGGAAGTAACTTGAATGTTCAATACAAGAAAAAGAAGCAATGCAAGAATCCATCAAAAAAAGAGGATCACCATGTCTCCTCTAATCGACACGGAGGCATAAAGTCAAAAGAGATATCTAAAAAAAAAACTACAAGACAAGTATGGGTTCCAAAATCCATCATTGAAGATATTCTCTCTAGATCATCAAAAGGAAATAAAAAGCCTACGGCTATATGGATTCCAAAGTCTCTCTTGAAAGAGTCTGGTGTTGAGAAAAAAGTGAAATTGACATTCAAGCTTCCAAAGGCTTCCACTTCATCTCCCTCCAAAAATATTCTTCTATTTCATGCACCTAAACCTCAACCTTTGCTATCCATTCGCCATATTCCTTCACGTATTCCTTTATTCACTATTCCTCCATCCTCTCACCACCCTTCAAGGTATGTGTTGATGTTGAGCTTGCCTTCCTTTCCATCTACCCTTTCACAGTCCTTCCATTCATTATCCTTCTACCTTCTATCCTTTTTCCTCACTTGCCTATTCTTCCTATCTTCCAACCTCACTCACTTTACATAAAACCTTATCCTCCATTTTTCTCTTTCATCTCCCTTTCCCTATCAGCATCTTTGAGCGTGTCATTTTGAATCCTTGGCATATCATGGTTTATCCTTTCAAGGAGTATTATCTAAAAAGCTTGCCTTCTTCCAAAAAAAGAAATGAAAAATAAAATAAAATTGAAAATGTGCCTTGGTGAAAACTTGGAAACAGGGACCTCGGTAGCAAAAGTAAAGAGAAATAAATTCATCCTATGGTGAAAACCACTCCCTTGTGGCACCTTGGATAAGTACCATGATAAAAATTTGGCAATCAGGTGTCATGCGTAGTTCTTCTACATATTTCATCCATTCCGTCTTCTCTCTTTGATCTTGACAATGTTGATCTATACATGAATATTTGGCTATTTTGTGAGCTATCTTACGATGATCTTGCTTTCATTCCTTCCATGTTTAGCCTTCATATCCATCTTCCTCCATTCATTTTCACCTATCGCTATCCTTTTCCCCTTTGGTCTTGATCTAATAAGAAAAAGAAAAAAGAAAAAAGAGAGAGTAAAACACGATGCTACGAAGCCTCTTGACATGCCTCCTCCTTTGGACTGCATCCTGTCCTTCTTTGGCATTACACTTTTGTGACTTATCCTATGCTAGCCTTTCACTACTTATCCAAATGCACTTTACATGACAATTTTTCCCTAGCTTGGGTATTCTTGAGGAGTTTGACCTTTGAGGATTTCTTCCCTTCATTCTCCTTCATTCTCTTGTCTTCCATCTCTTCCACCAGCTTGCCAATCCCTCTTGTTCTCCACCTTGCTAGACATTGGGACTGCATGATATGATCTTGCTTGAGAGCTTTCAATGGAAAAAGATGCTATCAAGTATACCAAGTATCAAAACAATTATCAAAATTAGTATCAGAATCAATATTAGAACAAGTATCAGAACAATTATCAGAATCAGTATCAAAACAATTATCAGAACCAGTATCAAAACAATTATCAGAATCAATATTAGAACTAGTATCAGAACAATTATCAGAATCAGTATCAGAATCAGTATCAGAACTAGTATCAGAACAATTATCAGAATTAGTATCAGAATCAGTATCAGAACAAGTATCAGAACCAGTATCAGAACAAGTATCAGAATGGGCCTACAGAATAAGTATCAGAACACCTACTGGGGCTACACCTTTCACTTTAGTTTATGGTTCTGAAGCGGTACTACCTATTGAGGTTGAAATCCCATCACTCAGAATCAAAATGCATGGACTTGTCACTGATGAAGACTACAGAGTGTCTAGGTTACAAGAACTTGAATTACTAGATGAACGCAGGCAAGCAGCGTATGATCATCTCAGAGTGTATCAGAAAAGAATGTCTAGAGGCTACAACAAGAAAGTCAGACATAGAGAATTTCAGGTTGGCGATCTAGTGTTGAGAGAAAATCCTAAAAATCAATCACATCGAGAACGCAAGGGGAAGTTCGAACCCAATTGGCTGGGTCCCTTTGTTATCACTGCTACTTTTGGTTCTGGTGCCTATCAACTCTCAACGACTGAAGGAGAATAGCTCTGAGAACCAATCAACGTTCTTCATCTGAAGAAATTCTACACCTAAGGCATTCAGTGCTTGGTAAATGTCTTGAAAAAAATCTTAAAAATCAGAAAAAGTCTTGAAAAAATGAACATCTTGGTGAAAACCTAGCAATAGGCACCTTGATGATTCACAAAAAAATCAAAAAATATCAAAAGTACAAAAAAATTGAAAAAATGAAAAATACAAAAAAATGAAAAAGAAGAAAAATTGCCTTGGTGAAAACCTGGAAACAGGCGCCTTGGTAGCAAAAATAGAATCTCTACCAAGATGGTGAAAACCTAGCAAACAGGCGCCACTTGTTCCAAAATGCTCCATCTATCAGCACAATCTTGGTCTTTCCCAGCTTTCAGTCTTGCTTTAGTTTGTACATATCTCCTGGTTTGTTTCTGCATATCCTGGTTTCAATAAGTCGGTCTGTACACCAATCAGCTCAAGCGTCTGTATCCTATCAATGTTCAAACTTGGAAGCAATCAATGTCATATCCTATGGCCTCCAATGTATCTTAGACGTGTCATATCCACTCAGAGTCCTTTGAAGCTTCAAGTTGAGTCAGTCTGTCTGTCTCGTCTCCAGAAAGGATTTTGCATCAAAAACAATCAAACATCAAAACTCAACTAAAAACAATTTGTGCTTTTCATGCTTTTATCTCCTTGTAGGCTTACTGATTCGCATTGAGATTTTTGCATATTGTGTCCCTTCGAGCTCTTCGATGATGTCCTTTATAGGATTTAGAGAGTGATGACTAGGGGCATAATCTTTTCTTTGTTTTCTGCTTGTATGTGAAATCTAATAACTTTGGAAATTTTGGATTGAAATGGTGTCTGACTATAAGAGCCTCTATCTCGAATTGGATGGCCATGCGTACCTCGACCATTGATACCCAGACAATTCAAGGAAGTTTGATCTAACTATTGTCTTTTTGAGTAAGTTCTTTCTCCTACTGTGGAACGCAATCTTGCCTAAGGATGTGAACGATAAAGGGTCACTACGGGTAATTCACATTGGATTTAGAATGATCTCTTGATTGTTTGATGTGTTTGCAATGCAAGGCGTACTCAGGTCATCATGACATTTTTGTTTTGATGCTTGTACAAATTGCTATATCAAAATGGACATGATATTCAAGTCATCCTGGCGCTTGTGCCTTGGTGCTTATATCTAATCCGACATTTCGAAAACAAAATCAATATTCATATATCCATGGTTGTTGACCAGTGGGTGTTGTATTGATTCTTGTGCATACAAATCGATATTCATATGTCTATGGTTTCATGGCTAGTGGGCATTGTATTAATTTATCCGGTTACCTAAAAGTTCAATGATGATAACAAATCGACATATGATCAGTGACTAGGTCCTAGGTCTTAGGTTGCATTTCATTTTGCATGTCTCATTGCATTTTGCATGTTTGCATGATCTCACAATGATTAAACAAACTTCAATGCTTAAATGATTCTTCAAATCGCATCTTCAAGTCTAACAAGAACTGCATCTCACACGCAGGTTCCTCCAATGAAATAGCAAGCAGAATCCTTTTTCGGGATCAAAATTCAAATCTGAGATCATTCATATTATTAATTGCTTGCATAATCAACCTTCAATCATCACAGAAATCTAGTATTCAACTTAACTGATTATCTTACATCACACCATCAAAATTTCAACTTGGTCAACCATGGTCAACTCATGGTCAAACCTAGTCAAACTTGGTCTTTTGGGACCTTCCCATGATGTAGAATGCATTCTTAAACATGTATAACCACTTCTCAAATCAATTAGCATGCTTCTGAACTATCAACGCTGACTTTTTCTTGTCAGATTTCAATTTTAATCCTGAAGGGGGCATGGTATTGTGTATCATTCAAAGTCTGTAATCAAATTTGAAATCATATCTTTATGGAAATCATATCTTTCATCACTGATCAAGACAAACAATCACGTCTAGTCGCTGATTCATCAAAAGTCCTCATCGCTCGGGGCAAATCTATCATCACTTGGGGCATATCAGATTCATCGATCCATATCAATCTGGTATTCTCCTAATCTTGTAAACTGTATCAGTTTTGCAACCATCGGATCATAGTGTTCTTTCCTTGGTTCTTCGGCAACTGAAGGATTCATATGTGATACCTACTAGTTTTGCTAAGACAATTGAGTCTAGAACGGGTCACTCACTTCTTATCAATCCTAAGGTTCAGAATCAGGTATTTTGACACTTTTTCGTAATCATAGGTTCATTTGCTGCTACAGTGAACATTATCTTTGGTCATTCAAGACCTATTATCTCCATATCAATTCAATATCAATCAGCTTCTGTCTCATATCAATTATTAATTTCAAACATCAGTTTCATATCTCTATCAAACACAGACTATCTTTGAACCACTGCGCTTCACACAGTAATTCAAAGAGGGGCAAAATGTAATACCCTAAAAATGGGCTATAAGTTCATTAACCTCCTATATCATCAAATCATATGAAATCGACATCAAAGTCCTAATCTAAGGCACATCTAAACATCATCAAATCTAATTGATTATCTTAAATTTTGCATCGGGGAATATTCCTAGTAATATTCCTAATTATCTTAATTATCTTTAATTTTATAATTATTTGGCAATAAATCACATTTATCCTAAAGTTTGATTAATTGAATATTTTCATATTTAATTAATTAGATTTAATATTTGCCACTTAATTGTGTGATTAAATTTAATTATATCTATTATTAATTGTATTATTTAATTTTGACAATAAATCTAATATCATATGAATAATTGATTAAATTCTTATTTAATTAATTAAAGCAAGTTGTCATTATTTAATAATATAGTTTTTAATAAAAGTTTGATTAAATAATTGATTAACTCATAAATCAATTGTTTTATTTTTAAAAGCAGTTAAGTTGGAAATAAATCACTTTATTATTAAATTAATTCATAAATAAAACATGCACAATCATAAAAGCAGACAACTATCAATTATCAATTAAAGCTAAACTCTATTTTGAGTTAAAACTTAGCTTTTGCATGTTTTTGTAAGTTAATTATCTTTTATTTAAAAATAACTCAAAAATCAAGTTGAGTTATTTGAGTGATTTATGGCTTTTTCCCATGCACCTCCAAAGCCCTAGATTTCTATAAATTAAGGCTTTAGCTCTTCACAAATCATCTCATATTTTGCACAATCACGCTGGAGAATTGGAATTGAAGAATCAAAGCTCTTGCGAATCGACATCTTTGTGAGATCAATCTTATTTTTGCATTCATATTACATATCATTGTTAGATTCATAGCATATCAATTTTCAATAGCATTCATAGCATATCAATTTCATTTAGCATAGATTTCATATCAGTTTTTACAATTATTATTGCATAGAAAATATCAAAAATATAGATTAATTGCATTCAATTTCATATCCATCTTTTGCATTCAAATCCTTTATTTAGGTGTCGTCTAGGTCACTGATCTCGATTACAATCTGAGAACATTAATCTCGCACCTATTAGAAGGCAGTAAATCGCTTGGTTAGATAGCTTTCAATTTTGCATGATTTTGATTATAGCTAACCTCTAATGTTTTATTGAGTATTGTGTCTACAGATCAGGTACAATTTTCACACACACAGTTATCATCTAGACTAGTTTCATTTGCATGCAATAACTTGATGATCATGGAGATTAGCATGCTTGCTATTCATCTTTGAATCTCTTGTTTCTTGGTGTACTTGCATGGGCATAACTACGTCAATGTGAGGGCCTCTAATGCAACCCTTGCATTCCATGAATAGAGAGCTGTGAATCACTATTCGAGACCTCATTCTTGAGTGATCTTGAATGTAATGATTCAAAGAAGTGTGACACTTTTATAGCACACATTTTTGGTGCCCACTGTGGGGCTTGGAAAGAGATTTCCAACAATATATCACACTTCAATTTTTTATACTATATGCCAAAATTTCTCAAAAATGGGTGCCAGTTTTGTGGAGTACGACACTTTCTGGTAAATTATTGTATGACACTTTACCAGTATTGTACGACAGTTCTTTTTATACTAGTGTGATACTTTTCCAGTGAAAGTATCGTATCACTTACAGGATTCTGTTGCACTGGTAGTTTATACTCTGTCGCCTGTGGCAATGCAAAATATCATCCAGGCAGAAATTATCGCACCTATATACTAGAAAGTATCGTATGAAACTTCTATTGAATGAAATATCACACAGGCCTGCCAGTGACTTTTTTTGGGTTCTCTTTGCAAAAATTTGGATTTGTATTTGTTGTTTCCTATTTTCTGATCTTTCCAGATTGCTATGATTGTTCCTTATTTTGGTTTTCTGAGACATCACGTCAGTGACCTTACGTTGCTTGGAATCCAAGGTAATTTTTTGATCTCTATAACACTTGGTTTTGGGCATAAAATTAATCTCTTGTGTGTTGGGCTTGAGTGATTTATCGCTTTCGTAAACCACATTTCAATTTTGGGACTTTAAAAATAATATAGATTCATTTCTTGCATAAGTGTTTCACATAGATAAGTAGGTCCTATTAACACTATTCATGGTTCTTGAGAGAGTGGGTTTCTAGCGAAACTCTTCTCAACGAGAGAACCCTTGTAGGTAGGGAGGTTACTAAAACTATCTTTGTGTTCTACTGGATTTGTAGTCTTTGACTTTTTGATTGATGCATTCTCTCTCTGAAGACGTTGATAGATCATGAGTTATTGACATCATGAATCTTGGCAAGATAGTTTTAGTCTTAGCGTGTTGGATGAATCTATCCTCTATGTTTGGGTGAAGTGAAAAGGATAGAAGATTGTGCTCTACTCCCTTTTTGGGTAGTACCAAAAACTCAGACCCTCGAATCTAAAACACGTCCCCATGTGGTCCTTGTTGTGTGTCACCTTTTAGAGAGGGTTAATCATAGTGGACATTCCCTTCATTGGGTAAACCACGTGGATGGAACCTCAAGCGGTAATAGCCACTTTCATCGTGGTAGTGACAACCTCTATACAAATGTCCTTGTGGAAGAAATCTCCATAGGTGTAGTTTCTTGATGGGCTATCAAATCTCCTCAGCATCTTCGATTGATTAAATTCTCAGAATGTGTCAAAACCCCAGTGTGCCTGGATTGGATTTTGCCTTCTTGAAATTACAAAAGTTGCAGAGTCAAACCTGTTGGTGCTCAAAAATGTTGGACCGTTTTGAGGCCAACTGACAGGCACGATAAATGCCTCTTCAATTATGGTTCGATTGAACCAAGGTTGGTAGGCCTAAATCGAATATGTTGTCTAACTGCACAAACATGTGCATAAACATCAGAAATTCCTTCCAAAGGGGTTATTGATCCTTGGAGGAAAAAACAACCTAATATCCTAATTGTCAGATAGCTTGAAATCTAAACTAAGGCTAGGAATTAATGGTAAACCTAATTTTAATGCTTGGTAAATAGGATAACAGATAAGATATTTACTTCACAGAAAGAAATAAATGACAATTTCAAATGAACGAATAGACTAGTGCCTGATACCAAAATGGGAATAGAGTCAGATACATTCAATGTTGTGTATAACCAAAGATGATTTTAAGATAACTCACTTTTGTAAAAGGAGACCATCAACCTACAAGTTTCTATTGAAACAAAATTTACAACAATTTATACAATAGGTCCTATGGTTTTTAACTCAACTAAAGAGCCCGAAAGGAAACAATAATAGGTTCTCAGACCATGCTACCATTATTCAAATTGTACATATTAATCATAAATAAATACATGAAATAGAAAACATAGTAGCATACCCTGGTTAAAGAGTAATCCAAGACACCAATTGAATGTAAAAAACCATATTAATAGTAGGGTACAAAAACTTATCTAATATTCGTACATAGGATTTTGGGCATTAAATTCCAATCCGTGAGAGGTAGATTTTTTGCCATGATTCATTGTGTTTTTTCTTTGTTTACAATTGAATACATATAAATATTAATCCCAATAGTTCCCTGTGAAAGGACATGCCATTTCACAGGACCTAATTATTCAACTACCCTAAATATATATAACAAACCATAACAATGGTTGTTAAGAAAAATAGTTCCCATACAAATTGATTTAGTGCTCTTTGGTGTTCTGTGCATAATAACTTGATATCCAATTACCTGCACAAAAAACACCAAAGATTAGATAATCAAAATAAAATTTATTATTTTCATACCATATAAGGTTCTCACAAAACTATAATTATTTATTTATTAATCAAAAATAATTTCATGCCAAATTTTAATACATGCATTTGATAATCAATGAGAAGAATAAAAATTTAACATTATGTTCTATGTCATTCTCATAAATTATCAAAAATATAAGGAATCACTTTAATTACTAAATCATAAAAGGCTTCAATAAGGAGAAAAATAAAAACATTACGTTTAGAAATATTCTTTTAATAAAAATAAATAAAAACATAATGCATTTATTTAAGAATATAATCCATTTAATGAAAAAATATATTTAACCCTAAAGATCAAATCAATCCACTTAGGGATAACATATGAGGCTTACAAAACAATTACCCTAATGCTACAAAATATTTCTAATATAAAATAATATTACAACTATAAAAATACATATAATTAGGGAACCTAAAAATCTAATTTTCTAAAAAGCAACCCTAAAACATACATATTAAAAGATCAACTAATTGATAAAAAAGTAAGGTGGAATTATTTATACCCTAAAATCAAAGTAAATGATTAAGGAGAAAGTTACTCTTAGGGATTTGCAACTAAAGAATAAATGGAAAACCCTAAATAGTTATATATAAAAAAAAAACATTTACATTACACATCACTAAATTTTAATAATAGTACAATAATGCTAAAACCTTTTCACCTAATTTGGTAAAATATTAATGTTAAAAGTATATTAGGTGAAAATGCCAAATTGTATTTAGGGATATGAAAAAGAAAAAGAATTAACATCAAAATATACCAAAACCCTAAACAGATTAATATTTATCAAATCTAACCTTTATTTCATCATATATTTTTACTTTTAGGGTTTTGGGGGTAAATCAAAAATTAAAAATAAAATAATTATTAGTGACTATAACACATGAAATTCCTATCTCACAAAAAAAATTTATTTTAACATTTTATTTTAAAAGAGATAAGGTTTTCTTTAATTTATACATTTATTTACACAAACATTCTCAAGGAAAAATATAGAACAATTGGTAGGGGTAGGGTCAGGTAGTTAGGTAGGAAAAGGAATGGGTTGAGAGGTTGAGTGTTCAACTCCCTCTCCCCATTCTTTTTCCTAAAATTGAAAAATAAATAAATACATAAAGAAATTCCTAATTTAATTTGAAAGTTAATTAGGGAAGAAATTACTCCCTGAGTAAGAAGTTGTACTTTACTTCTCACCTGCACATAAAAACAAAGATAAATAAGTATTTTCTCCTAACCCTCTCGAAGAAAATAAATAGACTAACTGGTTAGGGGGTAGGAGGGTAGATAGGTAGGAAAAAGGTCGGCTTGAGAGGTTGAGTGCTCAACTCCCTCTCGCCACCTTTTTTGTTCAACCTATTTTATTTTTTATTTTTCAAAATTATTATTTAATCAAAACAAATATGCATTAAATAAATTAGAATAAAATAATTAACAACCTAATAAATAAAAATAGAAAGTGATAAACATATATGCTCTTTTATCATTTTAATTTTTTAAACATAGGGAAATTATATAAAATTGAAATGAAACATCATATTTCCCTGATGTTTCGTCCATTTTGAACCTGAAAATTTCAGTGTCAATAGTGGCTCTTATTGGGGACATGGGTCCATTCCTAGACACAACAAGAATCCAATGTTCTCTGGAGGAAGCAGACCACTCGGAACATAATGTCAATGTAATAATAAATTTAAAAAAAGTAAAATAAAAAAAATTACTCAAAATCATTAACATTTATCATAATGCTCATTTGAAGACAAATTATTTCAAATACTAAAAAAAATGCTTCATAATAACATGTTTTCCTATTAAAAATATAAATAATAAAATCATAAGAAAAACAATAATTTTAACTATCAAAGTAATTAAAGAAAGTTATATTACCTCAATGTATACTTACCTCTATTACCCTTTTTCAAGGTAGATTATTACCTTTTTTTGTCTTGGGCAACCAGTTATCATCTCCACATTATAATAGCATTCAACAACTGCATAGCCCATATATTCATCTCTTGTGATTTTCGTCCACCATTCATTCTTTGAGTCTTTGCATTCAACATCTAAATCTATTGCCATAAAAATCTTGTTGGAGAGAAGAAATAATGGCCACTGTACTATATTTAAGCCTCCACTATTAGTTGGAATGAGAAGCAATTCCATCTCACGATTAGTTATATAATCTTCTTCACAGAGACTTTTAACAATTTCATTCAGATAGGAGAAAACTTAGAAGCATAGCTCTTATTCATGCCTGAAGATGGTTGTGTCGCAGCTCTATCATCTTCCAACCTATTTAATTTTCATGGTAAAAGGTTTTTTTACGAATGCTTCAGGAAAACTCTCAAAGCACTTGTGAACCATCTCAATTGATCGTATCTCTTCTAGTCGATCATGAACAAATAATCGGTACGACCCAAATGTAAAAAAAAAATTAACATTAGCATCCTCAACCATTTGTTTAAGGATTGAGGTCAAAAGGCAATTGAATTCATTGATTACAAATTCCTTCACCCAAAATGTCACTCATTTTTGTGGGTGACGTCCTCCTGCAGCATTGGTGCAGATGGAATATATATGTGAGCACACCAGCGACCCACAATAAACAATGCCATGCCTACCATGTCTACTAGCATGGGTGCATTGACTTGCCACAATTGTGAGCTTCGTTTGTACGTTGAGATTTACTATTAGTGTAAAGCTAATACACAAACAACTCCTCTATAATGGGACTCGCATGTCCTTGCTAGGTAGTTAAACTAGTTGCTGATGTTCTAAGTATTTTCGCAATCAAGAGCAGCAACTTTAGTACTGTCCATTGTGCATGAAATCACATGCCAGTTAGAGCTTGGTCATTTGAATGGAACCCACATGAATTTAAAAAGTCAGGAGGAGTAAAGACTCATCTCCATCATTGCCATTGGCATTGTTGTTATTGCTATAGTTTTATGATGTGTTTCACCCATGATTTCACAATCTCAGAAATTACAGCCAGCACTTCCTTCTGCAATGCGACTTCCTCGAGACCCTCATAGAGCCCTTGACTCTTTAGAAAACTCTTCCAGTTGTCGATTCCTGAGGTGATATGCTCCGCTTGGACCTGCTACGAATATGGGGCTCAAAATGCCATACTGCTTTATCCATGCTTACGTTGCGCAATATCCATACGGTATTGTACATTGACTTGATTATATGGTATGATATTCTTATGCTGCTCAAGTCCATTCAACTAATCTCCATTATCACTCTACTGTTGTTGTGCATCATTATGTCCTTCATAATCAAAGCTATCTCTGTCGTGATCTCCACATGCATGCTTTGGTTTCAACATGCTGACCACGTTTTTTACAAATCTGGGCTGCTTCTCGACTTTCTGGCACTCCAAAATAATCAAGAACATTGAAAAAATGTCTCCCATATTAAGGCATATGGCTGGGGCAGTCATTTTATGATTAAAATCTTCATTTACAGCGCCTATATGACCCCAAAAAATGGCTCCAAATATTTGCGCGCGAATACAATTTTGCTGGTTGTTTTTAGAAATGTCCAGGCTTTCCTGACTTTCCAGCACTTCCAAAAAATTATAAACATTTCAAAAATGCTCCCCAAGGTCTAGTAAATGATTTGGGCAAATGAAACTGCTCAAATGGCATTAATTCTTTCTGGCTTGTTTTATTTCTATTCCAGCATTTTCCTCATAAAGTAATAATAGTAGAAAATTATGCAAGCTACAATGTATATGATAATATAATAATATAAAGAAAAATACTAAACTAATGATGTATCAAAATAAACTTATAAATAGAGTAAACTAAATAAAAAATAAACTAGCGTAATATAGGGAGAAAGGAATAACTCCTTGAAATAGATGACAACCAAGGATGATTGAATGATTTCCTCTATCGTACACATGATTTTGATCATGTAATGATATGTACCTTTTGAAAATATCCTTTCTTCCTTCACCACCATGGCCATTTATATCTGACTCCATACAAATCTTACCATGTACAGATTTTTCTTCAACTTGATTTGAATCCTCGTGTTCATCTGAATCTAGAATATCATTAGGTTATTGTGCCCCTTTTATAACTTTATCATTTTCTTTCATTACATCTTCGTATACAATTTTAAGAAGAAGCTCTACCTATTTACTAGTTACTCCTAAACTATACATTTTGTTTAAAAAACTTGGTCTGATATTAGAAGGTATCTCACTAAAGATATCATTCATCCTCATAAACAAACTCACCACATTTTCATTATCATACCGTTCTAAAGTAATGAATGCATTCAAAGGAGACATGCCTGATTCATCCCCCTGGTGTTGATTGTTATAGTGATCATTAATGTTCTCTCGATCATTATCCATGGTATACAATGGATTAGAAAAAACTTTAAACCAATCATTGTTGCTTCCTATAATCATTTCTTCATTGTTTGGTTCCAATTCGATGAACTGCTTGTTCTTTAGAGATCTTCTCAATAACATAGCCTTCGCTTGAAACTAAATTTTAGAGTCGCCACCTCACCTTCTGTGAGGAATTAATAACTGCTTTGAGTTCCTATATCCTAGTAGAGTCTTTACAACACTAACCAGAGATTTTGAAACTAACTTTCACTGATAATTATTCCCCAGCAGAGTCACCAATTTGTTGGTGCTCAAAAACACTAGACCATTTTGAGGCCAACTAACAGGCACGATAAATGCCTCTTTAATTCTGGTTCGATCAAACCAAGGCTGGTAGGCCTAAATCAAATATGTTGTCTAACTACACAAACACGTGCATAAACAACATAAATTCCTTCCAAAGGGGTTATTGATCCTTGGAGGAAAAAGCAACCTAATATCCTAATTGTCAGATAGCTTGAAATCTAAACTAAGGCTAGGAATTAATGCTAAACCTAATTTTAATGTTCGGTAAATAGGATAACCGATAAGATGTGTACTTCACAGAAAGAAATAAATGACAAACTCAAATGACTAAATAGACTAGTGCCTGATACCAAAATGGGAATAGAGTCAGATACATTCAATGTTATGTATAACCGTAGACAGTTTTAAGATAACTCGCTTCTGTAAAACGAGACCATCAACCCACAAGTTTCTATTGAAACAAAATTTACAACAATTTATACAATAGGTCCTATGGTTTTTAACTCAACTGAAGAGCCCGAAAGGAAACAATAACAAGTTCTCAGACCATGCTACCATTATTCAAATTGTACATATTAATCATAAATAAATGCATGAAATAGAAAACACAATAGGATACCCTGGTTAGAGAGTAATCCGAGACACCAATTGAACGTAAAAAACTATATTAACAGTAGGGTACAAAAACTTATCTGATATTCATACATAGGATTTTGGGCATTAAATTCCAATCCGTGACCCGTATATTTTTTGCTATGATTCATTGTGTTTTTTCTTTGTTTACAATTGAATACATATAAATATTAATCCCAATAGTCCCTGTGAAAGGACATGCCCTTTCACAGGACCTAATTATTCAACTACCCTAAATATATATAACAAACCATAACAATGGTTGTTAAGAAAAATATTTCCCGTACAAATTGATTTAGTGCTCTTTGGTATTCTGTGCATAATAACTTGATATCCAATTACCTGCACGAAAAACACCAAAGATTAGATAATCAAAATAAAATTTATTATTTTCATACCATATAAGGTTCTCACAAAACTATAATTATTTATTTATTAATTAAGAATTAATCAAAAATAATTTCATGCCAAATTTTAATACATGCATTTTATAATCAATGAGAAGAATAAAAATTTAACATTATGTTCTATGTCATTCTCATAAAGTATCAAAAATATAAGGAATCACTTTAATTACTAAATCATAAAAGGCTTCAATAACGAGAAAAATAAAAACATTACATTTAGAAATATTCTTTTACTCCAAAATAAAACATAATGCATTTATTTAAGAATATAATCTATTTAATGAAAAAAAATATTTAACTCTAAAGATCAAATCAATCTACTTAGGGCTAACATATGAGGCTTACAAAACAATTACCCTAATGCTACAAAATATTTCTAATATAAATAATATTACAACTATAAAAATACATATAATTAGGGAACCTAAAAATCTAACTTTCTAAAAAGCAACCCTAAAACATACATATTAAAAGATCAACTAATTGATAAAAAGGTAAGGTGGAATTATTTATACCCTAAAATCAAAGTAAATGAGTAAGGAGAAAGTTACTCTTAGGGATTTGCAACTAAAGAATAAATGGCAAACCCTAAATAGTTATATATAAAAAAAAACATTTACATTACACATCACTAAATTTTAATAATAGTACAATAATGTTAAAACCTTTTCACCTAATTTGGTAAAATATTAATGTTAAAAATATATTAGGTGAAAATGCCAAATTGTATTTAGGGATACAAAAAAGAAAAAGAATTAACATCAAAATATACCAAAACCCTAAACAAATTAATATTTATCAAATCTAGCCTTTATTTCATCATATATTTTTACTTTTAGGGTTTTGGGGGTAAATAAAAAATTAAAAATAAAATAATTATTAGTGACTATAACACATGAAATTCCTATCTCACAAACAAAATTCATTTTAACATTAATTTATACATTTATTTACACAAATATTCTCAAGGAAAAATATAGAACAATTGGTAGGGGTAGGGTCGGGTAGTTAGGTAGGAAAAGGAATGGGTCGAGAGGTTGAGTGTTCAACTCCCACTCACCATTCTTTTTCCTAAAATTGAAAAATAAATAAATACATAAAGAAATTCTTAATTTAATTTGAAAGTTAATTAGGGAAGAAATTACTCCCTGAGTAAGAAGTTGTACTTTACTTCTCACCTGCACATAAAAATAAAGATAAATAAGTATTTTCTCCTAACCCTCTCGAAGAAAACAAATAGACTAACCGGTTAGGGGGTAGGAGGGTAGATAGGTAGGAAAAAGGTTGGCTTGAGGGGTCGAGTGTTCAACTCCCTCTTGCCACCTTTTTTGTTCAACCTATTTTTATTTTTATTTTTCAGAATTATTATTTAATCAAAATAAATATGCATTAAATAAATTAGAATAAAACAATTAACCACCCAATAAATAAAAATAGAAAGCGATAAACATATATGCTCTTTTATCATTTTAATTTTTTAAACATAGGGAAATTATATAAAATTGAAATAAAACATCATACTTCCCTGACATTTCATCCATTTTGAACCTGAAAATTTCAGTGTCAACAAAACCATTACTAAGAACCATAGTGCAACCAAATTTGTCTTTTTAGGACTATGTGTGATTGGAAAGACATTTTGGAGAACATACACAAGTAGTATCATTAAGGAATAGCATACTAAATCAATATTCATGTTGATGAGCGAGGTTGCTTTGTCCCTTGTTCATTGTTTGAAGATGTTTTCTTGTTGGAACTCCATGGTTGTTGTTTTATGTGCATGATAGATGCTGAAAATCTGTTAATATGCCTGGTTAATCTTTTAAAATGAACAAAAGACTGAATTTTTGAGTTTTACACACTTGCTAGCCAAGGAATCATACGATACTAAAATCTCATCGTACACTGGTCTAAGTTTTATCGTGTGATACATCGTTACTGGAACTTTATTGCATTCCTATTATAGACTCTATCACACTACCTGCTTGGATTCTGTCACACTACTCTGTGTGAAATATCATTCTACCAAATTCTGTCACACTGCTTCCCCGGAAACTATCACACAGAACCTTTTTGTTGTCTCATAGTCATCTACAATTTGAAGCTACTTAGCATCATTTTTAGCCCTCCTTAGTTGATCCAGGCCAGATCAGGCTACTCACCCTGCTGTTGGAAACCTGTTTTCACTTGGAATTTTTGTGTTTTTGACCTCTTGAATTAGTGACCTTTGATTTTACAAGTAACCTTGCTTGGAATCGGTAAATTAGGAATCATCCTTATTGAGTAGATACACCTTTAGATTCTTTGATAACATACTTGGAGAGTGTTAGTAGTCTCTTGTCCAATTCACTTCCACCCAAAATCAATTTCAATCATATATAACTTGGTTAAAATCATCCTCTTGATCCATATGTGCTAGGATACTTATCCATTGATTGGGCACCTCTGTGGTAGTGTTGATTTACACCTTTTACAATTTTCTATCTCACCATCTCTTTTTTGGACAATTGAACACTTTTACTATCCTAGTTTGATACCAACGTATCTTAGGGTCATCTTATCACCGAGTGCTTTTCCTTTCATGTCAGTTATGACAAGGTATCAAGTGAGTCAAGGGAAACAACCTTAGGTTGTCTTCAACCAATTACCTCCAGTCCAAACTCATCAAAAGCATAAGGGAAAGGAACCTATATTTGACCAATCACCTAGGAGAAAGTCTACTGAGTTGAGGACCCCCTTAGTATCTTCCCATTCAGGTATGGATATGAGTTATACCATGACTCGACAGCAAAGGGAAGCTATGGATCAAAACCTTGATGACCTCTATGAAAGACACGGAGACAACATTCTGTTTGGTAATTCCTCTCATGACGCTCAACCTAGTTCACCCCCCATCAATACTAGATACCTAGATGCACATCAACGAGCTGAAAGATATGCAAGACGAGCTCACCAAGATAAACGGTCACAACATGAAGACCAAAACAACCAATCTTGTGATGCTCATGTCAATGCAACGTATACCAATGACTTGTTCAAACATTCGAGACCCAATTCTCCACTCCAAACTACCTCTAGGTATACGAGTGAAAGGCTTAAGAGAATTGAGCATGAAAAATAGGCCTTCTTGGATGAACAAGCCACAAAAGAGGAGATATTTAGACTTCTAGAGGCAGAAAGACAAGCCTTGTTAGAATTGGAAAGAAAAGCCTCTCAGGAGGAACAAGATAGGCTCTTAGCCCAACAACTTAATACCCAATTCAACAAAAGGGGTATCAACAGTGGAAACAACTCTCCACCATCTACTCCCTTGGGAACTCCATGAAGTAGAAGGCGTTCAAGATCACCCTCAAGATCTCCTAGTCCTAGAGGAAGAAGGATGTCACAACACGCTCACTATAGGAGACAAACACATCCTAGGAACTCAAGACAACCCTCCCAATGAGCTCATCATGGATCCCAACATGGAGGTAGTAGTGCAAGTTTTGATGCTCAAGACTTTATGAGGATGCAACAAGAACCACTATTCCAACAATATGTGGAGAAGTATCTAGAGAAAAACAAGGATAAGTTCCTAGAGAGCTTGATTAACAAGGGTGCCAGAGTTCCCTACAACTTTGATGTGGATAGGAAAATCAAGAAACAAAGCCCATCACAAGAAGAGGAAATCAAGAAAATGAAAAGCATGATGGAGAAAATGATGCCACCAAAGAGTTCTTTCAACCTTGACTCTATTTGTCCTAATCCTTTTGATAGGAGTGTGAGTATGAGGAATTTTCCTAGGAAGGTTGAAATTCCACAGTATGACAAGTATGATGGCAATGGTGACCCACATGATCTTGTGCGTCAGTTCTACATCATGAGTTTTAAATTTCACCAAGATGACTCCTATCTTATGAGATTATTTCCAAGGAGTCTCAAGGTCCAAACAATGGAGTGGTTTACCAACATAACCCCTCCTGTCAAAACCTTTAAAGAACTTGTCCACAGATTTGTGCAACATTTTGCATACAACTTGTCAAGATCAGTCACTATGCTAGACTTGTGCAATTTGAAACAGAATCAAGGAGAGTCCTTTGTTAC
Source organism: Chamaecyparis obtusa (assembly GCA_027943335.1). NCBI lineage: Eukaryota > Viridiplantae > Streptophyta > Pinopsida > Cupressales > Cupressaceae > Chamaecyparis > Chamaecyparis obtusa. The sequence continues at coordinate 79,529 of BSBK01009357.1, read as the reverse complement.
CTTCTTACAAACATGGAGGTGACAGTGCTCTCATTATCCTAGGACTATTCATGAAGATGATAAAATTGACATCCTTTTCAGCAACTTGGTGCCTAAAATGTAGTATGTGATAAACTACAACTGATTGAATATCTTGAAGGAAAGTTTGACAATGAATTGGATAATTGAAAGACAATGATTGACGATCACTGAGCTACTAAAGTGTATGTAAGACAATTACATCAGTTATTGTATTTTCATTGATGTCAACTAGTTTTGATTGTACTTATCATGATGGTTACAAACTTCTTAAGAAGGAAAATGTTAAAGGAAAGAGATATCTACATGAAGATGAGATGGATAAAAAAGATATGGATATGGTATACATTGGGTAACTTATTGATGAGTCTTTGACATTATGTTGATTACTTGATTGTATTACATCATTCTATTATGTATTTAAGATAAGGACTAAATAATTTTATGTGGTCGGTAAATGAATATTTTTGTATACACTGAGCAATTGTAGTGTATATAGAGTATAATATTAACTGAACTAGTTATCATCAACACATCATGGTATTGACCAAGTGAAAGAAATAAATGGAGTTTGTAGTAGCTGACTAAAAATGGTGAGTTGGACAATTGTTTATGATTCTGAGGTAAAAGATAATGTTTGTTACAATGATCAAATGGCTAAAAAATTGAAAGATGATCGGATGAAGGAGAATGAAACTTGTTATTGACACAACTGCTGAGGATAGTTAAAGTGGAAAAATCTACAGTGAAAATTAAGAGGCAAAAACTATGGATGGAAAGAAAATGTTTTATGATATCTATATAAGGAGACATTAGATTCATTATTGAGTGTGGGATTCTTGATGTTGCAAAATAATTCATATGAATCATGCAACACTGATCAAACTAGTTAAAGATGGAACTGAGAAAAACTGCAGACAACACCGAGTGTCGGAGAAAGCATATATACCAAGCAAAACAGAGTTAGAGGAAATGAAGATGTTGAACTGATTATTGATCATAGCTATTTTTGAGCTTAGCATAGATATGAAAATCTACAAATCAAGTTGTATTTGAATTAGATCATTATTGTATCAATTTAACTATTATTACAGATAAATCTCTTAACCGAGTGGGACTTATGTTCAGTCTTTATATTTCAATATGACATTCAATGAATGTTGATTATTATTTTTTTGACCCCATAGTAAATGTTTGGTCAAAGGAGAATTTTTAGAAATAAATCCTCCAACTAGGTCACACCTCATAGTGTGTTTTGTAACCTTTAACAGGTTTGGCTCATAACCGAGCTCACTTCAAAAGAGTGAACTATTTTGGGTTACCGGTCCCAGATGGTTTTTCCCCTAACGGGGTTACCACGTTAAAAATCTATGTTATATGCGTATGGATGTATTGAATTATTATTTTACTTTACACATTTGTATAACTGGATAGATCAGTAAATACAGTATTTAATTTACTACTAATTGGTAGATGAAGAGAAAGGCACAGTTGATATTTTACCAAGTTGATTATTTGATTTGAAATTTATTTTTTGTGTATATATATGTGTGTGTGTGTGTGTGTGTGTGTGTGGGAGTATTTGGGACTGTGGGATAATTGGACTTAACTCATTCACCTCCCCTCTCAATTATCTAATAGAATAGTGGGAAATCGGTAGGTTATTAGGAAGCAAAAGAATAGCCAAACCCTTAGAAGCTCGATAAGCACCAACAACCACAATATTAGAAAATGACCAGATGTAGTTACTTATTTTTTAGAAGGTTTCCTCCATAATTTTAGTTTCTTGGATGAGAAGAATATATGGATGACATTCTTTTATCATATTTTTTACTAAAATCTATTTGTTAAGCCCTCTGATATGCCAATAGGGAATAATCATCTTTTTAATTTTTGGGAGCAAGAGTACTCTAGAGTACTTTAGCTAGAATTTGCTACATCCATAGCTGTAGTAGACTCACATATATCTTTTGTTGATCTATGACCTATTTTATTGATATCACCCCACATCTACACATTTTTGAGCTTTTAAGTATGAGGCCAAGGGAAGGGAATACTTATCTTTTAGCTGAAGAGGAGGAGGGGACGATGTAGAGAAATAAATTGGGGAAGGAAAGGAAAGGGAGCTCAAAGAAACAATACTAGATCCAAGGGGAAAAGAGATGGGAAGGGGAAACTTGGAGGGGATGGAGGGGAGAGAACAAAATCACTATAAGGGACCATCTAAAGATCAAGAAAAGAGGTATCAATGAGAGGAAGCTCCACCACCAAAGAAACCATAGAGAAAAAATGTTGAAGAGTACTACCTAAATCCAACACCATGCCACAATTTACCACCAACTTAACTCCCCCCATCTGAGTCAAATTCATTCAGGAAAGAACCAAGAATACCTTTTCCAACAACTAGACAAGGCAAGAGGGAAGTTGACATAGGAGCTTTAGGGGAGGAAGAAGAGTCTAAAACTATTCCTTTACTTTTGTCAACAACCTTACCACAGTCAGAACTGAGATGTCCAACCAATGAGAAAACATGGAAATACAAGGTCAAGTTCTCATATTCAATTTTTTTGTGTCTAGGAGCCCAAATGAGTTTTAATATCAACCAACACTGAGAGAAAAGTTTCAAGAACCACCAAAACACAAAAATAAGTGAAAAAAAAATCTAGCTCTATTTTTGGTCATAGTACACCCAAGAATTCTCCAAAATAATTAGTGATGCCTTTGGTTAGTCCTTCATCCCAAATTCTAGAGGGATACATGAGAAGTGCACCCAAGTTGGAATAACTCCAAAAAGGTGAGAGACATGGTCAAACCCTAACCTCGACTTGTAAAGATAGAGGGGTTATTTTCAATAAAACCAAGGCCCCATGGAAATGATTCAAATATAATCCTCTTTCAAAGTGAAGGAGAAGCAAAAACAACCTTTAGGGAGGGAAAAAACTAAGACTGGTCCCTTTAAATCCTAGTAAATCAAGACAAATTTTATAGAAAGAACAATGTTTAAATGACAACCTCCAAATTTACTAACCAAGGAATTTTGCATTTTAAAAATGGATCAATCGAGGGAAGGGTCAAGGATGTTGACGCAAGGACCTACATCTGACTTGGCCATCGAAACCCCACCTTTCAAAGGCTCCCAGGCCTTTACATTAAGGTTTGTTTCATACCCCTCCAAAATCCACATGCTTAAAAAAAAGAGGAGAGAACCCGCTTACCTTGGAAATACCTCCCATTGATTCGAAACCATCCTCATTGGAATCAATAGTTCCAGAAATCTAAGGAAAAAGCTAAGGGCTAATCACACACTTGTTAAAGTATACAATGGAAAGAGTCCCTAGACCAAACTAAAACCCATCCTAGTTCCTAGAGATCGTATCCTAAAGAATCTGCTCTTGATCGTCGGAATTCAAAAAACCATCTTTCTTTCCAACCACTACTTGTAGAGCTCATCATTTAAAAAATTTTCTTGTAACATATAATTGAACTGTTACATCCTTGCATAAAACCATAAAGAATGTTTATAACTTGATCTTATATTCATTTTATATGAATACTAAGAAAGTATTTCTATCCAATAAGGCCAAGATGTTAACATTCATGTCTTATTTTATAAAATATACTATCATATGATTTAACAACTTTCAAGTAAAAAATATAAGCATGAATACTTCTTAGCCAATTTATAAATAGGACCTTTATATGAATACAAATATTTTTATATATTATCAATAGTACATAACATTAGATAGATTATTCCTATATGGAAAAGATCATTTCTTCCATATAATATGATATTTTTTATTTGTCTTTACAATATTGCTAGGGTTTACATAAGGTTGAAAATGGTTCCTAATCAAACTTCTACAATTGGTTTGTTATTTATATAAACAATGCATTCTACAAAATGGTATGGTTAGGATCTTATTAACTTTCAAATGTATAAACAATTATCATTGTGTTGTTATAAGGACATTACTATGCGAGACAAGGAAGTTGTTTTCTATGACCTAATTCGTTACATGCGAAATAAGAAAACATAGTTATTATGACCCTTTGTGTGGGATTGATTAATCTGAAATAATTTGGAAAAAATAAAAAAAAAAAGAGAACAATTTAGAGTTTTTAGACAACACAACTAATGTATGCTATGGTAGTGAAAAATAGGAACTAAACCAAAAACTAAATTATATAATCATGAATTGAAAATAAAAAAATTTCAAGCATGAAAGTGGTCATTATAATTCTATAGACATAGAAACATTGATAGAATTCCACCAACACCAAATTGGCTTTCACTTACCCACCTTAGAGATTAATTGTAAATGTTCCCCCTTACTCCCTTCCATCTACTAGTGACCTATTTCTCTACTTCTCCAAAAAATAGTCATCTACCATAATTGAATTCACTTACATTAAATGAAATGATATTAAGAAGGACTAGAAGTTGTGAGTCTATGATCCTGTTTTTGTTATTCTCTTACTTTTTGGCTATTGATTTCCTATTAGAATTTGGTTGTTAATCTTTTAGTGATTACAACTTTGTAATGTAGAGGGTTTTGGGGTCCATTACAAACTTTCTTTACATTAATAAAAAATAGGAGCTATAAATAAAACCTAACATCTCCACCCTAGATTCCTACATGGAGGCTTTCCCATGTTTTACTCCTATTTTATCATACTTCCTTAGTGCATGGTGGTGAACTCAAGTAGTTCTATGCATAATATGTAAACACCAATAAAATAGTCCTTAGAGCATGCTCATATAAAAGCAAGAGTTTAAATCAAATTTGTATGAGTTTTGGAATAGAAGGATATTTTTAGAAAATAATACACATATTTATTTTTTTCAATTAACAAATAATAAAATAAAATAAATCAAATTGTACATCAAAAAAATCTCTTTGTAACCAAACGATATAGTTTTGAAATTTAATGTGCACTGCACCAAAAGTAGGAAATGTTGCTAAACCAATATGTTTATTAAATATCAATAACTAAAATAAGTATTGTTTCATCGAAAGCAATGCTAATATATTTGGGGATGAATATGTGATCACCATTTACATGGATATAGTGCTTTCATTAATGTTGCATTTAGGTATGAAGGAAAAAAGAAAGGGTCATTTGTTGGCTACAATAATTGAGACTATCCCATACTCCTCGCAAGAGGCGCCTAATGGTGCTACAAACAAGGTGTGCTTACCTTACCCTTGTATGATTTAAACTTGTTACCTTTCTTTCAAGAACACAAGCTATCCACCACTAGGCCAACTCAAATAATGTGTAATAGGTATACGACTTTATCTAAATTGAATTTTTATGATTTTATAGATCTCATATCTAACATTCAATATGAATAAATCTTTTCAACATCCATGAACATGGATAAGAAAAATACTAAGATAAAGAAGACTGATATAAATCATTCTACATAACATATATAACAAAAACATATCACTAAAATATATGAACTAATAGAGATAGACTTGAAGTTTCAAAATCAATAGTTGAGATAACGATCAAGTTATATGCTAAACATCATTCATTCTTAAGGAACCCTGTTATTCCTTACATATAGTAATACTTATAGAACTTGATAACATTGGTATAGGGACAACCTTAAACAACACACACCAAGGAAAACAATAACCTTGGAAAAAGTAAGTCAACTTTGACTATTTAACACTTTTAGTCTAAGAATTAGTAATTAGTGTGATGTTTACTATCAGATCTATATAGTAGCACTACAAAACTAAGAACCTATTTGTATTGAATAAATTCAAACAGGAAAATTACTTGTACAACTGTACACACTAAAATTATAAGTGTGATCAAACCAGAAACAAACCACCATAGCGTTGTAAAGTATGGCACGACAATTTCTAACGGAAGCCCAATATAATTATCCATTAGTCGACGATGTATGATAATATACATACCTTTCTACCACTTATTTTTGTTAATAGTTTATTGATTTAGGAGATTCATCAAAGGTTCATATGTGAGCATTTTCGTGGGCATCACCATAGATTTCCCATACTGAGCGATCTCTTCAGTTTTTTGAAGCATACATATGATGATGCCCTCGCGTCTCAAGAAAACCCACATCTCGACTAGTATCAATCAGGCCCTTCATTAAATTGACATACCTTGTAATGGATTTCTTCTTTTCTTGGTACCAATTTAAAAGAAAATAACATTTATGAGTGTCATAACTATGATTTATTATCGACTTTGAACTTAGGCAAATATGGTGTAGAAATCCTCTTGTTGAACTTCATTTGACCAATTGTACCATCCACCTCTTGAATTCAATTCCTTCCTTTCTTATCTCCCCTATAAATGGAACATGTTTTTTCTATCACCTCTTCTCCACTCGATAAGAAGTTCATAGTCGAGTACAAAATGTAAGATATGTAGTTCTTAATATAATGCAAAACCATAAATATGATCACCAATATTAACAACATAACAAAATATGAATAGAAAAGTAGAGGTGAGCTTAACCAGCACACTCAAAGCTTTGACCGCGAGGAATGGAGTCTGCAGGGCCGAAAGTAGAATGAAGTGCTACACCTCACCATTGTGTGATGTATGTCCATACCCGCTTCCAAAGCTCCCATTTTCACACAGGCTTTGAGGATGTGGACTCTAGCTTTACATATGCCAATCGTATGACTCTGGCTGGATGTAAAGCATCCGGTCTGGGATATCATACGGAAAAGTGGTGGGCAAGAAAAACAAGTTTAAAAACTAAACTTTTTAGGGGGAGTTACCTTGAGCGTGAGTTACCATGATGTGGAGTTACCGTTAATGGGAGCAACGACAATGCAAACGGTGAACATGACATGTTGAATGGGGCCCACACCAGCCACTACTTTGCTGAAAAGTAGTGCAAATAGCCATCTTATACGAATGCTTCTAAGCATAATTGTGAAACAATTAGTTCTTTAATCTTGCGTATGCTAATCCTAAAAGTAGCTGACTAGAGATTGGAGGAGGCAGGGACATTGGAGGAGGCGGGGACTGGCTTATTCACAATGCAGTCTTGAATCAATTGTAAGATATGAGACTCTTTCGGGTGTTACCTATTTCTCCATTTTGCTACTTTGATAGGGATAAATATTTACCCTTGGCTATATAGTTGAAAATATGCACTTGACCTGATGGTTTCGGCTGTATAGACGCTTCGTAAATATTTTAGTGCCTCTTAATTGAGTTATCATCATTTCATTCCACAATACAGAGCCTGATTTTCTAAAAAGTTCTATAATGGTAGTTGATATTCCATCTTGAGTGTGAGGCCTCACCCCGACCCATCATAACATTTTTTATCATTTGCATTCTGATATTTATATTTTGATACATTGATACACTTTTGGATTATTCTAACAGAGATTTATGATACTATGTTTGATGATGATGACTATATTATGCAAATTATATTTTGATGTGGATTAGAACCTAGAATATGTGGTTGATTTTGATTATGTATGTTTAGATATGTGAAATGATGAGAAGATCGGATCATGATTAGATTTGATTATTTCATGGATGATATGTCATGATGATTATGGAATTGCTATGTTTAAACATTATTGAATGGAAATTGTAATTAGGAATTTAATTCTGCATATTGATCAATGTTGCTGTATGAATTGAAAATGTATATTTCATGTGATTTTATTACCTTGGACTACTGATGTTTGAGTTTAGTGTGCAGAAAAGAGAACCATAAAATTATTCGGAGAATCAAAGCTAAACATATGTGAATTGAGTAAGCCAAGGTTTAATCCAATATGGGATTGAAAACTTTGTTGTAATGTGATCTGGTTGTAAATGTGAATTGCATATGTGTTACTAGTGTAACTTCATGTTGTCATTTAGGACATGTCATTTTGAATCTGATGTATAATTGTTAGTGTCACTTGACACTTGTTATGTGTTTATGTATTGACATGTCTACTAGGTTGGTAATGTAAACCTAAGCGTAACTGACTCATTAGGAACCTAATTAAATTCCTTTGTGGGAGACACTTGCAAGTTCCACCAATTTGATCATTTAGATTTAATTATTTCTAGCCACTTCTAGAGGCCAAAAAGAGGTCCTAAGGGTCAAATTTAGTAAAATCTAAGTACCTAAGTGATAGGGGTATGGGTTAGAAATATTTTTAACACATCTAGAACCCCCTAGTAGCCTTGGTGACCCTTTTTAGGACCCATTTTCCACATGCTACGAAAATTGGATTGAGTTTTGACCTTTACCCAACCCCACACTCCTTTCCAATCTGACATTTATGATAGGGGACAAGAAAAAGTCAAAGGACCTTAAGGTCAAGTTTGAATTTAATATTGGTGGGTGGGTAGAAGTTGGAGGTATTTTTAGAGGTCCTTTGGAGAGTTAGTGAGTGTTCACCCACTCTTTAATTTTAAAGACAATTAGGTTTGGAAAAGAAAGAAGGAGAAGGGATAAGAAGCTCAACTCAACTTCATTCTTCCATTTTTGCTTTGGATTCAAGGTTGGTGGCTCTACCATGAAGAAAACTTCTTGCTTGAAACTCATGAAGAAGATTGTTATGTAAATTGTATTATAGATTTGTTTATCCTTTTTGCCATGAAAAAATGCTTAATGCATCTCATTTTGTTGATTGTGGTGTTAAAAGAATATGTGAGAGCTTGTATGTATGTTCTTGTAAATCTCTCCATTATTGTGTTGGAAATGAGATTGTATATGAATTTTGCTTCATTTCTTGTTTTCTTATTTTTTAGAATGTTGTTTCATGGGATTTAAGACATTACTCACCTTTTGGGAAGGGAAGAACTGGCCTTGGGTGAAAGGGTTAGTTGGTCTCTCCATTGTAGTGAGAGTCTCTTCGCTTGGAGAAGAGAGATAAATTCATGGGGTATGAGTTCTATGAAGCCATCTTTGTATTTTTCCATCTTGAGGATGCTATTGAGGAAAGTTGTGTATGAAATATGGATTCATGTAGCCTTGAGAGACATGGAAATATTTTTGTGAAAAATGTAACATGTTGACATTCTCCTACTTGGAAAAGTCCACCTTCACCCTTCTCAATGAGTTTGGAAAGCTCATTTGTAAAGCCTTGGATGGGAGTTATTTGTTATTGTGCATATATGTATTGTGAGCATTTTGTAATGTATACCCATTTAGCCTTGGTTCTTCAAGCTCGGGGGTGGTCTCCTTGAGACCTAGGATGGGAGGTGAGCTTCCCATGGTTCTATTCTTTTATTTGCAAGTTTTGAAGTCAAGATCTTTGTGGATAAAGTTTTAGAGAGTTCTCCATTTTGGTGTGGTTGTGTGAGAACAATTTTAATGTTGTATTGTGGATCCTTTTGTAGTGAAATTGATCTTTTATTGAAGGTTGTAATGTTATTTTCACTTCAATTGGTCATTGTGAAATTGTATGTGAATTGTAATGGAGAGAAATTTTGTTATCCTCCTTTAAATTATCATTGAGTAATGCTACCAATTTATATTTTCTTGTTATAAAAATGTGAATTGGAAGTGAATGGAAAGAATAGAAAACATGTTGGAATTATGCCTTGATGTTGTATAATAGTCTTCTCAATTTGTGAATGTAATTCCTCTTTACTCTTTAAATGCATGTAAGAATAGAATATGAACTCTTAGTAGTATTCATTCACTAGAAATTTTCTAGTAGGCATTACATGAATAATAAGTTTCATGTTGAAAGTGATAGTAAGATTCAAAAATTAGGAGTTTAAATCTTGAAGCATGAGGTTAAATCTATGTTATAGTCACAAAATGACTCTCCAAATTTTTTAAGTAAATGCATTGTAATTGGTATGTATTTCAATAAATCATCACTTAAAAACTCGACAAAAAATCACAAGGTAAACAAATCAACAAATCAATGTATGGGCAAAGCAATAAAAAGAAATGACACTTCTCAAATTTTTAGAGCAAAAATGCTCTCTCAAATTTGTATAGGAAAAGAAATAATTCTCTTTGCCATGGATAATATTCCCTTTCACCAAAATGCTTTTCCCCGAGTAGGAGTTAGTAAATAATCCCTAGAATAATCTTCATTAGTAACTAGCCCTAATTAATAAAAGAATTATAAAACAAAAACAAAACAAAACTTGACTTACCTCTTTGTTTAAATGCTAGTGGGCCCCATGTCCTTGACTTAAATCTGCCACCCCATGAAGTGTTTCTAAATTCCCATATGCAAGAATTCAAAACTTGTGTGAGGTGAGACCCACAACCCATTTCCTTTCCCCATGCATGCAGTACTAGGCAAGGCTTAATAGTTCTTGCTGTCAACATTAGATATTTACCTTATGTCATATCACCTACCTATTCCATGCCTTGCGAAATTTCTTTTACCTCATGCCTTAAAAACCTACGTAAGCATTGAAGGGATTTTTTTTGAAAAGTTTTCCTTGTATTAATTTTTGGACAGCCTAGGCTAGGAATAGGAGTCTTGTCACCCATCTCAAACTTGTTTTATGTGCATGCCTTTCCAAAAGGGTTTTCCTACCTTAAACTCACGCAGGCTTTAGTATATTGGGATTTCCATCACCCCACCCACTTGGCAAGTGGGCCAAGGGGGAAAGAGGGGGATAGGTGATAGGTGTTATAGGTTAGTAGGATTAGTAGGGTAGGTTAGTAAAATTGGTTTGCTAGTTAGTAGGTTATTTTTTTAATTAGATCATTTGTCTTATTTTATATATTTGTTTTATTATTATTGTTAATAAATTAGGGCTAGTTTAATAGCATCAATATTAATTATTGGGTTATTTAAAATTGTCAATTGTTATTAGCTCATAAGATATGATTTAATGATTTAATTGTTTTAAGTAATTTAATGTTATAAGTAGATTATTAGTATGTTCTAGGATTGGGTAGTAAAATATTTATATTTCTAATGTTTAGTTGTCATTTCGTGCTAGTTCACATTATCAAGTTATCGTTGAATATAATTTGATTATCAATATGGTTAATTCATAAACTAATAATGTAGACAAATTATCGATTATGTTAAATAAATCACATACGAAAGATATAACCTAGTTACGTATATCTTTTAGGTTATTATTATTGGAATGAAATTGGTTATATAATTAAAGCCTCCGTTCGCAAGGGAATTGAAGGATAAACATTGTCGAGTAGGTTTATGTAGAATTGGATTCATCCTGAATGGAAATTTCAAAGTGGAAATTGTACCCACTAGGGTTCCTCTATCCGAACAAATTTAACCCTAAGTTGTGACCGGTTTAACCGTAGTCGATTTATACTTAACCCTTGAACATTACTCTCTATCATCTCACTTTAAAAAAAATTGTTGTGTTTTTGTTGGTTAAATTTTGGGCATGACATTGAGTATATCCTTAACAATTTATATTACGAAGGATGATGTAGTTTCTTACTAAAATAGTATCGATGAAGACCAACTTTTCAATGTGAAACGTTGTCAAAATTATTAATTTAACAATTGGTCTTAAGGTTTTCAGATATTATGAATGATGTAGCTTAAAATTCTTGTTATAAATACAAACAAACAAATATGAAATTGAACTGCAAAGCTGAAAAAATTCTTAAAATAATAAAAAGTTGCATATAATATGAAGAATAACATATTAAATGTTTTCTGATGAAGAATCATGTAATATGATTACAAACGTTGATGACAAAAAAAATTCTACACAATAGAACCTAAAAACTGATACAAAACATATTAAAGATCACTAAACCTCAAGCTGCCACTGTAATTTAAGACAAAGTATTAATAACTAATTTAAAACGCCTAGTAATATCGGTAAAGTAGAAGTAAAAGGATAACTGTCCGTATAGTAGAGGTAGAAGAATAACTGTCTATTTGCGTTGGCAAGATTTTAAAATGCAAACTACTTGTACAGCTGTTAACACAAAAACTACAAGTACGATCAAACTAGAGAAAAACCACCAAGGCCTTGAACCGTAAGTCGAGATAAACTCTAACAGCAGCCCCAAAAAATCACCCCAGAAACGACGATGTCTGAGAAAAGCCAGTCCTTTCTGCCACTTTGTGTGGTCACAATTTATGGCTTTAGCAGCTTCATCAATAGATTTGTAACTAGGAATTTCTGTGGGCGTCACCATTGAATTCCAAAGATTAGCGATATCTTCAACCTTTCCAAGCTTGTCGGTGATGATGTCGTCAAGTCTCAAGATACCCACATCTCTAGTGCTGTCAACCAGGTCGTTCATTAGAATGGCATACCTTGTAATGGGTTTCTCTTCTTCTTGGGAGCAGATTTCCAGGGCAATCAAGTTTCTGAGTATCACTTCTGATCTGTCATCTACTTTGAACTCGGGCAGATATAATGTGGAATCGCTCTTGTTGAACTTAATGTGACTAATTCCACCCTTCAGTTTCTTGAATTTCATTCCTCCCCTTCTTAGCTCCTCTATAGGTGGTACATGTTCTTCTATCCCCTCTTCTCTACGAGATAGGCAGTTGGTAAGAGAGTACAGAGTGTCAAATATGCGCTTCCTAATGATGTAGTGCAAAATGACAAATATGATCCCCAATATGAACAAAATGGCAAATACAGGAGATAAAATAATCACAAATACCCATTTTGTGCAAGTGCTTCTGGATATAGTTCTGTGAAAAACTAATTCTTTAATCTTGCAAACAATATTTTATGTTGTAGTTGTGTGCATGATCAATTCTTTGATCTTGCAAATTCGAATATTCATAAACCAATAGCAAGATTTGAGATTCTCTGACTGGAGATTGGAGGCGGGGACTTGCCTGTCAACGATGTAGTCATGAAGCAATTGAAGGATATGAGAATCTTTCGTGTATTCGCGATTATCCCCTTCTGCTACTTTGATGGGGGATAAGCTTTTAAGGGCCGACTCAAACCAGATATCATCATTTGAGCCCACAATTTAAAACCTGATTTTCTTCAAAACCCAGTGTGGTAGTTGATTTTCCATCTTGAGCATATCTTTCACTATTTCTGTCAACAGAGGATGATGTCGTTCCCTGTTAAGAATACTATCAATGAAAACCGAGGCTCTTTTCTCTTTACCTTCATCTTCTTCGAACCTGTTAAGGACTTCTAGAACAAAACAGGCATCCCTCACCATCATCCACGTACACACTTCACTGCTAGGTCTCACTTCCTTACTAGCATAGCTTTCCTTTATCTTTTCCTGGATCTCTTTCTCCATAAACTTTTCCATCACCGATTTTAGGCCACCTTTCCAGATGATTTTATGGTGCACTTTTTTCGCCACTTCCGACTTCAAAAGTTTCATGACATCATCCACTGCATCTTTTTATGAGGACCCAAGGAGATGACTTGAGGAATATAGAACTCCTTAGCCTTATTCTTCAAGAGAGGCTTTGGGACGGTACGAATGAGGTTACGACTGAATTTAGCTGGTCTCATTTCGCCCTCTAAATTTGATTCGACTTCAACAACCCACGAGCCTTCATCAAAAGTTTCCTTCTCTTTTTTGTTCATATTTTCCATCTTCAACATGTCCCCAGGCAATCCTGCAAGTAGATCTTCACACAATTGTTTAGACATTCTTGCTGGAAATGTCCTCTCAAGACTCTTTAACAATAAAACGAACGCTCGTTTTATGATTTCCTAATCCGAGCGAGATGCTCCTAAATATGGAACTTGACGCTGGATCACCCCTCCTCAAGGGCACTGGCTATGGGACCGAAAATTTGTGTCGTCCATGTCATGTACTATGCACGGAGCTGGACCGGTTCAGTATGCAGTACTGTTATTAATTCAACAGTACTGTAATTTATTTTAATATTTCTTAATGTATAATATGAAATGATAAAAAGGAAGATTTTTTTTACTGTATTTATTTTTTAATAAAGTTTTTTTTAAATTAAGTTTTTATTTATTTTTATTTATATATATCGTGTTATTTTTTTTAATAAAAGTTTCAAAGAATTTTTAAAAAAGTCAAAGTTTTGTAATATATTTTAATTTGGAAAATATATTTAGTAATATTAACAATAAAATAAATATATGTGAAAAATTAAATTAGAATAATATATGTAAAGGAAAATTGTAATTGTTTAATATAGTTTAAGAAAAATAAATATAAAATAAAGTTTTGTAATATTATTTTTTTATTTGGAGACATTACATTTTAGTTCAAATTTTAATAAAAACAAGAATTTTAGTTTTTTTTCTAAACATTATATATATTTCTCTTGTTCAATTTTTTTCTTATGTCATGCTTTCAAACTATATACATCACTAAGCATGTAGGAGGTTCACATTTTCACTGTACAAACACACGTGAAGGGATATTGCTATAGTCATGATGAGATTTCCCTCCTTTCTTGTTTAGTGGCTAGTTTGTAGTTACATACTGATGTAATGTGTGCAATTTTGATGATTGTGAACTTACTTTCAATTATTGGTGACTTTCACTTTGTTTGAGTGGGTCAACAAATTGAGACTTAACTTGGTTGTAACAGTTTAGCGATTGGTTTTGAAGTTACTTTTCATTTAGCTCTTATAATTGTGTTTTATTTAGTGTTTAAATTATGTGTATTTATTATCTTATTAATAAAATCTTAAAATTACTTTCATCGACACTTATGATCTTTTGGTGGCTAAACTAGGCTATGTTAAATTATTTTATAAGTGTTGATCATGTGTTGTGAAGTAACTCCTCTCTAAGGTAAGTCAAGATTACCTTGGCTAATTATATATGAGGAAGTAGACATATGGAAACTTTGAGAATGAAGGTATGTGTGGGTTGTGTTGCAACTACAGTTGGGTCACATGTGAGAGTGAGGGGCACTAGAGGTAGATGATTGAGTTGAGAGAGAGAGAGAGAGAGAGAGAGAGAGAGAGTAACTTATGAAATATAGAGAGGTGAGAGTGGTGAAGAGAAAGAGAGAAAAATAGAGATATAAAGAGGGAGACAATGGGAGAGAGGGATCTATGTAGATAGATACAAAGGTAAAGATAGAGGAAGTATATGTAAGTAGAGGTAGAGAGTGATAAAGAGAGTATGATAGATGAGGCGAGAGGATAGTATAAGAAACATATATAGAGAGTAATTGTTAGGAAAGAAGAGTGCAGAACACTTTCCACAGTATCAATTTTGCAGGAGAAATAAGCAATAGTAAATCTAAATACAGAGATGTGCAAGAAAACAAGAACATAGAAAAATACCCTTCGCACATAAGATAAACACAGGAGATCAAATTTACGTGGGAAACCCTTTTGGGAAAAAACCCACCACCCCAAAAACCCTAAGAAACTTTGTATTACAGTAAATAATTTACATACAAAATCTCTAGTTTTTCGTACAAGCTCACAGACTCAAACTGTGTTACAATCAACCCGATTTCACACTCAACCTTCTAGCCCCACACTTCCTAGCTAATCTTGCAGACATTTATACACTTTTCAATTCGTTGTGAAATTCTGTTATGTCAACTGTCACTTCACCGTTACCGAAAAAGGCACCATACCAGACCACCATACCGGAACTAGCACCATGCTGACACCGTACTGGAACTCCTCAGTGTACTCATACCAGCACTAGTCTCTATGTCCGGCTTCACCATACTCGTTGTACCACTTCACCATACTGGGCCTCCTCGTAGTAGCTACACCATACAACTACTGCATCGTACGACCTTACTTCCCCTACAATGGATCACATAAGGTGGACCCCGCCTGATGGACTCACCATTCAATGATCTAATTGTCTCATACAGTGAACTTGCCATACAATGGACTTAACCGTACTATGCCTCACCGTACGGTGAGAGGTCACCATACAGTGCCCTACGTACGAAGTCACCCTAACAGTAATAGATAGTGTGTGTCAGAGAGAGAAAGAGAGAGAGAGAGAGAGAGAGAAAGAGAGAGAGAGAGAGAGAGAGGGGAGGGGAGGGGGGGCTACCCTAAGCATAATTCCCCAATGACACATGTTATTATTGGCATGAAATAAGTAATCAAAATTTATTTTATCTCACTTAAAATTTTAATTTAGGTTTTAAATTAAAATTTAGTTATCAAATAAATTAAATATAATTAAAATAAATAAGAATTTTTTAAAAAAATTAAATTAATTTTATTATCTTTCAATTATTATTTGTAATTTCATAAGAAGAAAGAAAAAGAAGAATTAAAATAAATTAAAAAATAAAATAAAATATTCTAATATTTTATATCAATTTTTATATAAATATTCTCTAAATTTTAATAACACAAATAATTATAAGTTAAATTAATTCTACGTTAACTGCAAATTTGTCAACTTGTGTCTATTTTCTTTAATGAGCTCCCGTATAGATTGGCAGTGTGGATGCAGATTCCACCCCCACGAGCATCTTGCACGAAACACTGAAAGCGCAATGAAAGCATTCATTCTAGTGGTAGCTTGTAGAACAAGAGACCCACATGCGTCAGGTCTTTGTCGATCATGTACTGAATTTTATTTCTGAATTGTTTGTCTTATTTTTGTTTTTGAAATTTTAGAAACCTAAAGCATTTCAAGTTAGTGTTATTTGAAAGAAATGAATATAGACTTGAACAACTATGGATGCTTGGTATGGCAGATAATCTCAACTATTTAGTCTATATCAATATGAGTATCAAGGTTTTAATTGAATTATTTGATGAGTTCAAAAGAGGCTATACAAATTGTTAGCTAATGACATGTAATTGCTGTCTTGGAATTAGTGATTGAAAATCACGTGACATTGAATAAGCAAACTTTTGTGGTTCGTATTGTTCACAGTTTTGTGTTCAGCAGTTCTTGGTTTTTATATGGCCTTTACTTTTTCTCAAATGTCTTTGTTCAAGTGGCTAAAGCTGGTCTATGTACTTGGAGAAAACTAGTGCTTTTATAATGATCTAGAACTCGTTTGTCGGAGGCTCTAGCTCTAAGTGGAATTGTTTCATCGAGAGTTGCTAGTTGTTCAGAACCCTTTAATAAATCATTCTTCCTGTATCAGGATTTTTTAATTTTCACTATTTGTAGAAACTATTTTTCATTTCTTGTCTTGTTGGAGATATGGTAGCTTTCAGGAAGTATCTTATTTTTTTAAAAATAGTGGTCAAGTGGCTTAGGAACAAATTGGGGCATTCATTTATTCAAGAAGCTTGAAGGAACCTCTACTAAGTTCGCTTCTTTTTGGTGAATACCTGAGTAAGCAATAATAGAGAGCAATTAGTGATAAAGAAGTAAAGGAAGGATCAGAAGAACATAGGTTCGACAAAAATGAAAGCTCTAGTAGATGTAAGGCAAGAAAAAGTATTAGAAGTGGACAAACTCTATCGTACTTAGTGTATTAAGAACCTTTTGCTTTTTACCATTTGTAATTTTTTTTACATTTCTTGTCTTATCAAAGATATAATATGTTCCAATAATAGTATTGATTTTTAACGCAAGGGATATATTTGCTTAGGAACAAATTATGGAAAAAAAGTGTTGGAGTACTTAGTACATTATCTAATTAATTCTATATTTATGTATTTGATTACTTTATTTGTATAAGCTAAACTTAAATTATTATTCCTTATTATTAGATGGAGTTTCATTGAGTACATGTCATCTTATAGATCATGACATTGAAGAATGTCAAGTCCTCTTTTAATATTTCTCTAGGTTATTCAACTAGAGTTTTATCTTTATGATTTTGTAAGCATTCATTGTACTCTATTCAATTTACTTATAGGTTAATCTCAATATCATATTCCTCTTTGGATCAATTCTCTCTAAAGGTCGCATAGTATTAATTGTAGTTTCTTCTCTTCATATATGATATGTGTTTTGCTTGTAAGTGATTCATGGGCTTGTGGGGTTGAACAAATAACTCCTAAAAAAATAATCTCCAATTAGTTGTTTGGTATTAGTGAACCTTTGAACAAGCAAGATTATAGAGTTATTAGTTATAAAGAAGCAAGAGATCAAAACAATCATAGGTTATAGGAACCTTTATAACCTCTCATTAATTCCTAATAAGGTATTAGCTCCCTCCAGAATTGAAAGCCCTCACAAGTACAAGGCAAGAAAAGGATCAAAACATTCATTTTTTGGTAACTAAATTATCTAATAAAGCTAAAAACAAGGTGATTCTTTAATTGAACATTACAAAAGCCTTTCAAGACTATTGATTTATCAAAGAGAAATAATAGAACAAAGAGTTAGAAAGTGCCTTGGTTGTGGAACCATAGAAATCTATAATAAATTTCAAGAAGACTATTGGTTAGGAGATGGACATAAGTGGCAATATAGATATCAATCACAAAAAGGCCTCTTAAGATCCTAGTTATAAAGGAGAATTTGACAACATAAAAATCTCAAGGTACAAAAGGAAACAAGTGATAAGTAGTGAGGATTACCAAAATGGTAAGAGTCATTAATTTGTTCATAGATTTTGTCCTTCATTTGATGAATGCCTTTTATATTTAGAAATAAGTCAAGAACAATAAGAGATATGGTTATGTATCATAAAAATTGTGTGTGTGTGTGTGTGTGTGTAGGTGTATGCATGCATGTATGTATGAATGTATTTATGTATGTATGTATATATGTATGTATGGATGTATGTATTTATGTATGTATGTAAACATACATACATATATAAGCTTCATTTTATTTATTTATAAAAATACAACATTTGAATGAAAGAAAAGACCAATATCCCCACGTATGGGAGCCCAATCTAATTGCAATTTGTAAGAACCAATTTAACCAAAAAGAAAGCCACAACATCAAAAGCTAGATTATCGCAAGGCAAAAAAATACGTGTTAGTCAAACCATTGGTAAGATCAGTCAAAGAATAATTTCCCGCTAAACTCAAAAGTAAAAATACACGATTGGACCAAACTTGTGAAAATAAAAATATAATGCCCATCAAGTTATAATTTAAAAACAATCGACCATGTTGTCAAAAAGTACATATCATAGGAATAAGGTTACAATTTTAATTTACAAAAGCATGTCAACCAGTCGTTGATCATCAAAAGCCAATATAAGCATTTTTAATTCATCATTGTCTAACCATCAAAGACTATACATCAAAATAATACATGCACTACATCATGAAAGATCATAATACATTCAATTTAAGACCATTAAGGTCATAGTGTACATGGTACCACACTATCAACATCCTCATCTCCTAAGTCACTAGACAACATGTCCAGGTCTACAAATCCTAAGACAGGAGTATGACCTAGACACTTTTTCTTCCCTACCATGGAGTGGTTAGCTCCCCCAGGGCTCTTCTTGAAATGAAAAGTACACCAAACCTACCCAAGGAGACTAGCCTCTCAACACTGATGGGTCAGAAGAATATCATGCAACTATGAATATATCTAATTATCAATCTTTAGACTAAGAAAAAATCATAATCACAAGGTGGTAAAGAGAAATGAAACAATAGCTAAGCAAACACACTAATGAAATATATGTGAATATAAGTTTTGGCCAAAGCATCTTTTAAACATACATATATGTATGTATGTATGTATACATACATGTATGTATGTATACATACATACATATGTACGTACATACATACATAAGCTTCATTTGGTTCATTTATACAAATACAACATTTGAACAGAAGAAAAGACCAATATTCCCACATATGGGAGCCCAATCTAGTTACAATTTGTAAGAACCAATTTAACCCAAAAGAAAGCCACGACATCAAAAGCTAGATTATCGCAAGGTCAAATAACAATCCTTAGTCGAACTATTGGTAAAAACAATCAAAGAATAATTTCTCGCTAAACTAGAAAGTAAAAATACACGATTTGACCAAACTTGTTGAATTAAAAATATAATGGCCATCAAGTTATAATTTAAAAATAGTCGACCATGTTGTCAAAAAGTACATATCACAAGAATAAAGTTACAATTTTAATTTACAAAAGTATGTCAACCAGTTGTCGATCATCAAAAGCCCATATAAGCTTTTTTAATTCATTATATATCTAACCATCAAAGACTATACATCAAAATAATACATACTACATCATGAAAGATCATAATACATTCAGTTTAAGACCATCAAGGTCATAGTGTACATGGTACCACACTATCGGCATCCTGGTCTCCTAAGTCACTAGACAACTTGTCCACTTGCAAATCCTAAGACAGAAGTGTGGCCCATGCACTTTTTCTTCCCAACCATGGAGTGGTTAGCTCCCCCAGATCTCTTCTTGAAATGAAAAGTACACAGAACCTACCTAAGGAGACTAGCCTCCTGATACTGGATCAGAAGAATATGGTGCAACTATGAATCTATCTAATTATCAATCTGTAGACTAAGCATAAATCATAATCAGAGGGGGTAGAGAGAAATGAAATAATAGCTAAGCAAACACACTAATGAAATATGTGTGAATATAAGCTTTGGCCAAAGCATCTTTTAAACACCAGATTCACTAGCACATACCAGATTCGTTAATTTCACATTACACACCAATTCTATAATAATACCCTTCTTTTAAGAAAATCGAAGATAATTTTTATTTATGTTGTTAAAAAAAACCAGTCTGGAAGCAATTCTTATTCAATAAAATAACTCCCTAAATATTTTTAAAAACTAATTTGTTCCCAAGAGGAAATTAAAAAAAATAAAATAATGAAGATGTTGGTTGTAAAATGCAGTAAAGGAAACTCAAATTTTGTGACCTTAATCTCCTCCGAAACACTTATATATACAGAGTCAGGACTTAATCTTTCAGCTAGTAGATCACAAAGTTTATAATAACACAAACTATAGCCAAATTTCATCATGTGAGTAAGACGAACCATTAAAAAGGAAAAGATTCCATTTTCTAAAGAAAATGTATACATATCATTCAATCATAAACACAATGATATAACGCCCAAACAGGTTGCACTGAAAAACACTAAAGTCTTGAATAAGAAAAGATGCTTGGGAATGGAGTAGTTGATGAAATCATTGCCAAAATCAAAAAGCCAACATTTACTATTTAATGTTTTTAGAAAAGTGCACAAATATGTAATACCACAACCTACACAAGAACAAAAGATTATCTTCCAATTCATTGAGGCAACTTGGTTTTTGTTAAAGGATTGGATTCTTCTTTACTTGACTTGCCACGATCCAAGCTAATACAGGATAAAAAAAATTTTTTAAAAAAAATCAGAGAATGATTTATTCTGATTTGGGGAACATTGATTAACAAGGAGACTCACTTATTTCCAATCAGAGTTCTCATCACTGAGAAAACATTTGATGTAAAGATCAGTCATGCCCAAATTACACCATTTCCAAGCAACATATCCAAGTTTTTTCATTTCCTGGCAAATATTTAACTCGATCCTACACACGTCTACATGTTCTACTATGTTTTTGGTTTGGATCAAGCATAATATTAAATAAATTAACAACCCAACTTTTTCTTCTATCTACTAAGTATAAATTTCAAATTTTTGTTCAATTCTATAGCTCGATACATGCACAGAATTCAAAAGGAGATCCCATCAATATAATTTTTCTAAAACAAACTAATAAATCTTGGATCAATGCCATTTTGCCGAATGTATAAAAATATAAGGAAAAAAAACCTGGAGATAGATGCTAGGTCTTTAATCCTTTTTGTGCCACCGTCTCCTTCCAGCCTTGGGTGATTCATGGTGATGCATTTTTTAATATTTTCTTCTCCAAAATCCTTTTGTGTGCCTCCTCCTTTACCTGATTGTTACCCTTTTAACAAATTCCTTTCCTTCATGAATGCCATGCATCCAACATGCCTTCTAATTAGGGTGAAAAATCCCAGTTCTTAATAATTCCACTTTCCTTTATCCGAAATTCATGCCTCAATTGAAGCATGCACGACTTTATTGAGTAAAGGTAACTTCTAGATTTAAATTTCCCACTCCCTCCACTTAAAACTCGCTACTCTAATGGTAAAAGATTTGATGTTTTTTTTAAACAAGGAGTGAACACGAGATTCAAGAATAATTTTCATAATTCAAATAAATTTCCTAATTAAGACAAATTTAAATATTTTAAAGAAAATAAATCACCAATAACCATATCACATTTAAACATTTACTAACATATGATAACATATACTCTCTCACTCAATTTAATATAGATCAAATCACATCTTTTAGTTTCTTTGTAAAATAGAAAAAAGCTATGAGGAGCTAGTCTCCTCTACCTTGACCACACCCAGTCTTTAGTCCTATCATTGTTGCTAATCACTCAATTGTCATTAGTAGGTTGGTCAAGAAAAATCTATAATCAATTCTAAATTGCATAATACTCAACATGTACACATTTTTTTTATCAATAAAAAATATGAAATTAACAACATAATATCCATTTCTAAACATGATAAATCATCATTTGCATTTTAATAACATCATAGAAAAATAGAAGGTATAAATACATTTTCTTTTATGAGAAAATAATCCAATCCAAAACACATTAATACATCTAAATAATTCATCCAAAAGTTAAATGAATTTATTAAATCAACAACTCTAGCAAGGCTAAGTAAATGACTTGGGTTGACAACATGCAGCCAAGTCCAAAAGTCAAACAAAATTACTAATTAACTTAGAAGCTATAAGTTTGAAAAACCGGTTATGACATCCCTCCCCAAGCTAAGAATAGACATCAACCTGATGTCTTATGAAAATACATCAAATATTTTCACACCACACACTAAAATTGAAAAATATGAAATAAATAACGCATAGTAGTCTATGGAAGTAAATGCGGAAAAGATCTAATCATATTGTCAACATCCTCTCATGTAGCACTATCAATAGAGAATTGGTCCCATCAGACCTTATACTACAAGATCTCTCTATTACGCACTTGGATGGTATGCTGATAAATGATATTGGATGGCTCCACCAACACTACTCCTAGATCCTGTACCTACAAGGTACACCAATATAGTATATGAGAAGCATCTAGATGGTAGGGTCTCAATAAATCTATACATGAAACACATTGTGAATACAGGAAAGAGCGAGTGGCGAAGTCATTATATACGCAACAAGATTGATAATCTCCAAATTATCAAAAGGCCTGACATATCTAGGTGCAAGGTTAGAAGCTCTCCCAAATGATATAGAAATCTAATGTGGCTTCACATGAAGAAAAACATTATCCCCTACCATAAATTTTCTGAGGGAATGGTTCTTCTCTACATAACTCTTATGTCTATTAGCAGCTTCCTTCAACCTCTCTCAAATAAGAATCATTTGCTCTTCCATCTCTCTCAACATGTTAGGACCAATAATGATTCTATCCTCTACTCTATCCCAACTGAAAAGTGTTCAAAACTTTTATCCATATAGTGCCTCAAATAGATCCATTCCTAAAGAAGTATGATGCAAATTATTTTAAGAAAACCCAACTAATGGAAGGTTTTCTTCCCACTTGTACTGATGAGTAAGTCCTCAAGAACCTTATTAACCCTCTTAGTTTTTCCATCTGTTTGAGGATGATAAGTTGTACTAAAATTAAATATAGTACCCAAAGAGGAGTTAAAGGTTGTCCAAAATCTTGATGTCATTATTGGACTTGATGAGTAAACAACTCACAACTCCTAAGAACACTTGCATGCAAACACCTATCGTAGAAAGAGAGAGAAACAAGAATCTAGAGAGGCCTGAACACATGGATCCATGAAAGAGGAGACATTCTTAATGTGCAAAAATAAAAGTTGCAATTCAATAAAATGAGTGGTTCTCAATCTGTTACAAGAGTTATGAAAACAAGAGAGATCGATCCTTATAAAAGGAGATCAAAACCCTAAAAGGGTGAACAAACCTAGGTTGCATGATAATAATTAATAAAATAATTAATTATTATATGCCTAAAGTTTAGCTTAAGTAAAAAGAGATAATAAGTGACTTAGTAACTAAATCAATATGATTTAATTAATAAGTAAAAACTTTAATACTCTAACACCCCCTCTTAAGATAAACTTTGGGAGAAGCTAAAAACCTAAAAAGAACTACTAAAAGAAAATGGTTCGCAACAAAAGGCCTAATCAGGTACCCAAGTACAAAAGAGAGTCTCTAAAAAGTGGAGAAATAGAGAAAACCATATGGGAAAAACTCTACTCCAAAAAGAGACGAAGACTAGTCTGAAGGACTAAAGAAGTTGTAATACCAAAAAAAAGGGCTATAGGTTCATTAACCTCCTACATCAAAAATTTGATCGAAATCGATACAAAAGTCCTAACCTAAGGCACATCTACACATTATCGAATTTAATTGATTATCCTAAATACTGCATCGGGGAATATTCCTAGAAATATTCCTAATTTATCATAATTATTCTTAATTTAATAATTATTTGGTGATAAATCTTATTTATCCTAAAGTTTGATTAATTGAATATTCTTAATATTTAATTAATCAGATTTAATACTGCCACTCAATTATTTAATTATATTTAATTATATTTATTCCTAAATTGTATTATTTAATTTTGATAATAAATCAAAAATCTTATGACTAATTGATTAAATTCTTATTTAATTAATTAAAGTCAGTTGTCAATATTTAATAATATAGTTTTTGAATAAAGTTTGATTTAGTAATTGATTAACCCATAAATCAATTATTTTAATTCCAAATCGGTTAAGTTGAGAATAAATCACTTTAATTATTAAATTAATTCATATTAAATTATGCACAATCAAAAAAGCAGTCAACTTTAAAACAACTATTATTTTCAATTTGTTAACTTTCTAAACTCAGCATCTGATGATGAGTTGAAAAAGAGAACTAAAGCTCTATTTTGAGATAAAAACTATTTTTGCATGATTTTATGAGTTTATTTATTCTTAATTTCTTGTTAACTCAAAAATCAACATGAGTTTATCAAGAGTGATTTATGATTTTTCTCAATGCATCCTCAAGCCTTGAATTTCTATAAAAACAAGGCTCAACTCTCTCTAAATGTCTCAAGCTTTCAATCTCTCTAAAATCTCTCAAGCTTTCAATCTCTTACATCCCTCAAGCTTTCAATCTCATATCTCTCGAATTTGCACAATTTCTTTGGAGAACTTGCATCTGAGGAATTAAGCACATGCGACAGGTGACTTGTGAGATCATTCATTATTTTTCATAGCACAGCATTCATTTTAATATCATAGCATATCATTGATTAGATCATTTTGCATATCAATTTCATTCATCTAGATTAGATTCATACAGTTTTTCATCCTATTGCATAGAAAAATATAAAAAATAGATTAATTTGCATTCATATTTCATTGCTTTCATTATTTTAAATCTTTCGTTTAGGTGTTGCATTGTCACTAATCTTGATTTCAATCTGAGAACATCATACTCGCACCTACTAGAAGGCAGTAAATCACCTGGTTAGCATAGTTTCAATTACTTGCAGATTTTGGTTTTTGCTAACCTCTAATGTTTTACTAAAGTGTTGTGTCTACAGCTAGGTACAATTTTCACACACACATTTTTGGTACCCACCATGGGTCCCTGAAATGGGTTTCTATTCTATTCTATCATTTTTCTCGAACCCACAACCACAAGGTTAATTTTTGTGAGTTTTGTGATAAATTTATGGGCTATTTTTCTAAAAATTTGACTGATGTTTTTATTGGTACATAGACATATGACATGATACAGATCTGAAATTTATATTTCTGGAAATTTATTTGAGTTAGCTTTCATTTTCCATTGGTTTGGATTAATTTTATTTTGATTTGCAAAAGTTATGGTCATTTTAGTGAAGACTGGTCTGAACCTGATTTTATGAAATTTGATTGATGTTTTTATTGGTACATGCACATATAACATGATACAGATCTGAAATTTATATTTCTGGAAAGGTATTAGAGTTATCTTTCATTTTCCATTGGTTTGGATTAATTTAGTTTTGATTTTCAAAAGTTATGATCATTTTAGTGAAGACTGGTCTGAACCTGATTTTATGAAATCTGACTGATGTTTTTATTGGTACATGCACATATGACATGCTACAGATCCAAAATTTATATTTATGGAAAGGTATTTGAGTTAACTTTCATTTTCCATTGGCTTGGATTAATTTCATTTTGATATGCAAAAGTTATGATTGATTTAGTACAGACTGATCAGAATCTAATTTTTTATGACAACAGGTTTTTCGATTATCAAATCACATATTATCTTTGACTAACCTAGTTTTCTACCACGTGGGGTTGACAAGTTGTGTTTCTTTTTTTATGGAGTTTTATAACAATGGGTTTCATGTACAATAATAGGTAAATTTTTCATAACAGTGGTTTGTAGGTGCAGGTGCAGGTATGTCCTGTGGGTACAAAAGATAGAAGACAAATGCTCAAAAATTGCTAAAACAGGTAAAATCTACTAAGCACGTTGTGAGGAAATCAGGTATTCTGTTACATCTAATAACACTTCATTTTGGTACATAAAACAAACTCTCTTGTGTCAAGCTTGAGTGCCTTTACAACTTTCATAATTCACACTTCAGTTTTGGGCTCTAAAACGAACATAGATTTGTTTTTTGCATATCTGTTACACATAGTAATTAGGCCCTATGAACACTATTTGTGGATGATTTTGAGAGAGTGGGCTTCATTCGCTTGTTTACATGTGAAGCTCTTCTTGAGGAAGGATCCCCTTGTAGGTAGGGAGGATATTGAGATTGTCTCACGTTCCTTTGATTTGTGTCCTCAGCTTTTGATTGATACATTCCCTCTCTGGAGAGATTGATAGACCATAAGTTGTTGACATCACAGATCTTGGTGAGATAATTTTAGTCTTAGCATGTTAGATTAATCTGTCTGCTTTATCTTGGTGAAGTGAAGAGGCTAGGGGATTATGCTCTACTTCCTTTTTGGATAGTACCAAAAACCCAGATCCTTGAATCCGATCTAGTTCCCCTATGGTATATTTTGTGAGTCACCTTTAGAGAGGGTTAACCATAGTGGACATTCTCTTAATTAGGTCAACTACATGGACAGAACCTCAAGCGGTAATAGCCATTTTCACTGTTGTAGCAACAACCGCTATATAAATGTCCTTGTGGAGGAAATCTTCACAGGTGTGGTCTCTTGTTGGGCTATCAAATCTCCCTACCAGCTCCTGATGTGTTAAATTCTTGGAATGTGTCAAAACCCCAATGCACTTGGATTGGAGTTCTCCCTCATGAGATCACAAAAGTTGCAGAGTCAGACCATTACTAAAAACCCTAGCAAGGCCAAAAATTTTATTTTCTAGGACTATGTGCGTTATTGAAATTTTTTTTGGAACATACACAAGTAGCATTCCTAGGGATTAGCACATTAAGTCACTATTGCTTGTTCATGCACAAGGTTGCTTTTTCCCTTGTT
Source organism: Chamaecyparis obtusa (assembly GCA_027943335.1). Lineage (NCBI taxonomy): Eukaryota > Viridiplantae > Streptophyta > Pinopsida > Cupressales > Cupressaceae > Chamaecyparis > Chamaecyparis obtusa. The sequence continues at coordinate 52,144 of BSBK01009357.1, read as the reverse complement.
TATTGTTTTTAGACATTTGATTGCTTCCCTTTGCTTGATGTTCTGTGTGTTTTTTATCTACTTGGTTATTGAAAATGAATGATCCTAAATTATTACACGAATCTGCAAACTTGAACAGAGAAAAACTTGCAAACAAACTGGTTCTAAAAAATGAAAAATTGCAAATTTGAAGCAAAAATCCTTCCTGGTGTCAAAAGTCATCCTGAAATTTCAAAACTTGTATCAAAGCTAAAGTCAAAGTTGTTAGAAAACTCCAAAATTTGTTAGAAATCTAGTTTTTACAACCTACTTCCAGATTCTATCAAACAAATCATTGTGTCAGGAACATAGCAGAAACTAGAACAAATCCATTCATTTTCCTAAGGTTCTCTCTTGAGTCTGATTTAGCCTTCTGATTTATCGATTTGAGTCTTTTTCATCTTGTGTCAAAACCTTGTCAAAATTATCTTTAAAATTCAGTCTTCTTACAAAACGGCTAAGTGTTGAGAGCTGGTGCTCACCATCTATTGGGCATCTACACATACTACTATGGCACAATATCCTTCATTTATGTCCAATCTATCTTCAATCAATCCAATCTTGACAAGGTTGCATCATCCGATCTTCTTGAATCAAGTCATTCTTCAATTGTCTTCATCTTGCTCTCTTGCTTCACCCAAGGTTAATGGTGGAAAATTGAGCTTCATCACACAAGAAATCCAGAGAAGCATCTCATACCTTACCTCTGTCTACTCACGTGGGTCCAACCTTTGATGAACTCTACAATTTAGGTCTTTAAGAAGATGGCGGTCTTGGCAATCTTTGATTAAAAACTGGTTACATACCCCTCCTCCATCAACCCAAGGGGTCAATCAAAAATCTCTACATCAATCTATTCTAGGGAGTCCTAAAACTCCTAACATGTCTCACGGAGGGACACATCATAGGTCTCAAGGACATCACTCTCAATATGGTGCGGATCAAGAACCCACACCTTCTGAAATTGCTCGATATCAAAACGATGATGACTTCAAGAAAATGATGAGGCATTTCTTGAAGGAAGACAGAGAAACATACTTTCTAGAACTAGATCGTCAAGGGGATAAACTTCCTCCCAACTTTAATGTTGAAGATATAATTACACATGAGGAAGAAACTCCAATCACAGCTATGATGAAACAGATGCATGCCATGCAAGACAAACTTAAAAAACTTGAAAAAGAGAAGGAACCTAAAGAGTTCTCCATGGAGGCTCTATGCCCTTTTCCATTTGCTAAAGGCTTGTACATGTCGCCATTCCCTAAAAGAGTGGAGATACCTAAGTATGATAAGTATGATGGAAACTCTGATCCTCAAGATCCTATCAGAGAATTCTGTACTCAATCTATGGAGTTCATGCATGAACCAACTTACTTAATGCATCTTTTCCTTCAATCTCTGGGAGGGTCAGCCATTCATTGGTTCTCAAAAATGCCTCCAACTATCAAAAATTTTGAGGAATTGATCAAATTATTCTATCAGCAATACTCCTACAATATCCAACACCTGGTCACCATGATCGACATCTGCAATTTGAAACAATACTCAGGAGAACCATTCCTGACTTTTCTCAAAAGATGGAGGAAAAAGTTTTCTCTATATGCTAGACCCATTCCAGAAACTGAGAAGCTGGAAATCTTCATCAACAATCTTTTTCTAGAACTTAACTACCATTTGCAAATGCAAAATCATACATCCTTTGATAAGATGGTAGAAAATGCAATCAAAATTGAGAAAGTACTTGTGTAAAAAGGAGACATATCACTTCAAAAGGACAAGTATGAATCTGGATCTACTTCTAAAGATAAAGGCAAAAATTGGAACAAGAATAAAGGCATTGTCACAGAAGGTGTTGTGGATAATATCCATGCCCCTTCTAAGGCACCTGCTTTCAATCTCACTATTGGCATCCAAGCCATCAAAGCCTCGGAAGCTAAAGCAACATAATCTAACAAGAAACCATCTACTTACAAAACTTGGGCTACAGATCCTAATTGCAAATTTACTCTTCTTGGAGAGTCCTTGGAATCTGTCATGAAAACTTTGTTGGCTAACAACACCATTTACTTGCCTGAGATCTGACCATTTGATCCTGAACCTAAACCAAAATGGTGGAAAGAGACCAATTTCTGTGACTTCCATCGTAATAAAGGTCATAAAACCAATAATTGTGTACACTTGAAACACCTCATTCAAGACAAAATTGATAATGAAGACATCATGATTAACACTCATAGGAGCAATAATGATCATACAGCATTCACGGAACTATTTCCAAAATATGGTCAAGGAGATTCATCTTCTTAACCTAATATGGGTGCTAAAGTCAACTATGCCTACTCTGCCTACTCTGGAATCAATGCTGTCATAAATATGGTTGAACCATGCCTATTTGAAAGTTGCAATGTCATCACAATTGTAAGAAAATATAGAGACAATCAATCAACTAATGTAGTTACTCGATCACAATCTCAGGCACATCTACAAGGACAAATCCCAGATTCATCCAATGTGATGCAGGAGCATCATGGGTGTAAGAACAATCTTGCATCACCCAAAAAAAAAAAATATTTATGTTTTTATATTCAATAAGGGTTATTTTGTGCAGAGCTACTATTTATGGAAAGTTACTATTTTTGGTAATTTTTGTATGTGCTCAGAATGATCTGATTTCTTTCTTGGAGGTTCATTTTGGTCATATAAGTCTGCCAGTAAAGTTTCATTGCCAGATCAAGTGTATATTGGAAGATATTGAAGATTTTCGGTATTGGCAGTAGGGTACAGAAACTTTGAACTCAGTTTTGAAGGCTTTAGAGGCCCCGGATGAAGTTGAAAATTTGGGTGACAAGCGCTTGCGCCGGTCAAGCCTGTAGAGCACTTCGTGGTGTTTCCGAAATGGGGTTATAATAGCCGATCGGGTCAACTGGTGATGACTTATAGTCTTCGGAAGTTGGGCCGCCTGAAATGGCGGAAAATAATTTTCTTCAAAATTTATGTTCGGGTTTCAAAGGTTATCTTGAGCCGACTATGATGTAATAAAATGTAAAATAAAATAATTCTAAGTTTGGTTGGCCTTATTGGCTAAAATTTTGGAACCTTCCCAGGCGGTGGAAAATTGCCTATATAAGGAAGGCTAATTATTGTCTTAGGCAGTTCAGAATAGTTCTGGGTAGTAGATCTAGGTATTGATTTGAGGCTTTGTCCTACAAAATATTGTAAGGAATGCCCATGTGGCTTTGCATATTGTAATTCTAAAAGTTTGTAATTCCACATTTGTGGAGATAATAAGAAGCCAATTTTCTATTCTTGCATATTATTGTTGTTGTTTCTCTATTTTTGTTATGTGTTTGTGGTATTAAGGGGAGCACCCTTCATCAAGTGGTATCAGAGCAGGGGTTCTTGAGTGTGTAAACAGATCGCCGACTATGAGGCAGTTTGCACCAGGACCGTGGTTAGGGTTTCAGCGTGCATCGCGAAAATGTCTCCACGAAGAGAACGTGGCGAAAGACCTGGTGCTATGACACCTGAGGTTAGAGAGCTGCAGAGACAAGTGCAAGCATTGCAAGAAGAGATTCGCAGAGGAATGAATTTTAATGTCAGAGATGAAAGCGAGGATGAAGTTGAAGAAGAATATCAAGAAGGAGAAGCTGAAATTGTGAACAAAGAGGAAGAAAGACTTTTTTGGGCGATTTCCAAGATTGGGAAAAGACCTAAGATTGAGGTTCCTACATTTTTTGAAAATCTTAACCCAGAGGAATTGATCGACTGGATCAATGAATGTGAGGAATATTTTGAGTATGAAGATGTTGAAAATCCTGATAGGGTCAAATTTGCGAAGGCCAGCTTGAAAGGTCATGCGAAGATTTGGTGGCAAGAAATTCAATTGGAGTGAAATAGAAGAGGGAAAGATAAAATCACAAGATGAGATCGGATGGTGGATAAATTGAAGTGACAGTTCATTCCTGTTGATTATGAGCTTGACCTACTAAAGAAAATGCAAAGTTTGAAGCAAGCAGGAAGATCTGTTCAGGAGTATATAGAGGAGTTCTATCGACTCCCCATCAGAACAGGCCATGCAGAAGCTGATAAAGAGAAAGCTGCCTGATACCTTAATGGGTTAAGGCTAAGCATTCAGGAGGAGTTGAATCTAGTTCGAATGAATAGTATTGAGGAGGCATACCAGTTTTCCCTAAAAGTAGAGGAAAAGCTGAACAAGAAGTTTGAGAGCAGACAAAATGGAAGAGGTCGTGGTGGAAGATCTGGCGGACGGTCATATGGTGGCCGAAATGAAGATCCGAAAAAGAAGGATGAGGCCAGTAGCAGTCAGAATCAGAGAGGAAATAATTCCAATCATTTTGAGGATTAGAGTAATAGAGATCAGAGAGGAAGAGGAAGAGGACAAGGATCTGGAAGAGGAGGCTTCCGTGGAACATGTTTTCACTATGGAGAAGGTCATAGGGCATTTGAATGTCCTCAACGCCAAGGTAGAATAGACAGGAGAAATGAAGGCCAGGCCAGAGTTGCACATGTAGATGAAGATGCTAGATCATCAAATTCTGAAGATGCTAAAAGAGGAGAAATGCTAATTAACAAAAGAGTCTTGCTGAGTGGTGAGAATGAACCTGAACAAAGGAGGAGCCTGTTTTGCACTAGATGCAAGTGTGAGGGTAAATGCTGTGATGTGATTATCGATAGTGGAAGCACTGAAAATTTGGTGTCAGAAGAGATGGTGACAAAGTTGAAGCTCAAGAGACAAAAACACCCACATCCATATCAGATTGCCTGGGTGCAGGATGACCACAAGGTCATGGTTAGTGAACAGTGCCTGGTAAAGTTCAAGATCGGCGGGTACCAAGATGAGGTAATATGTGGTATCATCTCTATGGATGCATGTCATATGTTGTTGGGTAGACCGTGGCAGTTTGACAGATGTGCTGTACACGATGGTCGTGCGAATACCTATTCCCTGACAAAGGATGGAGTGCGACATAAGCTAAAGCCATTGAAGGAGACCGAAGAAAAGGTATGTGGTAATGCAAGAATAACATTTGTTGATGGAAGAAAATTCCTAGATGGTATGAGGCATGAGCATGTGTGTTTTGCTTTAATTTCAAAAGTTGGTAAAGAAGAAGCAGAGGATGTACCTGTAGAGGTTGCAGATTTGTTGAATGAGTTTCAAGATATTGTATTTGATAATGTACCTGATGGATTACCACCGGTAAGGAAGATCAGTCATCAGATGGATTTGATTCTAAGAGCCAGTTTGCCAAACAAGGCATCACACAAAATGACACCAGCAGAAAGTGAAGAGTTGAACAGACAAGTACACGAGTTATTGCAGAAGGGGTTGATTCAAGAGAGTCTGATTCCCTGTGCTGTACCAGTGGTATTAGCACCAAAGAAGAATGGAGAGTGGAGGATGTGTACAGATTCCAGAGCAATAAACAAGATCACAATCAAGTATAGGTTTCCATTGCCACGAATAGATGATATTATGGATTGTTTGAGTGGAGCTGTGTATTTCTCAAAGATAGATCTGAAGAGTGGATATCACCAGATTCGGATCAGAGAAGGAGATGAATGGAATAATGCCTTCAAGACAAAGGAAGGACTGTATGAGTGGTTGGTCATGCCTTTTGGGCTAACCAATGCACCGAGCACTTTCATGCGGCTCATGAACGAGGTTCTGAAAGAATTTTTGGGTAAGTTTGTCATTGTTTACCTAGATGATATTTTGATTTTTAGCAAGACATTGGAGGAACATATGATGCATATTCGTATGGTGTTTGAGAAGTTGAGAGATGAGAAATTGTTGATTAATTTGAAGAAGTGCAGTTTTGTGAAGAAAGAGTTAGTGTATTTGGGATTTGTAGTTTTAGCAGAAGGTCTAAAAATGGACCCAGAGAAGGTACAGGCTATCCTTGAATGGCCTACTCCAAGGAGTGCTACTGAGGTAAGATCTTTTCATGGTTTGGCTAGCTTTTACAGAAAGTTTATCAGAAATTTTAGCAGTATTTGTGGACCCTTGACTGAAACAATGAGAGGGGATAGAAAAGAGTTTAAGTGGACTAATGGGGCAGAAAAGAGTTTTCAGTTGATGAAATGAAAAGTTACAGAACAACCTGTTTTAGCACTTCCAGATTTTAATAAGGTGTTTCAAGTAGATTGTGATGCTAGTGGTACTGCAATAGGAGCTGTTATGAGCCAAGAAGGTAAACCTATTGCTTATTTTAGTGAGAAGTTAAATGATGCCAAGAGGAAATATTTTGTTTATGATCAAGAATTTTATGCTATAGTTTAGGCATTAAAGAAGTGGAGACATTATTTGCTTCCTAAGGAGTTTGTTTTGTATACTGATCATCAAGCTTTGCAATATTTGAATAGTCAAGGAAAGTTGAATCAGAGGCATTTGAAATGGGTTGAGTTTTTGCAGAGTTATACATTTGTTTTGAAACACAGAAGTGGAAAGTCTAACAGGGTTGCAGATGCTCTTAGCAGAAGGAAACTATTGCTGACAGAGATGCAGATTGAGGTGGTTGGGTTCAAAGAACTCAAGAATTTATATCCAGAGGATCCTGATTTTGGTGAAGCTTGGAAAGCTTGTACAGAACCTGTTACTCTAGACAGGATGAAATAGTTAGATTTCATCATCCAGGATGATATGCTATTCAGAGGGAGTCATTTGTGCATTTCATGAAGTTCTATGAGGGAGAATCTCATCAAGGAGAAGCATAGCGGAGGATTGGCTAGACATTTTGGTCATGATAAAACCCTTGGTTTGGTTAGTGAGAATTATTATTGGCCACAGTTGTAGCAAGATGTGAAGAAGTTTGTACAGAGTTGCAGAGTATGTCAGATGGCGAAAGGAGTGAAGCAAAATACAGGGTTGTATCAGCCATTACCTATACCAGAGAAGCCTTGGGAGGACATCAGTATGGACTTTGTTCTTAGTTTACTGAGGACACAGCGGGGACATGATTCAATTTTTGTGGTGGTTGACAGATTTTCAAAGATGGCACATTTCATTCCCTACAAGAAGACTAATGATGTTGTTCATGTAGCAGAATTATTTTTTAGAAAAGTAGTGAGACTTCATGGTTTTCCAAAGACCATAGTTTCAGATCGGGACACTAAGTTTGTTGGATATTTCTGGCATACATTGTGGAAGAAGTTGAAGACAGATTTAAAGTTCAGTTCATCACATCATCCACAGACTGATGGACAGACAGAGGTGGTGAATAGAAGTTTGGGAAATTTTCTGAGATGTTTGGTTGGAGATAAGCCAACAGGATGGGATTTGATTTTACCACAGGCAGAATTTGCATACAATAATTCTGTCAATAGAAGCACTGGTAAATCACCATTCTAGATTGTATATGGAAGTAGTCCAAGAAATGCATCTGAATTGAGAAGGAAAGATAAAGGAGAAATAAGTAGTGCTGAAGCTGAGGATTTTGCAGAACACTTGAAGAACATCCATGAGGAGGTGAGGAAGCATATTACCAAGATGAATGCATAGTATAAGGCTAAGGTAGATGAGAAAAGGAGGTATAAGGAATTTCAGGTTGGTGATGAAGTCATGGTTCATTTGCGGAAGGAGCGGTTTCCAGTTGGTACATATAAAAAGCTAAAAATGAAGAAGTTTGGACCATGTAGGATACTGAAGAAATATGATTCAGGAAATGTATATGAGGTAGAATTGCCTACTGAGATAAATATTTCACCAGTGTTTAACATTTCAGATCTAACAGATTATAATGAAGGAGGTGTTGAAGATGAGATCACAGCAGCACAGTGGAGTATTCCAGCAACTAGTTCAAACACTAAGGAGATCAAAGATATACTGGACAGTCGTGTTGGCAGAAGCACAAGGAACAAGACATATGAAGAATATCTGGTCAAGTGGAAAGGATGACCTGTTGAAGATTCATCATGGCTGACAAAGGAGGAGGTTAGCCGTCTTGGTTTTCCTCTGCACACCTGAGTCGTGACAGGGTCACTTCTCAAATTACCTTGGGTGTCTGATGCAGGAGCATCCTGGGTGTAAGAGCAATCTTGCATCACCCAAAAAAAAAATATTTATGTTTTTATATTCAATAAGGGTTATTTTGTGCAGAGTTGCTATTTATGGAAAGTTACTATTTTTAGTAATTTTTGTATGTGCTCAGAATGATCTGATTTCTTTCTTGAAGGTTCATTTTGGTCATATAAGTCTGCCAGTAAAGTTTCATTGCCAGATCAAGTGTATATTGGAAGATATTGAAGATTTTTGGTATTGGTAGCAGGGTATAAAAACTTTGAACTCAGTTTTGAAGGTTTTAGAGGCCCCGGATGAGGTCAAAAATTTGGGTGACCGCGCTTACACTAGTCAAGCCTGTAGAGCGCTTCGTGGCATTTCTGAAATGGGGTTATAATAGCTGATCAAGTCAACTGGTGATGACTTATAGTCTTCGGAAGTTGGGCCGCCTGAAATGGCAAAAAATAATTTTCTTCAAAATTTATGTTCGGGTTTCAAAGGTTATCTTGAGCCGACTATGATGTAATAAAATGTAAAATAAAATAATTCTAAGTTTGGTCGGCCTTATTGGCTAAAATTCTGGAACCTTCCCAAGCGGTGGAAAATTTCCTATATAAGGAAGGCTGTATTATTGTCTTAGGCAATTCAGAATAGTTCTGGGTAGTAGATCTGGGTATTGATTTGAGGCTTTGTCCTATAGAATATTGTAAGGAATGCCCATGTGGCTTTGCATATTGTAATTCTGAAAGTTTGTAATTCCACATTTGTGGAGATAATAAGAAGCCAATTTTCTGTTCTTGCATATTATTGTTGTTGTTTCTCTATTTCTGTTATGTGTTTGTGGTATTAAGGGGAGCACCCTTCATCACAATGTCCCTAAGATGCCTTTCAATCTTTCATCTGCTTCTAAACAGAAGGCTACATCTAAATCTTCAAATCCTAAAGACACAAGGCCTACAACATATAGTATTGTCCAACAACTCTAGCATACAAATGCAAAAATCTCCATGTTTGAGTTGCTTCGGATATCTCCATCTCATCAAGCCATTCTAGATAAAGCTCTACTCGGATCCAATGTTCTTGACAACTTTGATTTAGAAAAATTCCAAACTATGGTTGGTCATCTGACATCCCCGCAATATATCTCCTTTTCAAAGGAAGATGATAATTCCTTGAGTCATCCGCATAACCAGCCCTTGCATATTGAAGTCTTGATCCAAAACCGTTGTGTCAAATGTATGTTGATAGATGGGGGCACTAGCTTAAACATTTGTTCTTTCATCTTGATTACACAACTGGTATTTTCAGAAATGGCTATTGATCCTAGAAATAAGATAACTATCAAAACATATGATGAGCAAGAAAGATCTTCCAAAGGCACCATTGTCTTACCTATTAGAATAGGTCCAGTAATCAGAGATACTACATGTCAAGTTCTTGATCTACCTTTGGCTTACAACATCCTTCTAGGGAGACCCTGGATACATGAAATGAAAACTATTCCTTCTACATACCATCAATGTTTGAAATTTCCTTATGAAGGAGTAGAGGTAACCATTCTAGTAGACATATCTATGACTTGCAATGCATTGAAAGAAAGTGCAGATAAACTTGTTCCTAATAACAAAGAATCTTCCACTAAGCAAACAGATGTAGCATCCACATCCAAGATGGAAGACATTGCAAAAGAGGTCAAAATCAAAGATAATGGTATGGGAGAATACATAATGGAACCAGTCTTATCTTTCACATCTCTCCCATTATCACCAAAGTCTTATGGACAACCATCAGACAAAGTGAAACCTAATTCTAAAAAATCCCCAAGTCCTATTCAATGGAAGCTTTGTTCTAGAACAAGTATCTAAACAAGAGTTTGAGGAAGATGAAGCTATGCTTGCATGGTTGTATAAAGAGGAATCTAACTCTTAGTCAGTCCATAAATGTGACTCCACTTCAAGCAGAATTCCTCAGAAGTCATATGGACTAGGGGACAAATTGATCAAAAAAATGGGATATACTAGAAAAGGACCTCTAGGACTACAAGGTAAGGGTCTTCTATTACCTCTTTACCACCATGGTTGAACCAACAAGGATACAACAGTTCTAGGATATAAGAAGAAGCCTTTCTATCTTAGCAAGAACTCTATGCATGTCTTAGAACAAATTGAACCAAAGGAGGAAACAATACAACAGTCTGATAGTGATGAGTCAGACACCACTGAGGAGCTCATTCCTTATGAGTTTTTGCCTAAAGAGATAAAATGCCTCCTTGAAGCTGAAGATGATCCAGTAAAAAGAATAAATGTAGTAAACACACAAGAACCTACTATAGAACAAGAGATAGTTGCACCACAAGAACCAACTAATCTCAAAGATAATAAAATCGATAAAGAAGAAGGTGGTAGTTATTCTGAAATAGATTCTCATGAGTATGAATTCAAATCAGAATCTGAGGGTAACCCTTCTTAGGGTATTCACCTTGACTTTACTCATGTTCTCAATTTTCCTAGAGGCATAGATGAGGAATCAAATGACTATGACTGGGGAGTAATTCAAGAGGAAGATGAGCTTATCATAGAAAAATATATTGATGTTATTCACCAATATACACCTAAACCCAATGTAAGTCTAGAGAGAAATAATGAACTTAACGAGTCTGATCCACCTATGGTTGAAGTGGACTTCCACAATGACATTGAGCCTATTCATGAATTAAACATCTTAAGTTGTAATATCACCTTCAAAATTGAGTGTCGGGTTAGGACCAATGATGACAGATCCATATCCATAAACACTATCTCCCAATCTTTTCCCACTTTGACTATCCAACATACTGACCTTCTTGACCAAACTTCCACAAATCCGAGCCAAGGTATCTTTACTTTCTTGAATGACTATGCCCTTGCTTGCTACCTAAATGTAGTTGAGCCTATGAATAGTTCCATTAGTGAACCGAGTGTCAACATGACAAAGTCAGACATCAAGTATCTTAGTCAAAAGAATAAGAATAAAAATAAAAAGAAAAGGAGTTATGAGGGTGAAAACCACTTTGTGGCAGTCTCAGAACCTACAAAAGTAAAAATAAAAGATGTATCCAAAGGTGAAAACCTCTCTGAAGCACCTACATATGAGATATTTGATGTCCTTCTGAGTCATTTACAGGACAGATCTCTAGTTCTAATTGAGCCCACTCAATCTATCAACTTGGGAACAACAGAGGAACCATAGTTGATCCATGTAGCACAATCCTTATCAAAAGAAGAAAAGAAAAAAATTACTACATTCCTAACAAAAAAGAAGATCAACTTTGCATGGAAATATTCAGATATGCTAGGGTTGGATCCTGATCTTATAATGCACCATTTATCTATCGTTCTTGAAGTAAAACCTATTAAACAAAAATTAAGAAACATGCATCCACATGTTGCACTCTCGGTCAAAGCTGAATTAGAGGAACTACTAAAAGATGGATTCATCCATGTTATTGACTATGCTAAATGGATCTCAAATATTGTACCTATTTCTAAACTAGATAAATTAATCAGAGTGTGCACAGACTTTAGAGATGTGAACAAAGCATGCCCTAAGGATGATTTTTCACTACCTAACATTGATATGATAGTGGGCATGACTGCGGGTTTCGAGATGTATTCTTTAATGGATGATTTCTCTGGATATAATCAAATAAAAATTTCTCCAGAGGATCAAGAGAAAACTGCTTTCACATGTGCATGGGGTACCTTCTACTGGAATGTCATACCATTTGGGCTTAAAAATGCTGGTGCTACATATCAGAGAGCTATGACATCTATTTTTCATGACATGATGCATCGAACTATGGAGGATTATGTTGATGATACTTTAGAAAAATCTATGATTAGAGCTTAACATCTAAATGACTTGAGCAAGATACTAGATAGAATGGAAAAATTTAGTCTCGGACTAAATCCTAAGAAGTGTGCTTTTGGTGTCACTTCTGAAAAGCTCTTAGGATACATAGTTTCAAAGGAGGGCATTGAAGTTGATCTAGCTAAAGTAAAGGCTATAATGGAGATGCAACCCCCAAAGAATATTAGTCAAATGAGAACATTACAAGGGAGAGTACAATCTATCAGGCATTTCATATGACAACTTGCAGATATCTCACATCCTTTTACAAAAACTTTACATAAAGGTGTGACTTTTGCGTGGAGTGAAGAATGTGAGAAGAACTTTAACCATATCAAGAAATATCTATCAAATCCTCCTATCTTGATGCCTCCTATTCAGGGGAAGCTGCTGATCTTATATGTCTCCACCACAGATACATCACTGGGGGCATTACTAGTACAACATGATGAGAATAAAAAATATCAGTAGAACATTGGTTGCATATGAGAAGAACTATTCAATGATTGAGAAAGCTTGTCTAGTTGTGATCTTTGCATCATAGAAACTGAGACATTACATGTTAGCTCATACCACACATTTGGTAGCTAAGATTGATCCACTAAAGTACCTACTAAGAAAAGCTGCCCTCACAGGTAGATTAGCCAAATGGGCCATGCTCTTAAGTGAATTGGACATTGAAGATGTTGAAAGAAAAGCTATCAAAGGACAAGTTATTTATGATCAATTGGCAGATGCACCTATGTTTGATGATACACTAGTGCAAATAGAGGTTCCCAGATTCCTCTATCATGAATCTTTCTTCTAGAGAATGGAAATTGTTCTTTGATGGCTCCTATACACAAAATGGATCCAGAGAAGGCATATTATTTATCACTCCTCAAGGGTACTCAATACCCAAAGAATTCAAATTAAAGTTCCCTTGCACAAATAATATTTTTGAATATGAAGCCCTTCATAATGGTATGAAACTAGCAATCGAGTGGAGAGTGACTGAGTTACACATTCATGGGGACTCCCAACTTGTTATCCATCAAGTCAATGATGTGTACCAAATGAAAGATGAAAATATCATTCCATACAAAAGAATGGTAGATGATCTAAAGAAATATTTCATATCTATCACATTTGAGAAAATTCCTAGAACAGAGAATAGGGTTATCGATGCAATGGCAATGCTATATATTCTATTACAGCAGCTTGAACATGAGCTATGCTACGAGTTCTTGGTGGAAGCACTATCTTATCCTGCATATGATTCCCCTAAAACCCGCATGATCTGCACTGTTGTTGGTTATGATTCATCTTGATACAAAAACCTTTTCTCCTATCTCCAAGACCAAATCATTCCTGATACCTTCAATCGCCATGAGAAATGATACCTTATCCACAATGCCTCCTGATATGTCATCATTGGTAATGATTTGTACAAATGAGGTCTAGATGGTACACTAATTAGATGTTTAGAACGGGAAGAGTCTCAACATGCATTGGAAGAAGTCCACGAGGGTATATGTGGGTCACACTTGAACAATTTAACACTATCTTGAAAGCTTATTAGGGCTAGGTACTATTGGCCTGAAATGGAGAAAGATGCAATCAAATTTGCTAAGAATTGTCAAAAGTGCCAGATACATGGCAACCTAATTCATCCTCCAGGGAGAGATCTAATCCCCTTTACTATACAATGGCCTTTTCACCAATGGACATTTGATCTTATAGGATCCATACATCCTCATTCTTCTAATGGACATACCCATTCATAATAGCTACAGATTATTTTACAAAATGGGTAGAAGAAGTCCCCTTGACTCAAGCAACCGGCAAGCAAATTTATATGTTCATTCTAAACTACATCAGAGTCACAGATAATGGTGGACAATTCAAGAATAGAGACTTAGATGATCTATGTGCCAAATTCAAGATTACACAACATTGGTCATCTATCTACTATCCTCAAGGGAATGGACTAGCAGAGGATTCTAACAAGAATCTATTGAAAATCTTGCACCGTATAGTTAATAAGACAGGAAGAGACTGGCATCTCATGATCAATCCAGCTCTTTGGGCCTATAGAACAAGTATTAGAATGCCCACTAGGGATACACCTTTCGCTTTAGTTTATGGGTCTGAAGCGGTACTACCTATTGAGGTTGAAATCCCATCACTAAGAATCAAAATGCATGGTCTAGTAACTGATGATGACTACAGAGTGTCTAGGTTGCAAGAACTTGAACTACTAGATGAGTGCAGACAAGTAGCCTATGATCATCTTAGAGTGTATCAGAAAAGAATGTCTAGAGGCTACAACAAGAAAGTCAGACATAGAGAATTTCAGGTTGGCGATCTAGTCTTGAGAGAGAATCCTAAAAATCGATCACATAGAGAACGCAAGGGGAAGTTTGAACCCAACTGGCTAGGTCCCTTTGTTATCACTGCTACTTTTGGCTCTGGAGCCCATCAACTCTCTACGACTAAAGGAGAACAGCGTTGAGAACCAATTAACGTTCTCCATCTGAAGAAATTATACACCTAAGGCATTCAGTCTATGGTAAAATGTCTTGAAAAAATCTTAAAAATCTGAAAAAGTCCTGAAAAAATGAACATCTTGGTGAAAACCTAGCAATAGGCACCTTGATGATTTACAAAAAAATACCAAAAATATCAAAAAAAATGAGAAAAAGAAAAAGTGCCTTGGTGAAAACCTGGAAATAGGCGCCTTGGTAGCAAAAATAGAATCTCTACCAAGATTGTGAAAACTCGGCAAATGGGCACCACTTGTTCAAAATGCTCCATCTATCAGTGCAATCTTGGTCTTTCCCAACTTTCAGTCTGCTTTAGTCTATATATATCCTTGTTTCAATAAAGTCGGTCTGTACACCAATCAGCTCAAGCGTCTGTATCCTATCAATGCTTAACACTTTGGGGCAATCAATGTCATATCCTATGGCCTCTAGTACATCTTGGATGAGTCATATCTAGTCAGAGTCCTTTGAAGCTTCATCCAAGTCAGTCAGTCTATCTCCTCTCCAGAAAGGATTTTGCATCTACAACAATACAATCAAAGACAAATTGAAAAAAATCTATGCTTTTTACATGCTTTTTTCTCCTTGTATGCTTATTGATTCACATTGAGATTTTTGCATATTGTGTCCTTTGAGCTCTTCGATGATGTCTTTTACAGGATTTAGAGAGTGATGATTGGGGGCATAATCTTTTCTTTGTCTTCTTTTTGTATGTGAAAATCTAACAACTTTGGAAATTCTGGATTGAAATGGTGTCTGTCTGTAAGAGCCTTTATCTTGAATTGGATGGCCATGCGTACCTCGACCATTGATACCTAGAAAATTTAAAGAAGTTTGATCTAACTATTGTCTTTTTGAGTGAGTTCTTTCTCCTACTCTAAAACGTGATCTTGCCTAAGGATGTGAACAAAAAAGGGTCACTACGGGTAATTTACACTGGATTTAGAATGATCTCTTGACTATTTGATATGTTTGAATGTAAGGCGTATTCTGGTCATCACAACGTTTATGTTCTGATGCTTATAAAAATTGCTATATCAAAATGGACATGATATTCAGGTCATCCTAGCATTTGTGCCTTGGTGCTTATATCTAATCCAACATTCCGAAAATAAAATCAATATTCATATGTCCATGGTTGCCTAACCAGTGGGTGTTGTATTGATTTCTGTGCATACAAATCGATATTCATATGTCTATGGTTTCATAACTAGTGGGCATTGTATTGATTTATCCAGTTACCTAAAAGTTCAATGATGACAACAAATCAACACATGATCAATGACTAGGTCCTAGGTCCTAGGTTTGCATTTTATTTTGCACTTTGCATGATCTCACAAATTGCTTGAACACTTAAACGATTCTTCAAAACCAAAAATGCTAAACATGACACAAGGACTGAGCATTGTATGAAAGTTCCTCCAATGAAATAGCAAGTAGAATCCTTTTTTAGGATCAAAATCGAAATCTGAGATCATTCATATTATTAACTGCTTGCATGATTGACCTTCTAATCATCACAAAAATCTAGAATTCAACTTAACTGATTATCTTACATCAAACTATCAAAATTTCAACTTGGTCAACTATGGTCAACTCATGGTTTAACCTAGTCAAACTTGGTCTCCAGGACCTCCAAACGATGCAGAACGCGTTCTCGAACGTGTATAACCACTTCTCAAATCAATTAACATGCTTCTAAACTATAACACTGACTTTTCTTGTCAGATTTTAATTTTAATCCCGAAGGGGGTATGGTATTGCACATCATTCAAGTTTGTAAATCTAAATTTGTAATCAATCTTTCCTCTGTAATCAAGACAACAACCACATCTAGTTGCTGACTCATCAAAAGTCCTCGTCTCTTGGGGAAAATATATCATCGCTTGAGGCATATCAGATTCATTGAGATCCATATCAATCTGGTATCCTAATCTATCTTGTAAACTGTATCAGCTTTTTGTAACCATCGGTTCATTAGTGTTATTTCCTTGGTTCTTCGTAACTGATGGGTGCAAGATGTGATACCACTATGATTCTTTTGGACAATCAGGTCTAGAATCGGTCACTCACTTCTTCGCAATCATAAGGTTCAGAATCAGGTGTTTTGGCACTTTTTCGTAATCACTGGTTCATTGTTGTTATAATTAACATTATCTTTGGTTATTTGGGACCTAACATCTTCAAATCTTTCAATTGGTTTTTGTCTCAGAATCGGTTCATCTTTCAAATCAATTTCAATCTCAAACATTTTTATCATACACAGACTATCTTTGAACCATTGCGCTTCGCACAGTAATTCAAAGAGGGGCAAAATGTAATACCCCAAAAATGGGCTATAGTTTCATTAACCTCCCACATCAACAATTCAATCGAAGTCGATACAAAAGTCCTAGCCTAAGGTACATCTACACATTATTGAATTTAATTGATTATCCTAAATACTGCATTGGGGAATATTCCTAGAAATATTCCTAATTTATCATAATTATTCTTAATTTAATAATTATTTGGCGATAAATCTTATTTATCCTAAAGTTTGATTAATTGAATATTCTTAATATTTAATTAGTCAGATTTAATACTACCACTTAATTATTTAATTACATTTAATTATATTTATTCCTAAATTGTATTATTTAATTTTGACAATAAATCAAAAATCTTATGACTAATTGATTAAATTCCTATTTAATTAATTAAAGTTAGATGTCAATATTTAATAATATAGTTTTTGAATAAAGTTTGATTTAATAATTGATTAACCCATAAATCAATTATTTTAATTCCAAATCAACTAAGTTAAGAATAAATCACTTCATTTATTAAATTAATTCATATTAAATTATGCACAATCAAAAAAGCAGTCAACTTTAAAACAACTATTATTTTTAATTTGTTAACTTTCTAAACTCAACATCTGATGATGAGTTGAAAAAGAGAACTAAAGCTCTATTTTGAGATAAAAACTGCTTTTGCATGATTTTATGAGTTTATTTATTCTTAATTTCTTGTTAACTCAAAAATCAACTTGAGTTTATCAAGAGTGATTTATGGTTTTTCTTAATGCATTCTCAAGCCCTGGATTTCTATAAAAACAAGGCTCAACTCTCTCTAAATCTCTCAAGCTTTCAATGTCTCTAAAATCTCTCAAGCTTTCAATCTCTTACATCCCTCAAGCTTTCAATGTCATGTCTCTCAAATTTGCACAATTACTCTGGAGAACTTGCATTTGAGGAATTAAGCACGTGCGACAGGCGACTTGTGAGATCATTCATTATTTTTCATAGGATAGCATTCATTTTAATATCATAGCATATCATTGATTAGATCATTTTGCATATCAATTTCATTCATCTAGATTAGATTCATACAATTTTTCATCCTATTGCATAGAAAAATATTAAAAAATAGATTAATTTGCATTCATATTTCATTGCTTTCATCATTTTAAATCCTTCATTTAGGTGTTACATTGTCACTGATCTCGATTTCAATCTGAGAACGTCATACTCACACCTACTAGAAGGCAGTAAATCGTCTGGTTAGCATAGTTTCAATTACTTGCAGATTTTGGTTTTTGCTAACCTCTAATATTTTACTGAAGTGTTGTGTCTATAGCTAGGTATAATTTTCACACACACAGAAGCCTCCAAAAACTAGGAATGTTCCAGAAAATAGGAACAAAGATGAACATGTACAACATCACTAAAGCAATAAGCTACAAACTCTGTCAAGAAGTAACTGATGATCTAAAGACCCTCCACTAAAAGATGACCAGGTTGGTCTCCTGAGGTGATCTCTAAAGAAATAATGTCTCTCTCATGCCCTAGGTGTGTCGTTATCAAGAACATTCCTCCCTTCTTGTGGAAATTTATCCCTAAAATTGTGGAACCCATCAGTAGATTCATCTGTATGGATGACTCTTCACGACTTGTGCCCCATCTCGATGCCAGAGAGCTCATTTCCATTAAACTTAGTATAGATCTTCCTAATGCTCTTAATCTCACTACTGAGGGAGATATTTTCTCCTACCCTCTACAAATTTTAGGGGGTTTAAAAAAAAAATTCTCTGTAAAAAAGATGGCCATGTTTGTAAAAATTGCCCTATTCTAAATATGAAAACCTCAAGTTTGGACTCGTGAAAGATTCACATGGATATCAAGGAAGCCACCCCTAACCCTATGGCTCCTTCCTCCTCTATGGTCTAGACTGTCATGAACAACACCCCTACTATCATTCCTGACATTCCCTTATCAGATATGTGTCTTAAAACCTCTCAAATCAATACAGCTCCCCTCCCCCCGCTCCCCTATTGTAGACGTTGTAGTTCAGTCAGATGGGGAACAACAAGATAGTTTTCAAATTGTTACAAACAAGTCTAAGAAGTGCAGAAGGAAGAATGCACAACAATTAACCATTAACGAGATTAAGTCTGCTAATTTTGGTGTTAACCCTTCTCAAAATAATGTCAAACTCACCCCACCCATAGTAGATATTAATTTCTCAAAAGTTAAGTGTATATTTAAAAATGTTGAAACCCCCGATAGGTGCACTAGTGATTTCAATATGGGTGATGGCTCTGTGATTTCCTTGAGGGATAATTGTATCTCTAATAGCCTCAAATTCTTTGATCCCACCCATTGTATTAGTATTATTATTGAATCTAGTAGGATTTTGCCACCAACATTTTTTAAAGAACTTGATGATGATGATGATGTGATTCAAGTCATCACTACTGATACTAGTGTTGATATAATTTTTTTCTTTTTTTCCCTCTAATTTGTCCTCTACACAAGTGCCTTGGATGGAAGTGAATGATACCCCTGTCTAGGCTATTACCAACACAAAACCCCCTCTGGAAATGTTTCTTAAGGAGATGATAAATCTGGTGAGGACCATGATGATCAAATTGAGGGTAGGTCCAAGTCGAATAGAAGAGGGCACCCATTGAGTTCTAAAAACAAGGCCCCCTCAGGAAAGAAAAAGAATGGCAATCAAAAAGGTCTCCCTGCCTATGATAGCAGCCTTCATGTTGTTAAGAGCTTGTAATCTCCCCCTATGTTTACCATGAAGTGCGTTTCATGGAATGTGAGAGGTTTGGAATCCCCAGACAGAAATCTGATTGTTAAGAATTTATTAGATTCTCATAAAGACTTGGATTCTCTGATGCTTCAAGAGCTTAAAACTATTAATTTTACCTTGGATATTAACCTTACTTTCATTTGGAAAGACTGCATTAAAATTCTCTCGAATCACCTTAGGGGTAAGGGTAGAGTTGGATTGCTCATTAATCCTAGATGGTCAAACCATATTACTAATAGGGGTTTCTCCCCTTGTAACAGGGTTGCATGGGCCTCTATTAATTTTGACAACACCCTCATTGGGGTATGCTCTATCTATGCATCCAATGACTATAAGGAAAGAATTGCCCTTTGGGATTGGATTGCATCCTTACCTGATATACCCTTTATTATTTTTGAATCTTTATTAATATTATAATTGATATTAATATTTTTCAAAAAACAAATCAAGAATATTAACACAAATGAAAAACATTAATATCAATTATAATATTAATAAAAATTCAAAAATAATAAATATAATAACTATAATTAAATAAATTAAAAAATAACTATTTTTTAAAATTTAATAATAATAATGTTAACAAATTAAAATGGAATATATTTATTATAAAATAAAGAGTAACAAGTTTTTACACTCTAATAACAGAAAAGTAAAGAAGGAATTTTGTCAGATTTGTGCGTGGTCTAATGTGATTGCTTGTAGAAGGGGAATCTATTGGCTGCATAGCTGGCTCCAAACAGTAGGGCGTACCATAAATCAGATAGCAATTTGATGACACTAGCTATTTGGCAGAAAATTTGCACCAGTCAGGTAGCCAGTACCCATCATGTCACGTTGACCTTTGTGCATCATGCCACGCTAACCGGTCCCATCACTCACTGCCTGCCAAAGTGTATACTGCATATATCGTGGACAGAACGGACGTCAAATGACGTCAGTACTATTTTTAATTAAAATTTTTTTATTAAAAAAGAAAACCAGCTATTGTAATCAACGAGACACTTAGTATTTTTTTAAAACCTTCTTTATATTTTAGGATTTTAATAGCTAACTTTTTATTGAAATAATTAAAATTATACTTATAGAGGGTAACTATTAATACATTAGTAAATATTATTTGGATATTTTTAATTGTATTATTAATTATTTAAAGATTTTTTATTTACATTATTAATAAAAATATATTTATTAAATTACTATAAATTTCTATTATATACAAACTTTTGCGATTTTTAAGTCTTTATGAAAAAAAAATTATATATAATATTTTTTATGCTCAATTCCCCTCACATACTGCTCGCTGGAATATGAATGTTACCTCCTGGCAAAAAGTTCTTCAAACCTTAGGCCAGAAGAAGGCTAAGGATTATAGATCTCAGGAGAACCTCCTTAATGATCACCTTCACATTGTTGAACAGGAAATCCAATTGAATCCCACCTATCTTGATCTTATTGAATGAGTTTCTCAAGCTAGGGATTCCCTAAGAAAGCATCAATAAGTCAAAGTTAGGGGTGCCTTCATTAGAGCTCGTAACCATTGGCTTCAATATGGAGATAAAGGATCCAAACTCTTCTTCAACCTCTTGAAACAAAAACAGAGTAGAGAAAGGATTGACAGGATTGTTGTTGAAGATAAGGAACTTCTCAACATTTTTGAAATGTTTTATAAAACGTTGTTTACCTCGGAGGATAATGAAGCCTCTAAAGATGTGAGGGGAAAATGCAAGGGAATAATTCCTAATAGGATCTCTGACACGGATACCCTCTTGCTCAAATCCAAGGTCTCCCTCCAAGAAATTACTAATGCCATTACTGCGCTTAAAGATAATAAAGCCCCTGCCCCGAATGGCCTTTCTGCTAAATTTTATAAGGCTAATATTGATTGGATTGCTAAAGATCTTTATGACCTCTACTTTGAAGCCTTTGACTCGGGTACCCTTGGGAATTCCATTAATATGGGCATTGTTAAACTTGTCCCAAAAGATGGGGATAAAGCTCTCATTAAAAACTGGCGCCCTATCACGCTCCTCAATGTCTCCTATAAAATTCTTGCTAAAGTCCTTGCTTCCCGTCTTGTGAATATCCTCCCCAAGTTTATTTTCTCCACCCAAACTGGCTTCATTAAGGGGAGATATATCCTGGAAAACTTCATTACCAATTGGGAAACTATGGAATGGGCCAAATCCTCCAACCAAGATGCTGTCATGTTTCTCCTAGATTTTGAAAAAGCTTACGATAGAGTAGAATGGAATTTCATCCTCACCATGCTCAATGTGTTTGGCTTCCCTCGTGAATTCTGTAGGTATGTCAAAGTCCTCCTTAAAGATGCCTCCACCCTAATTGAGGTTAATGGGAATCTCTCTCAACCTATCTCCCTTTCCCGCTCCATTAGGCAAGGGTGCCCTCTTGCCCCTACCCTCTTTGTAATTGCCTCTGATGCTTTGTTTTACCTTCTCAGAGATGATACTCTGTCTCCTAAAGTTCAAGGCATTACTCTTTCGGATGATTCTGAGCTTCTTAATATTTAGTTTCCTGATGACACGTCGCTCTTTCTTGAGCTCTCTAATCATAATATTCAGTGCCTTACTCAAAAGCTTGATATCTTTGGGAAAGCTTCAGGTGCCTGCATCTCCAACTCCAAATCCATACTTCTTGGGTGGGAAGAGGAACCCCCGGACTGGCTTCATCAGTTTGGATTCTCCTGGGGTGGTCTTGACAAAATTGTTAGATACTTGGGTATTCCCTTCTCCATCTCCCCCTCCCTTAAGGATATGTGGCTTTGGATTAAGGAAAGAATTAATAAGAAACTCAATAAATGGGATAATAGAGTGTTATCCCTTGCTAGAAGGATCCAAGTCTATCAAAAGATCCTCTCTTCTTATAGCATATATTACTCCTCTGCTTGGATGTTTAGTAATTATCAGGTGTTCAAAATTCAAAAGGCTATCAGAAGGTTCCTGTGGTCTGATGGGAAGGGTAAAAGAAAGGCCCATGCTGTCAAATGGAGCTGGTGCCATGTTGACAAGAAGCTTGGAGGGCTGGGTTTGAAGGATCTCGGGCAGCAAGGGATTTCCCTTGCTGCTAAATGGATCCTCAGGCCCTCGATGGTCAGGAGCCTTGGAAGGTGTTGATAAGGAATAATATTCAATTTGGTGTTCCCAAACATGCCAAAACTTGGAAAAATTTCCCCCTTTGTGATCTAGTAGTTGGTTCCTTTCCTATCTCTGTCCAGGGCACTTGGGTCTTCAAATCTATTTGGAGGGCTTGGGAACATGTGCATGGATATATCTATAATTCTAGGTTTGATAATAGCAACTCTCTGCATGGAGAACGTTCAATTTGGTGGAACCTCCACCACAATGGTAAGCCTCTTGCCTTAACCCAAGGTTGTTCTGCTAGATATTGGCATAATAAAGGGATTAAGTGTTTTATGGACATCTTGGTTAATGACAATCTTATAAGCTGGCAAACTATTAGTAGTAATTTTGATCTCCTTGACTCTCATAAAAGAACTTTCAACATGGTTAAGAATGCTTGTGCCCCTCTTAATCTTCCTCGCAGCATTGATGTAGACTCCCACAGGTACCTCTCCTTCCGATGGGATGATGGATCCTTCCTCCCTAAAGTTAAAGCTAAAGACATTTATAAGGTTCTTAATAGCGACTTCTCGATCCTGGACCACCTTAATTCCATCTAGTTTGTTAATATTAACCCCTCTGATTGGCAGAAAACTTTAGAAAATTTTTGGAAGTCCCCCATCCCCCTAAGATTAAATGCTTTAAATGGAAACTCATGTTGGATAGACTGCCTATTAGAACTCAACAAGGTGGCTCTGATACTTGTCTTGTTTGTAAAATGCCTGAGACTATGAGGCACATTTTCTTTAATTGTCCTTTTGCCAGGGAAGTGGGGATGCTATTTGGAATCTCCATAACTGAACATGCTTGCACTTTTGATATCATTACTAGATCTATTCTTGGTCTTAAAAAAGATGCTAACCTTTTTTGGCATATCCTTTCTTCTTACATCCTTTGGTTTATTTGGAAATTTAAAAATGAGGAAAAATTTCAAGGTAAGGGTAGAGTTCTTACTGGTTTTCTTAGAAAACTCATATGTTTTAAAATTATTTCGCAGGTTTGCTGTGTGATGTGGCTTGAGAAGGAGAAGTTGCGAAGGTTTCTCCACAATGGCCATGCCACCATGTTTATCTACGAAATAAAAAATGGCTTTGAATGGGCCAGCATTGCGGACAATCAGGCAACCTTTGATGATTCTCTTAAAAAGTTGCTTAAGGAAATCAGGGATACTAGAGGGCCCTATTTTGATAAACTTGAATTATTCGCTCATATCTTGGAAAAGAAGAAAGTTGTTTGGATGGAGGGTGCTCAAGGATGGACCTCCTGGGTTGAAGACTATAATGATGTTCTGCTCTGACTGTTATTGGCTCTTTTTTTGGTGTTTATACTCTCGATAACTGTTATCTACTGTGATGCTCTGTCCTACTTTGTAATAGTTATTTTGTTGTGAACTTGGTGGGTTGAGGCTCCGCTTCCCCACTCCTCCTTTTGTATTTCTCCCTTTTTTGATCAATCGATATATAATTAAAATAAAAATAAAAAATTTACTAATGTATTAATAGTTACCCTCTATAAGTATAATTTTAATTATTTCAATAAAAAGTAAAAGTACTATGTGTCTTGTTGATTACAATGGCTGATTTTTTTTTTATTAAAAAAATTTAATTAAAAATAGTATTGATGTCATCTGACATCCGTTCTGTCCACGATATATGCAGTATACGCTTTGGCAAGCAGTGATTGATGAGACCAGTCAGCGTGACATGATGCACGAAGGTCAGCGTGACATGATGGGTACTAGCTACCTGAGGCCAAATAACCAGTGCCTAATTTGATTGCCTCTTATTATATAATTATTTCTTTGCTTTGCTAAAAAATAAATAAATAAATACATCGCCGTATTGATGTCAGATACTAGCTACCCTCGATGCAAATTTCCAAACACATAAGGTGTAGATTCAATCAATCGAACTCGGAGTGCAAGTAGGTGACGGCTATGCAGCCATATGGTTAGAAAACTTACCCAGAGGAACTCATGCATTTAATTTTTTTTTTGAAAAGTGTCCCCTTGATAAGTTGTCTAACCATATGACTGCATAGCCGTCGCCATGCAAGTACACCATCCCGTCCAACATTTTTAATAGAAAATTCTAGTCTATCTTCTCTAAAGACCACCCGTAACTAGACAAATAATGTGTGATCCAGCTGAATGATTCTTTCAGCCCACGAGCATCTTGCATGAACAAGGAAAACTTACTTGAACACCCTTTTAAAAATGATAAACTTGAACTCCCTTTCTAAAATGGAAAGAAAAAAAGATTTTGCACACTAAAAAATAAATAAATAAATACATCGCCGTATTGATGTGAAATACCAACGACCCTTCATGCAAATTTCCAAACACGTAACGTGTAGATTCAATTCATTGAACTCGGAGTGCAAGTACACCGTCCCGTCCAACATTTTTGACAGGAAATTTTAGTCTATCTTCTTTAAAGAACACCCGTACATGGACAGATAATGTGTGCTCCAGCTCGAAGATTCTTTGAGCCCACGAGCATTTTGAGCCCACGAGTATCTTGCACGAACAAGGAAAACAAAAAGCGTGGAAGCGTTCATTATTAAGAGTTAACTTGGGTTATCTCCTCTGGGAGGACTAATACTTTTAGGGTTAGGGTAACGTCTTAATCATAAACTTTAATCATAAACTAAAACGTATAAATGTGCCTCCATCGGGAATGTTCATACATGCATCACATTTGAACTTGCTCAACATTACAGAAGTCGTCAGGGTATTGGCTAAATCGTAAACTAAAACGTAAAATGTATAAAAGAAGTTTGAAAATAAAACAAGTGTCCCCCTGATAAGATTTGCGTTTTAGTTTATGATTTAGACATCGCATGCCCATCGCATACGGGCATAGAATTTAATCCGCGAATCTGTCGGCTGCATAGCCGGCTCCGGGCGGATGCTGCACACATACGGTAGGTGTGATGGATGCATCATATGGCATGGTTATGCCATACGTTTTAGTTTGCTATTCCCGCAATCTTATTTTATTTAGTTCCTAGTTGCGTTGGCGTTGTCGTCATGTTTCACGTTTCTGATAACATAGGTCTGGGGTATAGTCTGTTAAAGGAAAGCACAAAGCAAGCACTCATTTTATTGCCCAGAGCGGACATCCTCATTTAAGCATAGCTAAGCATTTCTGTCCAGTTACTTTAGAAGATGGAAAATATGAAGAAAAAAGATAACGAGTGGATTGTTGCAGTTGAATCAAGTTTAGAGGGCAAAATAGCTAGACCACAGAAATCCCACCATGGTCTCATTCATAGTGTTCCAAAGTCTCTTCTGAGAAAGAACACTTGTCGGTTCTATCTTCCGCAAGCCATCTCCTTCGGTCCCTACCATTTCAGACGAGAAGATGTACGGAATCATGACATAGAACTGCTTAAGTCAGAAGTGGCAAGGAAGATGCATGATAGAACCGTGGGAAATGGTAATTCCGAAGGTTTAAAATCGGTGGTGAGAAAGTTTATGGAGAATGAGGTCCGGGAGAGAATAAAGAAAAGCTATGCTAAAGAAATTAAACTCAGCAGTGAAGAAGTGCTGGCATGGATGATCGTGAGGGATGCCTGTTTTGTTCTAGAGGTCCTCGACAGGCTAGGAGAAGATGAAGATCCAGAGAATAGAGAAGATGAAGATGCAGAGGAAAGTGTGACCCCTTTCATCGACAGTGTTCTCAGCCGGAAACGGCATCATCCTCTTTTGACAGAAATTGTGAAAGACATGCTCAAGATGGAGAATCAACTACCGTTCTGGGTTTTGAAAACAATGAGGCTTGCTATTGAGGGATTAAATGATGGTGTCTCGATTGAGTCGGCACCAAAAAAATTATCCCCCATCGAAGTAGCAGAAGGGAGGGCTCGAGAATACCACAAAGAATCAACTAATTGCGTCTGGTTTGAGTCGGCACTAAAAAATTTATCCCCAATCAAAGTAGCGGAAGGGAGTGATCGAGAAAACCACAAAAAATACCATGTCTTGCAATTGCTTCATGACTACATTGTTGACAGCCCAGTCGCCAACGACAACAATAATCAGCACAAAAGAATGGTCATTCTATTTGACATTTTAGATGGTCTCATAGACTGTTTAGATGAATATCAGAGCGATATCTTAGATAAACCTGCAACGAAGAGCCGGAGATGTATGAAATTGCTATTTAATCTATTAGGATGGGTGCTAATCCTGCTAGTTTTATCACCAGTTCTTGTCATCTTGTTCATATGGGGGATCATATTTGTCATTTGGTACTCTATTAAGAACTATATATTTGCTAAAATAGAGGAGAAAGCAGAACATGTTCCAACTGTAGAGGAACTAAAAAGAGTGGGAGTGAAATTCAAGAATTTGGAGGGTGACAAAAAAATAGGTGTTAGTGACATTAAGTTCAAGGACAGAAATTCCACGCTGTATTTGCCCAAGGTCAATATAGATAACAGATCCGAAGTGATACTGAGAAATCTGATTGCCCTGGAGATCTGCTCTCAAACAGAGAAGAAACCTATTACAAGGTACGCTCTTTTAATGAATGACCTGGTTAACACCAGTGAGGACGTGGGTATCTTGAGACGAGAGGGCATCATCACCAGCAAGCTTGGAAGTGACGATGAGATCGCTCAAATTTGGAATTCTATGGTGACAGCCACAGAAATACCCAGGTATGTTTCTATAGACAATGCTTGTGAAGACATTAATCAATACCGGAAAAAGTGGTGGAGAGTTCTATGGGCTCAATTTGTTATGCTTCACTGCTCAAAGCCCTGGTTGTTTCTCTCTCTTTTGGCTGGAGTTACGCTTTTACTGTTAACATTTGTTCAGGTTATCTGCCTTTTTGAGTCGTGCCAACTCAAATAGACGCGTAGAGTTCTGCTACTGTAGATACTAGTTAAAAAGACATGTTTAAGAGTCCAGTAAGGAATTGCTTTTACTATTAAGAGTAATGTTTAAATTAGATGATTATGTTGTAAGGAATATAAGTGATAGTTTATGGATTAATGAAGTCAACATATATAGTTAATTACTCTTCTTAGTTATCTCATCTAATGAATGTTTAAAATGTAAGCTTATATCTGTGTTAGTTCATACTAGGCAATCTGGCTCTCTGTGTCCCTCAAGAATAAGGACGTTTGTAATTTCTACTTTTTCCATATCTCTTAAGCATCCAGTATTATTATGTAAAATGTGAATTCTTGAATGAATTGAAAATCTTTTTGAATGTCTAGGTTTAATTGTTTTATATTAAAAGTAAAATTATTGTTTGTATGCATATTATTATAAGATCAGATTTGTTTATACTTAAGTGGTCGATTGTTTGCATATCTTATGCTTTTAATTTCTATTTGATATTACAGGGTTTTTCTTCAACAGCTTAGTAGTTTATTTTTTTAATATTTTTAATATAACTGTATTGTGTACTTTATGTTCATATCTTTATGTTTTCTTATTTTTATGATTTAGAATATTTTGTGTCAATGTCTTTTGTATGTATTTTTATTTTTTCAAATCAATTAATGACTTAATGTCAAAATTTCTCACTTTATTTTAGTAAATAATCTATCTCAAAATGTTTAACTTAGCTCTAAACACCTCAATCTTCTCGAATTAGAACATAACCAGTGTTATATTTCTTGGATGTCATTTGAAGTGTTATCTTGTTCCCAAATTGTACATCTACACTTGTATATTTGATGTCATTGAATCCTAAATTGATAACATAAAAAAAGAGATCATAAGAGTACAACTAAAGGATTATTCAATAGCATATATTTTCACAACAGTTAGATATATGACATCAAGATTCAACAATTTTTGCATGCATTTTCATCATTGCTTATGAACATATTTATCAAAATAGAGATTATAATTAGTTAGCATCATACATTTGTATACATTTAACTTCACCATAATTAATGATCAACAATTATGATTAACTGACATCACTACATATCTATTTTCATTATTGTTAAATTAATATAAGGACATGACTTAAGATTAAGGAAGTTCCATATTTCAACACTCCCATAATAGAATCTCAACAATATTTCTTTTAACACCATATTATATTTCTAACATAGAAATCATGTAGCTAATTTATTTTTGCAATTATCTGTAGTAGATATAATCACACTAGGTGAACTATAACATGAATATGATATAGTTCTAAGAATTCAAAAGATAATATTCCCGTTTTCTTAGACTTGAGACCATTAATCCAAAAATAGATTTTGTAGATAACTGATGCTTCAATGCCTAAGAAAAGATCTTAATGCAATTCCACCATTCTGCAACTCAGAGATGAACTCTTCCTCCTACCATGCAATGCACCATAGTATCTTCAATTCGACAGCTAGTTGTTTTTTGAGTTTGCATTAGCATTTAATAAGTTTATTTTACAGTTAGTTTATGATTCATCGATGCATGAGAATGCATTAGTTTTCTTCAGTTGCCTCTGTAATCTTCTTGTAATTCTTGGCAGCTCTAAGAATGCAAACTATTGTTGGTAGTAGTAAACTATACTATTTTGTGCGTAGTATTCTATTTGCATATGTTATAAAACAATTGAATTTTTGTTGTTAATGTAAGCCTCTGCAAAATAGTTATTATTATACAGAAATAAATAACTCTGTAATGTTTATCATGCTGCAATAATATTTGGATCCACGATTTAAAAGAAAAAGAAGCATCCTACAAATTTAGAAGAGAGTACTCTGCCTCTGCATTCAAATTCTAAGTTATTTTCTTTCGAATTGAATCTGTATTATTGTCTGATTAGAGTTGTAAACATTGGTTTGTATGCTTGTTGTCATATATTTATATGATTATAATTATTTGAATTTAGTCAGCTAATTAAGGGTAAGGATTTTTTCAAAATTGACAAATTTTAGATCTTGAAATCAAAAGTGATGAAAATTCTATTTTTATGCCTAAATCTTGTAAATAGGTTATTTACACATATGTATGTTTTAAGTTTGGTGTTATTTGAATTGTTTTTTATTAATTCAACAGGGAGAGGGTGTTGATCCCATAATAGCAACATATGCACTAAGAAACATTACAGAAAACCCTACCGAGGGCCATTACAGCCAAGAGAAAGCCAAAACACCCTTCCCACTAAATTAATCAAAAACCACTGAAATAATCTTCAGAGAGTTTCTACCACTACTACTAACTTTAACATAGTCAAAGTTATCAATAGTAATCCAATTTAAAATATGAATACTAACACTATTGCAGAAACTAAAAGAGTGCAACGTCATAGAGTATCTAAAGATCATCAAATAGTAGACATGTTGTGATAACAACATAAACTACCTTAAGTTTGAACAAATCATTAAACCAAAATAAGGAGATAAAATCAAAACCAGCAAGCCCTAAACACCTAATTATCACTAAACTTAGCAATCTTATTCCAATCACTAGATAGACTATTAAGGGAGAATCACCAGTCTTCAACATCCTTCTCACACTACTCCTCCTCATTGGTATAGTCCTCATGCCGCTTCTTCATCACTTTCTTTAACCTTCTTCTACTTGTGACCACACCAAATAGGGCCCTTTTCATGATTCCATCAACCACCTTGTAGAGAGAATGAATAGAATTTTTAAAGGCATTCTTAACATTCTCAGATAGCATAACAGAATGCTTAAGAGCATTAATTCTATTTATAAAATCATCGACCCAAGTTTGGAGGTTGGAAGGAGTAATTTAGCAACATGAACAGGGGACAGTAGAATACTATGCAGGGGTTCATTATCGGTATAGGGAGGAGAACTACAAACCTTATTAATTGTTTCCTCCACTTCATTTAAATTAACTATGAATTAAATAAATTTTTATTTTGACTCTTCCTCAAGTTCATGAGCCTCAGCCACATAATCATCAACCTTAGTATTTTATGTAGTTTCTTCTTCCTCTTCAGGTTCAAACTCCTCATCTATTTCCAACACAATCTCTTCTTCCATATTTTTACCTTCAACATCTTTATTATCAAGTCTCGTAGACCTCATTTCCCCTAAACTTACCTCATTCTTAAATTCTTCCATACATTCCATTACATCCTCTTTACCCTCCTCCTCATCAATATCAATAAAAGGGTTGGTACTCTTAACATTTTTATTGCTATTCTTGGATTTGGAAGGAGTCCTCTTGGTGGGTGAACTTTTCCTTCTCTAGGGGTGGTTTGAAGAAGAGCTTCCTCAAGTGGGATCTCCTTCTCAGGGTTAATGGTGTTATTCTTCACCTTCTCAAGGGTATTGTATATTTTTTATTTTTTACTAGAGGGATTATCCTTTTTACCAGTAGGAGTCACTTTTTCTAGGAGGGGATTAGATGAGCTAAGAGCTCAATCTTGATAGTACTCTTTGTAGGATTTGTAGAGCATCTTTGTTCTTGTTGAGGATAGGAAAGTAGACAGTTTCTAAATGGAGACTTTTCAAATTCATTCTGATAAAGTACGTAAATCAAGCCCTGATGGACCAGAGGGGAAGCCCCATTAGCAATACTAGAGATCAAGGAGGAAAAGAGGAAATAGGGAATACTAATCCTATGACCATTTCTAAGAGGGTTTAAAATGGGGAAATGATAACCATGGAAGGAAGTATACTTGTCTTCCAGGGTAAAATACTTCATCACAAAGAAACAGATAAGGGAATAGGGAGGAGGTAAGAGAAATGTTCATGCACATTGCCATGCATTGTAACCACGAGCTTCTCCCCTTTCTTATAGAATTGCTTCATGTAATATTTTTAGTCCCTTGAGATTTTTTATTCCACTTTATCACCTTCACACTTAAGACTAGTAGCTTCAAAAATGAGTTCAGGAGTCGCCTAAAATTTAATGCTCTCAATCATGACTTTCCCTTGGTGCTAGGAATTACAAAATTTCAAAGATAGGGTCGTATTATATCCCTTTATGGCTTGAAAATATGGCATTAGGTCACCTCTAGTGAAGATATCCCAAAGCTCATTATTTTGAATCAACTCTTAAGAATCTCTATATTTTTGTTAAATGAATTAAGTAGTATACAAATTATTTAGTATTAGAATAATTGAATAATTACTTAATAAATATTATATCTTTTTTAATATTGGGTCGGTAGCTACTTTAACATGCTTACCACCCCCGAGTAGCCAAATAAACCACTTGGTCAAATCCATTAGCATCTATGGCCTCCTATTGGCTCATCAACTAAAGTGTAAAAAAGTATGGGTGGAAGGGAACTCAAAAAATGTTATCAACTACATTAATGGTAATTTTAGGCCTTCATGGACTATTAAAATTTTGATAAATAAATCTAAAGAAATTATCTCCTATTTTGAAAGGTTTTATGTTTCTCACACCTACCATGAGGCCAATAGTGTTGTTCACTGGTTTTCTATCAAAGCATTTGTCAGAAAAGGGAGGAGCACGTGGAACAAAAAAGATAGCTTGGATGTTGAGATGGCCGCTTTATTATACCCTGATAGGTCAAGTGGTGTGAACAATGAAAAATCATCAATTAATAATGAGATCTAATTTTGGCAAGTGGAGTGGCAGCATTAGGAAAAGCAAAGTGCAAATTCTAAATATTTGTCTTGTTTGAGCTCATTATGGACTCATATTTTTATTTTCCCCTCACAAGGATCTTGGTGTTTCCCTTCTTGATCGCTAAATAGATTTCCAATAGTTTGGTAATGCGTCAAAGCTTTGTAGAGGAAGATATAGGGGGTGATCAGAGACATGTTGAGCCTATAGACTGTGAGTGTCTCAAAATCAAGAATAAGGTTTGGAATATCTTGAAAGGTGGTGGTCTTATTGCTTACTTAGAGTGTCTCCATGGATGGGACCCCAACATTACTGAGCTCTTCACCAAGGGTTAGAAGGATGGTATCATTACATCCTTTGGAAGGAGAAGCACTATTAATGAGAATTTAATTGTAGAGATTACTAGGTGTTTATTAGATGGAAAGAAATTTTATAGGGACTGCAAATTATTTGATCTTGCGGTTCACAAATTTAATAAGAAAAATAAGGAGTAGGAAGAGTTAAAATAGAGATGGAAAAAGAGAAACTATGATCTAGCCAAGATTAACAACAACACTCTCTAGAGAAGATTAAACAAAGATTTCTTATTTGCAAACTTGAGATCATGGATTCCTTAGTAGTGGGTAAGGATAGTATTGGTATTGGTATTTCCATGGGGTAGAACTTATGGATGAATAAGTAGAAGAAAAATGTAGTTGATAGCCTTAAGAAGATTGTGGATGCCTTAGAAAAAATGAAAAATGATCAGTCTCATCTAGAGGAGAATATGATTAGTCTAAAAGATTCTCTTCAGAGAACTAGGAATAAGAGTCATAAGAGCATAAAGAATATGGCTAAAGCTATGAACAAGTTATTCAAGACTCTTGACAAGGAGCATCTGGAGAAGCAGATCATTAAGCTGGATCAGAATAAGGGTTAAGATGTTTCTGAGCCTAGCAAGAGGACTAGGGTAAACCTTAAGGGAAAAGATGAAAATTCCCCCTTGGAGCTCAAGAACCTTAAAAAGACTTCTCTGGACATGACCAGGCTAGAAGCAGAGGTTTCTGAGGTTATTAAGAGCCTGGCTTAATCCTTTTCTATTGTACTTGCTTCGCTTATTTTCTTTTCTTTTTTTCTATCTATTAGCTAGCTTTTGGCTACTATTTGTTTGTGTCAATCTTCAAGGTAGCCTCTTTTTTATGTTTCGTGAGAATCTATCTTTCTCTGATGGTGTGGATTGATATATCTTTACTTCTCTTAAATTATTAAAGGGTATTAGGTCCCTTCAAAACTTGATTTTACTGTAATAAAAAATATGCTTACCACTCCTTTAATAGCGACTTATTCTAAACCAGTGACACTATCTTTATCTTTCCAAACCCTAAATTCTCCTAGTTGTGACCTTTCTTTAAAATTTTTAGTCTTATGAAGCACCAATAAATAATAAATACTAGTCATGTATGTGAGCTAAAATTATTTCTACATCTATCCTTGTCTTGAGATTGCACACCCACTCTCTATTTCACAATTTCCTCATTCAAGTTTCTACAACACTATTAATTTTTGATTACGGAGAGGGGGGTGAATTACTAATCCCTAATTCTCAGTACACTAAAAAAATTTCTTTGATTAACTTAGTGTCAACTCGTTCAGACATAATTCACTATTTACCGACAATAGTATATAAACTTTAACAATCAACAATAACATTCACATTTAAACCATTCAACACATATAACACCATTATTTAACGTGGAAACTCAGCTTTGGGAAAAACCATTGTGGGACTTGTCACCCACTTAGAAAGAAAATACTCTTCTGAAGTATGATCGGTTAAGAGAAAATCCAGTTAAAGATTACAATACAAATATTAGGTGTGACCCGGTCAAGGGATTTATCTCAGATCTGTTATTATCTTCATCATTTTAGGAGTGGCCTACGTAAAGTTCTTTGAACACTCTTTAGAATGTTACCTTTTGCAAGGATTTTACAATAAGACTGTTAAGTCCACTTGGTTAAGATTTTTCTCTGTTACAAATGCTAATAAGAAATAGTAAATATATTGACCTATAAATTCGTAACTATCCTTTGCATAATCAGTTCTTTTGTGCACTCTTCTTCTTCACTTCAATCCTTCACTTTTCGCTAGCTTCAACACTTCATCGAATTCTGCTTTCTGACTCAAAATCTATCT
The DNA here is from genome assembly GCA_027943335.1 of Chamaecyparis obtusa. NCBI lineage: Eukaryota > Viridiplantae > Streptophyta > Pinopsida > Cupressales > Cupressaceae > Chamaecyparis > Chamaecyparis obtusa. Next base: position 17,768 of record BSBK01009357.1, on the reverse strand, counting down.
TTTCTTTCTTTACTACATCAGTCAGTGACTTATCAACCCTTTAGTTTTCCAGCCATTTGTTCATACAAATTCATCCTTTTTATAGTCTTTGTTTAGCCACTCAGTCTCTTTTATCATGTTTTATTTTGATCAATTTCAACCATCAGATCAACTTCACAAACTTATTCAATGTATTTAGATCTCGGTAACACATTTTACCTTCACCTTGGAGCTTGAGCTTTCTTGAAACTTGATCCGTCTATTTTAGCCGCTTAGATCTCTACCATAGATCATCATCATGAATTTTCCTGATCATAGATCTCTCTAACTAACTCTTCCTTATCATCATAATCTTCTAGCTCATCATAGATCAACATTAAATGTCATTCTGATCCTTGTATTTAATTTTTGTTCCTTGCTCGGTGACTAAAATATTTTTCTCGATGTCTTGAGTTCCTTTTCCTTTACCAAAACTTACATTTCTCTTATCAGATGAATTTTTGTCTTTATCGAATGAAATTTCTTGCTCGATAGCCAAAATAGTTTAACTTAGTGATTTGATTAATCTTCTTTACCATAATTTACCAACTTGATATAATCCTATGTTAGATAGAAAACAATTATTGTTAGATAATTGAGAGGGGGGTGAATCAATTAATTCTAGTTATCCTACAGTCCCTAACTCCTAGATTTATATATTCAAACTTTTCAAATAAATAACCAACTTGATAAGATAGCATTAACAATCTTTCTATTCATTTACCGAATACCAGTAAAGTCAATACTATGTTTACCGATTAATCCATATATGAAATGTGTAAAGTAAACTAATAATACAATCACATCAAATAACACATAATGCAAGGATTTTAACATGGAAACCCTACTAAGGGAAAAACCACCTGGGACCGATAACCCAAAATATTTCACTCTTCTGAAGTGAGCTCGGTTAGGAGCCAACCCTATTATAGGTTACAATACACATTGTAAGGTGTGACCTGGTTAGATGATTTATCACTACCAGTTAACTCTTGACCAGCATTCACTATGGGGTCAACAAGAAAATCATCAACATTCATGGAATGTCATATTGAAATAGTACAAATAAGACTGTTAAGTCCACTCGGTTAAGAGATTTAGTTGTAACAATGGTTAAACTAATACAATAGCAATTTGATTCAAATATAACTAATATTGCACATATTCATATCTATGCTAAGCTCAAAATACCTCTCTTGATCAATAAACAATTCAATCCTTCATCATGGGTAAGTGCACAAATATGGGGGACCAAAAAGATGCCACTTTTCTTTTTGGTCCCCCATCACGCATAGTGCGTACGCACTAAAGGGTGTGTGTCCTATAGCGTGCGCACCCTATGGCTTGGGTTGTCCAAGCCTTAGGCTTGGGCAATCCAAAACAAAGCGATAGGGTGCACGTGCTTTGGAAAACACTTTTTTAGTGTTTTTCAAAGTGCGTGCACCCTATGGCGTGCACACATTTTGAAAAAGCCTTCTTAAAGCTTGCTGCAGGTTTGAAAGCTCATTTTTCTTTCTTCAAACCCACATTTTCAGCTAAGAAGGGCTTCCTAAGCACGTACACACTATTCTTTTGGCTTGTGAACCGATTGTTTTCATTCATCCATCCATCAAATGGTTCCACGACGTTGTCAAGTTCAATCTGAAAGAAGAGGTAAGTGTTTTTACAGGCCATGCCTCTTATTTGTTTTAAAATTTTAGTTTTGTTACAATTTGTTTTGTTAAAAAAAATTTTGTTTAAATTTGTTGTGTAATGAAGATTTTAAAATGTAGTTTTTTTAATTGCCAGGAAGAAATAATCTCCCTCAACCAAACTCTCCACCAAACCCTCCACTGAACCCTCTGTCTCCTCATGAAGAACCAGATGAAGAACCGAATGAAGAAACAAATGAAGAAAATAAACCTCAATTGCCTCCACCAATCGAGAAACCTCCTCTTGGAACACAACAAAATTTGATGAACCAAATTGAAAGAGGGAAAAAAGAATTAGAATCTTTAATTAATAGGTTAAAAGATTCTAGTGGTACAAATCTTGGAAGGGAAAGACTTGAAAAATCATTGGAAGCAATCTTGACCCACGTAAGCACGGATAGTGGGCAAATTAATTTATGGTAGGATAAAAGAGAAGAACAAAAACAATATTATGCAAATAAATTATCTTATGCGGACATAAAAAAGAAAAAAATCACAAAAGATGACATTTGCAAGCTATTTAAAAAATCAGGGGACATAGATACTCTTAGAACTACAACAAACAGGTTCCCAATTCATTGGTGTGTAAATGAAGACATTAAAAATTTTTTTTGGGAGAGATGGTGGATGGTCTTTGATTCGCCTCCTTGTAACAAACATGAGGTTCCTATATATTTCTTGAGGAAACTCTATTGCGAGTTTGTACTCAAGGAGGTGCCAAATTATTTTGACATTCTGGATTCTCAGGGTAGAAGAGGGGGATCATTATTTGATTGAGCAAGGGCACATCGTGACCCTAACGCACATAGGGCTGCTATTGGCAAGCCACAGGTGGATCATATTAGTATTCCTTCCGTTGTGAAGGAACATGTAGAGGCAGATACACTAGGCACAATTAGTGCTCTGACACAAACTCTCATTCAGTGTGCCACTCCTTTAGTTGAGAGTGACCATGGTCAATCCTTAAGGGGGCATGTTTGTCAGTCATGTGGATGCTTGTGCACATTTGGTATTGGCGAGAGAGAGGAAGAGGATTCTAGAATGATGACTGATAGCTTTCTAAATATGACATTTGGCATTAACACATGGGTAAATATTTCCAAGTTCATTAAATTTCTTTGATCATATTTCATTTATAAAAGAATAACTATTTAATTTAGCATCTATTGATTATGATGAAAATTCAGGGCAAGAGTGTCAGTGGCGGCGGTGGTGGTAGTGGAAGTGGCAATGATCCTAGTGTCCCCTTTTACACATCGTTGTCAATTCCACAAGTATGTATCGAATAAAACATTTTAATTAACATATTTGATTATTATGTAATTATATGAATAATTGTATCATAACTTATTGTGCATGTGCATTAAACGTTCACTGGTGGACCATCGTCATTCACAACAAACAACGAAGGGCATCATGCAACTTTCCTTGAGGTATCTTTATTTGCATATTAATTTGATTTAATTGATTATATTTAATTAATTAATGAATGACTAAACTACTAGACAAATTATGATCAAAATCTAGAGGCACGATGATTACATTCTTTAACCTGGGTTTGTGAGGTCACCATTGAGTTCACAGGTATACATGTAATAATGCATTATACTTAACATGTCAATAGTACGTTCTTATATGAATGGTTATCTTATAATTTTCCATGTACATGTGCACTAGTTGAATGTTGGAGCTTTGACTTCGACACCATACACCGGAGGATGTGGTGGATACTTCACAGAGGTATCATTTACTCATTATTAGGGTTATAAAAAATATATGTAATCTTGATAACTGCATAATACTTTTTTTGTTTCATTTTCAGCTTTTGACATCAAAGACTCCTCCTTCTGTCTGTGATACTTTGGATCATGGAGTAGCTGTAGTAGTAGCTAGTTCTGAAGCATTGACTAAGGTATGAAAGAGATCACTTAACTTTAATTGTTATTTTAATAGTTTGTATTGAATTTTATAATGATATCCATGTATGTATTTTAATTATTATTTTGATCATTGTTGTAGGGACTTATTACTCTAGATCACCAGCATGCGCCTTCGGTGGATGAACATAGTGACTATTTGCTAGCGGTAAGAGAATATTTAATTTTATGTCATTATATAATTTAATTTTGATGTATATTAGTTATTTCTATCTATTTTTTTTTTTATTAGGTCGAGCTACAAAAGAGTCTAGATGGAGGACGAGTGAGTGCACTCGGAAGACTACAACATCCACTACATGTCCATCGACACGACGATCGAAGATAGCTTGGGATTTGTTTTCTTCCCCTAGTGGGAAAAGACTAGATTAGGGATATGGATTGTATGCCTATATGGCATTAGTGGACATATTTTTTGTATATTGTATAAGTGATACGTTGTACATCCATTTGGCTTTGAGGAAGCCAGTTTTACTGTATTGAATATATTCAATGTATGACATTATTGGACATATATATTTGACTTCATGCCCTATGAATATATATTTTTTATGTTTTAGGTATGCAATTCATGTGTTTGATGTATTAATGTATACTAATTTATGTTTATGTGGATGTCTTATGCTTTGTAAATTTTCCACGTCTTATATTTATGCTTGTATGTTTATCGATGTATGTTTAACTTGCTGACTATGCTAAAAATGCCAGTCACTGTCCTCAATAATAGTCAATTCCTTGACTGTAATAATAACAAAAGTAATGAAATGAATGTAGAAATGTATAAATATAATATAAAGCAATATTTCTACGTCACAACCTATCCAAGATCACGTGGAATCAAACATTTATATTCATTGGTGTGTTCCCTGTTCCATGGGACAGTCATAATATAAAGAGATGACCTTGAATAGGTGAGGCAGCATATGGCAAGGTTGTCATCTATTGACCCTAATGCCAAGCCTATTTTGATCTGTGGGTACCCTAATGTTGGCAAGAGTTCTTTTATTAATAAGATTACTACGACAGATGTGGATGTGCAACCTTATGCTTTTACAAACTAACTTCTAATTGTCCCCTAACTGATTGATTGTTAATGAAAAACACTAGAATACATATTTGCACTCATCCTACTATTCACCCTGGAGTCGTTGACATCGTTTGAACGATTGTGTTTTCCAAAAAAGGTTTTTAGTAACATTTATCCAGCCATTCAAAGTTGTTGGAAAAAATAGTTTGATGCTATGACTGATGGTTTGAAAGATATGCAATGTTGGCCATTTGAACTGAGGAACACTGTGAGTTCTGACATCGACTGAGAATGTGTTGCCAAATATAAATGAACTTGAATCTTTGAAAACTAAGACAGGCTATTGTAGGCCTTGGCAACATAGTCCTGTAGCACCTAATGATTGATGCTACCTCTACGAGCTCCAAGACATGACCCCACAAAGATCACTAATTTCATGCTTAAGAGATCTTGAGGGACACTTCAGATCGGAGTCATCGACGGGGTTCAAACAAATCTATGTGTCGAATGAGGTTGCCACTAGCATTTACCCAGCCATTTAGAGATGTTGGAATAGATGGATCGATTCTATGACCGACGGTTGGAAAGATACGCAACGTTGACCATTTGAACTGAGAAACACTGTGAGTTCTAACATCAATCAAGAATGTGTTGCCAATTTTAAAGGAACTTGAATCTCTAAAAATTGAGATAGACTTTTGTAGGCCCCGAAAACACGGTCCCGTAGCAACTGACGGATCTATCCTACCTCACGTGAGCTCCGAGATATGACCCCACAAAGATTTCTAATTTCATGCTTAAGAGACCTTGAGGGACACTTCGGCCCGGAGTCATCGACGGGGTTCAAATGACTGTGCGTGCCGAATGAGGTTGCCCCTAGCATTTACTTAGCCATTCAGAGTTGTTGGAGCAGGCGGTTTGATGCTACGACTGACGGTTGGAAAGATATGAAATGTTGGCCATTTGAACTGAGGAACACTATGAGTTCTGACATCGACCGAGAATGTGTTTCTAAATATAAACAAACATGAATCGCTAAAAACTGAGACAAGCTATTGTAGGCCTCGGCAACACGGTCCCGTAGCATCTAACAGATCAATGCTAACTCATACGAGTTCTGAGATACGACCCCGCAAAGATCGATGATTTCATGTTGTTGGGACCTTGAGGGACACTTTGGCCCAGAGTCATCAATGGGGTTCAAACAACTGTGTGAGCCGAATGAGGTTACCCCTAGCATTTAACCGACCGTTCAGAATTGTCAGAATAGACAGTTCGATGTGACGACTGACGGTTGGAAAGATATGCAATGTTGGCCATTTTCCACTGAGGAACACTGTGAGTTTTGACATCAATCGAGAATGTGTTTCCAAATATAAATGAACTTGAATCTCTGAAAATTGTGATAGGCTATTGTAAGCCTCAGCAACACAGTCTCGTAGCACCTAATGGATCCATGCTACCTCACATGAGCTCTGAGATATGACCCCACAAAGATCACTAATTTCATGCATTTGGGACCTTGAGGGACACTTCAGCCTAGAGTCATTGATGGGGTTCGAATGACTGTGTGTGCTGAATGAGGTTTCCCCTAGCGTTTACCTGACCATTCAGAGCTGTTGGAACTAACAGTTCAATGCTATGATCGATGGTTTGAAAGATACACAATGTTGGCCTTTTGAACTGAGGAACACTTTGAGTTCTGACATCGACCGAGAATGTGTTGCCAAATTTAAATGAAGTTGAATCTCTGAAAATTGAGACAGGATTTTGTAGGCCCTGACAACACAATCCTATAGCACCTGATGGATCAATTCTACCTCATACGAGGTATGAGATATGACCTCACAAACATTGTCAATTTCATGTTGAAGGGACCTTGAGCGACACTTCAACATGGAGTCGTCGGTGGGAATCAAATGACTGTGCATCCTGAATGAGGTTTCTACTAGCATTTACCCCATCATTTAGAGCTTTTGGAATAGATGGTTCATTGCTACGACTGACGGTTGGAGGGATACGCAATGTTGGCTATTTGAACTAAAGAACACTTTGAGTTCTAACATTGACTGGGAATGTGTTGCCAAATTTAAACAAACTTGAATCTCTAAAAACTGAGATAAGATTTTGTAGGCCCTGACAACACGGTCCCATAGAACTTGACAAATCCATGCTACCTTGTACGATCTTAGAGATATGACCCTGCAAAGATCACAATTTCATGCTTAAGGGACCTTGAGGGACACTTCAGCACGAAGTCGTCAGAGGGGATCAAACTACTATGTGTGACGAATGAGTTTGCCACTAGCATTTACCCAGCCATTCAGAGCTATTGGAACAGATGGTTTTTAGCTACAATAGATGGTTGGAAGGATACACAACATTGGTCTTTTGAACTGAGGAACACTATGAGTTCTGACATCGACCGAGAATGTGTTGCCAAATTTAAACAAAGTTGAATCTTTGAAAACTGAGACAGGCTTTTGTAGGCCCTGAAAACACAGTCTTGTAGCACCTAGTGAATCAATTCTACCTTGCGCGAGCTCTGAGATATGACTCTACAAAGATCATTGATTTCATGTTGAAGGGACCTTGAGGGACACTTTAGCACAGAGTCATCAGCGGGGATCGAATGACTATGCATGCCAAATGAGGTTGCCACTAGCATTTACCTAACCATTTGGAGCTATTGGAATAGATGGTTCATTGCTATGACTGACGGTTGGAAGGATACGCAATGTTGGCTGTTTGAATTGAGGAACACTTTGAGTTTTGACATCGACCAAGAATGTGTTGCCAAATTTAAATGAATTTGAATCTCTAAAAACTAAGATAGGTTATTGTAGGCCCTGGAAACACGGTCTCGTAGCACCTAATGGATTGATTCTACCTTTCACAAGCTCTGAGATATGATCCCGCAAAGATAATCAATTTCATGCTGAAGGGACCTTGAGGGACACTTCAGCACAGAATCATCGACGGGGATCGAATGACTGTGTGTGCCGAATGAGGTTTCCACTAGTGTTTACTTAGCCATTTAGAGCTGTTGGAATAGATGGTTGGAAAGATATGCAACGTTGGCCATTTGAAATGAGTAACACTTTGAGTTTTGACATCGGCCGAGAATGTGTTGCCGATTTTAAATGAACTTCAATCTCTGAAAACTGAGACAGGCTTTTGTAGGCCCCAGTAACATGGTCCTATAGCAATTGATGGATTGATTCTACATCACACAAGCTCCAAGATATGACCCTACAAAGATTTCCAATTTCATGTTGTTGGGACCTTGAGGGACACTTCACCACGGAGTCGTCGGCAGGGATCGAACAACTATGTGTGGTGAACAAGGTTCCCACTAGCATTTACTCATCCATTTAGAGTTGTTGGAATAGACGGTTCGATGGTACGACTGAAGGTTGGAAAGATACACAATGTTGGCCATTTGAACTGAGGAACACTTTGAGTTCTGACATTGACTGAGAATGTGTTGCCAAATTTAAACGAACTTGAATCTCTGAAAATTGAGACAGGTTATTGTAGGCCCTAGAAACATGGTCTTGTAGCACCTAACGAATTGATGCTACCTCACACAAGTGGAAAGATATGCAACATTGGCTGTTTGAACTAAGGAACACTTTGAGTTCTGATATCGACCGAGAATGTGTTGCCAAATTTAAATGAAGTTGAATCTTTGAAAACCAAGATAGGATTTTGTAGGCCATGGTAACATGGTCCCATAGAAACTAATGAATCAATTCTACCTCACACGAGCTCTGAGATATGACCTTGCAAAGATCACCGATTTCATGTTGAAGGGACCTTGAGGGACACTTCAGCACAGAGTCGTCGAGGGGATCGAATGACTATCCATGTCGAATGAGGTTTCCACTAGCATTTTCCCTACCATTTAGAGCTATTGGAATAGATGGTTCATTGCTACGATAGATGGGTGGAAGGATACGCAACATTGGCTGTTTGAACTGAGGAACACTTTGAGTTCTGACATCGACCAAGAATTTGTTGCCAAATTTAAATGAACTTGAATCTCTGAAAATTGAGATAGGCTTTTGTAGGCCTCGACAATAAAGTCCTATAGCAATTTGCGAATCAATTCTACCTCGCACGAGCTCTAAGATACAACCCCGCAAAGATCTCCAATTTTATGCTGAAGGGACCTTAAGAGACACTTCAACACAGAGTCATCAGCGGGGATCGAACTACTATGCATGGTGAACAAGGTTGCCACTAGTGTTTACCTGGCCATATGGAGCTATTGGAATAGATGGTTTTTTGCTACGATCGACAGTTGGAAGGATACGCAATGTTGGCTATTTGAACTGAGGAACACTGTGAGTTCTGACATCGATTGAGAATGTGTTGCCAATTTTAAATGAACTTGAATCTCTAAAAATTGAAATAGGCTTTTGTAGGCCCAAGAAACACGGTCCCGTAGCAACTAACATATCCATGCTACCTCACACGAGCTCTAAGACATGACCCCAAAAAGATCATCAATTTCATGTTGAAGGGACCTTAAGGGACACTTCAACACAGAGTCGTCGGTGGGGATTGAACTATTGTGCGTGGCAAACAAGGTTTCCACTAGCATTTACCTGGCCATTCAGAGCTGTTGGAATAGACGGTTCATTGCTACGACCGACGGTTGGAAGGATATGCAACATTGGCTGTTTGAACTGAGGAACACTACGAGTTTTGATATTGACCAAGAATGTGTTACCAATTTTAAACAAACTCAAATCTCTAAAAATTGAGACAAGCTTTTGTAGGCCCCGGCAACATAGTCTCGTAGTAACTGACAGATCCATGCTACCTCGCATGAGCTTTGAGATATGACCCCACAAAGATCACTGATTTCATGCTAAAGGGACCTTAAGGGACACTTCAGTATGGAGTCATTGACGGGGATCGAACTACTGTGCGTCCCAAACAAGGTTTCCACTAGCATTTACCCGGCCATTCAGAGTTGTTGGAACAAACTGTTCGTTGCTATGACCGACGGTTGGAAGGATACACAACGTTGGCCATTTGAACTAAGGAACACTATGAGTTTTGACATCGACTGATAATGTGTTGCCGATTTTAAATGAGCTTGAATCTCTGAAAACTGAGACAGGCTTTTGTAGGCCCCAGCAATACGGTCTCGTAGCAACTGATGGATCCATGATACCTCACACAAGCTCTGAGATACGACCCCACAAAGATTGCTAATTTCATGCTTAAGGGACCTTGAGGGACACTTCAGCATAGATAGGGACATTACAGATCCATGCAAGAACCTTTTCTTTGATATTGCTCACTAACCCTTTACAAGAGAAAATGTTTACAAAAACTGGCATGTACTTGCATGAGGACATTATATATTACAGAAATCCCACACAGAAGCAGCTGGCAAGCCACTCAAAAATTAGTAACTGATAGCAAGTGGGATAATGCATATGCTTTAATAAACCACTATCTTCTTTACTCAAGCAACATCTGGTTCATCTACTCGAATGGGGTATGTTTGGGAACAGATAGTCTCCATTTAAACTCAAGTCTCTAGAAGTAGTTATATTTTTCAGTGGAGGAGATACACCCATTGGATCTGCAATAACTTCATGCTCACTATAATTTCCATTTCTCTTCAATTGGGATACTCTTTCCAAAATTGCATCTACCCTTTTACCAATTTGGGAAATTAATGGGTCTATTTGTGGACCTCCAAGGAGTTGGTCACCTAAATGAGAACTTTGAGATGAATCAGGAACTTCTCTATGAAAGAGATCAATACCTTGAAAAGCTCTCCACTTGTCAGTTGGATTAAAACCTTGGACCATACATGGCTGCCCTTTGTTGTAAAATGAGGAGTGAGTCTGCCTTGCCAAAGGTGGCAATGAACTTACATTTCAAGGATAATGCCCAACATGAGTAACCTGGTTTCCCAAGTCCCATAAATGCAAGGCCATTGACGAATAGGCATTTCTAATAGAAACATTTGTGGTGCTAGAATGAAGTGCATGACCAAATTTTGTGCCTGCTAATGAACCAATTTGAGGCTTGATTTAATTTTCTTCTTGATTGTTGCAATATTTTCTCCTCAACTGAACATTTTGTAATTAGTTGATATACAATTACAGTTTTCTCTTAGCCAATCCTATGGGCTCGCGATTGAGCCTGTAGATCCACAAAAGGGTTGAAATCTCCATCTATTGGAAGAGTAGTATTAGCAAGAAGTCATTCACTAACATCTCATCTTTATAATGACTGTGTTGAAACTCGGCTACATCATATAATAAGTTAAAATTAGATAATCATAAAACACTTTGTAAAGTACATTGTACATATCGTATATAGCCACATCAAATGAGTTTAGCATCAAGAAAGATGAGCATCATCCCATGAAATTAAAGGCCTAAATTTCATGGAATGAGCATATCTAACATGTACAATACAAATCTAATGCTTTGGTGTGTAGACAAGTGAAAGAAGAAGTGATCAGAGTCAGCAAATGGTGGAAAATACATTGAATTTCATGGCAAGGGTATAGCACCAGAAGATTGATCTTAAGGATAGGGATATCTAATGATTTGGATCATCTTATATTGTTCATTTAAATGTTAATTAATAACCGTTTGAACCTAGAAGTGATTGGAGGGCACTGATTTGAGAAACCCTTGGTTTAAGGGTTTCAAGAGACCAAATTTGAGGTTTTTTGGGGTTATAGGAGGTTTGAGTATAATTCCTTTGGTATTTAGAGGTTTTAAGACATAATTAGACATTTTCTATAGTTTGAAGTCTTGGTGTTAATTATTTCATATAGTTCCTTTGTTAAATCACTCACTTTTCATGCATTTTTGGAGCCATAGGGGTGAGTAGCAGTACACGCTCCAAAAAAACCATATATTTCCTTTGGATATGGAAATTTAGTAAGAAAAGGGTAGTCAAAAGATTAATTTTTTTGATTAGTCCTTTGGAAAGTTTCAGAGATAAGTGACATTTTCCTTCACTACAGGGCTACTAGACAGGGCAATTCATTGATCCCTCCCCTTTATGTATTTGTTGTCACTTGGGGATGGATCCAAACCTTGTAACTTAGTATTCTAACATTGGAAATGTAGGAAAGAAGAATATTTTGCAAGTTGAGAGTGATTGAAGGAGTTTGATGAGTTTGAAGGGTGCATAAAGGTCATCAAATTGGTGCAAGGGTACAACAATAGACGTTCTAACCTTTGGAGGGGGGTATTTTATGCATGAATCCATCATAAGATGGTCAAATTATGGTGAATCAACTTTAGTTTAGTTTCTATGGTGTTGGGAGATGAGACATTGGGTGAGCCCTAGTTTATAGGGGGTTTTGGGACCAATTTGGGGCTTTTACATCTAGAAGTGTCAAATATTCAAATTGATGGTAGAATCCTCTAATTAGAGTCATTTTGAGACACTTTTGAAAGTGGCAAGGTTTGGGACTGAGTCCTTAATAGGGCTACTTTGTTAATTGAGCTTATTAGGCCTAGTTGGGAAACATGAATCAACAATTTTAAGGTGTGATGTTTTTTATAAGTTTACTCCTGAGGCTACTTCTCCACTGAAATATAACAAGATCATGACACTTTCCTCTAGAGAAATTGAGATTGCCGTCAAGTTTGTTCTGCTTGGAGAGCTAGCTAGGCATGCTGCTTCTAAAGGAAGTAAGGTTGTTACCAAGTTTCCTACTGCTCTGGGTTAGGTTTTGTTGGAAGATTTTAGGTTTTTTGTACATGGTATTTATGGAAGGCTTGTTTAGAAGTTGGTCTTGGCTTGGGTTTATGTTAAAATGGGCTTGTTTAGAAGTTTTGAGGTAGAAGTGGTTGTGAACTGAATATGTGGAAGTTAATGCTGAACTGGGATCTTAGTGTATGTAAAGAATATATGAATTATGCCATGTATGTTACATTATGAATATAGTTTATGGTTATTACCATACATTATGCTATGTATGCTATGAAAAATCTCTAAACTATAAGATTTCTATTATAAGGATATGGTTATTGTATAGATCTCTCATTTTAATAACTTGGAGTTTAATTAATTTAGTCATATGGAAGGGTTATCTACTGCTCTAGATTATGCCCAAAGAATATGTTTGTTATAAGATTTATATTACAAGGATTTGGTTATTGGAAACAAGTGCATTGTAAGGTGTTAGAACCTTAATTAGAGTTGTGAAGTCTAGTTTGATTTTTGATGTGGTGGAGGCACTAGGTACACTAGGTGGCCTAGGAGGGTACACTATCTGGATAAACCAAAATGTAAACCTTCCATTTTAGAGAGGGAGAAGTTGGAAAGGAAATGAGATAGTGCATCCTTGAATTGAGTTAGTTCCTTAAGGCTCTTCCATGGCCTTCCAAGTATTATGTGCTTGCAAGTCATTGGCATAACAACATAAAGTTTTTTTTATTAATAATGAGAAATATTCTTACAACTCAGCTCAATAGGAGCACCGGAGGAAAGAGCTGAGAAGAGAAAACCTTCCGGTATTGCCCCAAAAAATAGAAGAGAAAGGTTGTCATTAAATGTTACAAACTTCCTATTATACATATGGGGTAATGCATGAGCAATTTAAAGTCCACCCAATTTACAGTGCTATATAAATTTGACATGTTACGATATTTTGTATCTCCATTTAGTCCAATGAACCAATTGGGTCTGCCCTACCCTTGATTGTCTCAAGTATTGCCTCGTGGTCTGACTCACGAACCTTCCAAAGAGTTTTATTTTGTAGTCTTCCCCCATATCTGATCAAGTGGACATTTGATGCAACGATGAGGTTTGAATAATGAAGAATCTTTTCATGTGTCTCCCAATCCTCGAACAACCACAACCTAGGGTTCTTCATAGCATACCGTCTAAGCCATGTACCAATTACAACCACTGCTCCTATAGGGTATTCTAATTCTTCACCATCGATAACCAAGTGATCCAATTTCTTTTTTGCCTCAACACAATGACACAAATAATAATATGTCCCTTCTTCATTGTCTTCAGGTGCAATAACAACAAAAACATGGCCTGTAATGATATAAACATAATGAAGATATTACTTTACTAAATATTTATGATAAAGTACTAAATTTGAGATTATTTGTATGTGGAAAATAGAGACCTGGTTGTACTAGATCAGATAAGTGATCAAAGTTAATGGATGATTCCATTTCTATTAGTTGTAGTGATTCATGGGGATGATAGGAGGCAAGTGCACTCAAAATACGTGTATACCATTCATTAACCCATTCCTTTGACTCACACCCATCCCAATTGTCATCTACACATGATGAATAAAAGCATGCCATATGTCGTGTGTGGATACTCCATGAACCTGCATTAAAACTTCTAAAAGAGTGTAGCTCACTCGATCCTGTCAATGTACAACAATCCTCATATGGTGCAATGTTAGTTTCATCCATCAACCAAAAAAATCTACGAACCATAGACTCACCTTCATTATCTAGAGCCATTTTAGCATTACACCATTGGATAATACATCTCGCATCTAACAATGTTGCTTTCTCTTTGTACTTTAATTCTTCACATGCTAAGGCTCTTTTAATACATGCACCTGCACCATCGTGCTATCCCTTTCCATGGCTAGCCTCTGTGAAATTCCACATCTATTGAATTCTAGTAATCTTATGCATCTTGCACAACCAATAAAACATCCAAGAATTCTTGAATTGTGATGCACAATTATCTGACCATATGATATGTCAATGATATTTTATGCCCTTGTTTTCCAAATGACCATAAAATAGTTGAAAGAAACCATGTACAAACTCTATAGAATGTGAGCGATCATCACTGATATAAAAATGATACTCCCTCAATATATTCCTATTCTCCTCTGTACTGTCTGGTGCATGCATGAATGCTATATGAACAAATATAGCAACATGTTGAGAGTTGTAATACTTTTCTTGCACCTCATTCAATGGTTGAAGTGTGTAGTTCTATGAAAATTCCACAACTAAAACAATGGTATCAAGTGTGAATGTGTCCTTGCACAACTTGAACTACATATCCAACCATCGCACTCTATGTGTATGCCTTGCATACTCATAAATAATTTTTTTACAAAAAATGTCCATGAACTGATACACTGGAATTTTTTCAATTACTAAATCACATCTTTTAGCCTCTTTTCCATCTTTTAGATTGTATGTCACGGTCTTATATTTTCCAAATTCTACTATTTAATTACCGATTGCATGCATACTCTCCATATGTTGACAAATTGGCAAACGTTGTAAACCTCTGCAATCTATGCATGTACCATTCAAGCATGAGAGCTTGTAAAATTGTTGACCATCCACTCTTTCACATAAAATGGTAGATATTAATTCCCTTGAAGATCTATGTGGGACATTTATGTTACAATCCTGCAAAACATTGTTAGAGTGCAAATATACACATATATCCATATAAACTTCAAAATGGTTAGAAAATTCAATATGTACCCTACAACAAGTTGTGCGTGTGTGATTTATCTTCACATAAAAAGGTTTACACATTTCAAAATATCTCTGACTAATTTTAATTTGAGGATACATATGAATAATTTTTGCAAAGAATTGTGTCTGAGTTGAATCCAAAAAATGTTTTGGATGTGGAACATGACCAATCCTCCTTACAACATCTCTTTGATTAGGAGATACCCGTGTATTATTCTTCCAAAGTTCTTCAATCAAGGATTTCAAAGCTTCAACAATTGCTTTATCTTTTCGGAGTAGTCTATCAGGCAAAATGCCCATAACTCATTGCTATTTGGATCTTCCACTCTTTGACGCCTTCTCCAATGCTCTCATTAGAGACTTTCTACTTATTTTCAATGTTTTTCTTGTCTTTCTAATGAGTTGAGATTTCTTCATTTGAGTGCTTACTATCATTGATGTAAGTACATGTCATGTGACATTACTAACTTTCATGTGTGATGTAGAACCCACACTCTCATATGCAATCATTAGATTCTTTACAATAGATTTTTCACTTGAATCATCCATCGTTCTTAGCCCAAGAATCTTCATGATGGGCCTAAATTTAGATTTCTCATCATTTCAACAAATAGTTGACATCTTCTTGTCATGTTTAAATTCTCAAAAAATGATCTCCAAATACGATTAACATTTCTTTGACAAGTACGCTTAGGAATCTTGTTAGGCATTTCTTGCAAAATGTTAGTATCAATATCAATCAAATATTTTGGATTTCTATATCTAATAATTCTAGGAACATCAAAAACATTATGTGTGAATTGCGTACCATCTTGAATGCCTTCAACATGAGACGATGTTGTGCCTACACCTTGGAATGTAGATAATGGTGTGCCTTCAACATGAGATGATGTTGTCCCTACACCTTGGGATGTAGATAACAGTGTGCCTTCAACATGATAGAAGGGTGTGCCCATACCTTCGGGAAGTAGAAATGGTGTGCCTTCAACATGATACATTCGTGTGCCTCCACCTTTGGAAGTAGACAATAGTGTGCCTTCAACATGATACATTGGTGTGCCTCAAACATTGGATGATTATGTCTCTTGAACTTGGGAACTCATAGATGATTTCCCCGCATCTTCATAATTCAATTGTCTTGTTGCACGCAAGTTTGTCATTTGTTATCTTTTTATTCCAATTTCATTCTCTCTTACTTTGTATTGATGTTTCATGTTCCTCATCCAAAAAAACTCTTCTTCTATGGTATCTAATTTTTTTTGTTCACGAAGTTGTCTCATTCTTCCCTTTTCTTCTCTTTGTCTCTTTCATGCTCTTTCGATGTTAAATTCATTTCTTGTTTCCTTGGCATGATGATGATTTCTACATATGAATTGATTACAATTTTAAAAATATAATATAAATGTGAAACAATAAGTCAAATTATAATATAAACCTCTTACAATATGATAAATTATAATATAAATTTATTACAATTATATCAAATTATGTATTGAACAAGTCTATATCATACCAATTATAAACCAAAATACTATTTATTCACATTTGACATATAAAAAAACTAAAAAACTTACCTCAATCAATAAATTTATGTGATAATGATTGATTTTCACAATTCGATGTTGATTTTTAAACAAAAAGACGGTGAAAATTGATAGAATATGCTTCTTTGTCACTATCAACACCATGAAAAGTGAATACTTGTTAGATAACACATAGAACTCAGACAAAAATAGAATAAGTGGGCCTCTTCATGAGATACTTGGCAAACAAGAGCATTTATTTTAGTTTTGCATAGCGCGAGCATGCTATGCAACATGAAAAAGTGTTATGAATACTATTAAATAGGGTGTGCGCCCTATGTAAAACAAGAAAAAGGGAAAATGTCAAGGTTATGGGGGAGAGAGAGAGAGAGAGAGAGAGAGAGAGAGAGAGAGAGAGAGAGAGAGAGAGACAGAGACAGAGAGAGAGAGAGAGAGACGAGACAGAGAGAGAGAGAGAGAGAGAGAGAGACAGAGAGAGAGAGAGAGAGAGAGAGGAGAGAGAAGAGAGAGAGAGAGAGAGAGAGAGAGAGAGAGAGAGATAGAGAGAGAGAGAGAGAAAGAGAGAGAGAGAAGAGATAGAGAGAGAGAGACCAGTAGAGAGAGACAGAGATAGAGACAGAAGAGAGAGAGAGAGAGAGAGAGATGAGAGAGAAGAGAGAGAGAGAGAGAGAGAGAGAGAGAGAGAGAGAGAGAGAGAGAGACGAGAGAGAGAGAGAAACAGATAGACAGACAGATAGAGAGAGACAGAGAGACAGATAGAGACAGATAGAGATAGAGATAGAGATAGAGACAGAGATAGAGACAGAGATAGAGATAGAGAGAGACAGAGAGACAGAGAGACAGAGAGAGATAGAGAGAGATAGAGATAGAGAGAGACAGAGATAGAGACAGAGAGAGATAGAGACACAGACAGAGACAAAGATAGAGAGATAGACAGATAGACAGACAGAGAGAGAAGGTAATCAGGGAAAATATAGAAGGTAGGAAGGTGGGAGAGAGAAAAATGTGTGTGAGAGAGAGGGGGTGAAAGAGTATTAAGGGAAAATATAGAGGGTATGAAAGGTGGA
>BSBK01009356.1:0-305255 GCA_027943335.1 Chamaecyparis obtusa | reverse complement strand
ATATACATACATACATACACACACACACACACACACACACACACACACACACACACACACATATATATATATATATATATATATGTATATGTATGTATGTATATATATATATATATATATATATATATATATATATATATATATATATATATATATGTATATGTATGTATGTATATATATATATATATATATATATATATATATAATATATATATGTATATGTATGTATGTATATATATATATATATATATATGTATATGTATGTATATATATATATGTATATATGTATATGTATGTATGTATGTACACACACATATATATACATATATGCATATGTGTGTGTGTGTACGTATATGTGTATACATACACACACACACATAATGCACGTGTGTGTGTACATATACATACACACACATGCACAATGTGTGTGTGTGTGTATTGGAGTCACCACCTCTCTTTCAAGAGGAATGAGTTCTTTTCTTCTCCAAGTTCTTTCCACCAATGGAGGCACCTTTCTCTTTCAACCCTCCCTAACGAAGTCACCAATTTGTTGGAGCTCAAAAATGTAGGTTTTGTTGGAATCTAAGAATAGGCCAAATTATATGATTGAGTTCAAAAATTAGTCTTGGCCAATAAACAAAATGAACCACTCGGGAGAAAATATTAACATAATGTCATTTGAGGTCATGAAAGTGTACACACTAAATAGTGCACTTCTCTAAATCATTGCTTCCAAGATAATCCATGGATTGAAAACCTTGAGAAATCAATTTAGAGCTCCCTAGGCATGGAGTGCAAGGGTTTTAAGAGTGCTCTCAGCTAGAGCTATTAAGCCAATAACCTTGCTAGTAAACCATGCAATGGGAGATTCAAATGAAGACAAGGGCAATAATGCCAATATCCCCAAGAATCAAATGAAAATGCAAATGTAATGCAACTATGCTAGAAATGGAAATGCAAGCTATGCAAGCTAAGCTATGAAAGGAAATATGCAAGTATTACAAAGCCTCCTAATTAAGCTAGATGAATTAATCTAAAGCACAAAGGAAACTAAGCTAAATATGAAGCTATGAATGCCATGATAAATGAAACTAGAATAAAATGTAGATGCAAAAGCCAAGAATGCTCCAAATCTTCAAAAGCTCCAAAGTGACCTAGAAAACCTGCAGCATAACATTAACATGAAAAGATGGGGATCCAGAATGAAGAAGAGAGCTCTCCTTTTATAAGAAATGAGAAGGAATGGACCATGGAGATTAAGAGGAAAAATATTTAATCAATGGTGGAGCATCAAAGAGGAGCAATCCATGTGCACAAGTATCCTCCAATGAGAAAATAAGAGTTGAATTTTGTGCCCATATGAGACAAAAAGTGATTTTCTTCTTTTATAAAATAAGAATAATGCTTTATTTGTGCAACTTAGGATAAGAGGAAAAGTAGGGGCTTTTTATTTAATAAAAGATGAGGAAATTCCTTTTGATTAAATAAAGACTTTAGGATAAGATGGTTAACCATAGAAAATAATCGAATAAATGATAGAACTAGGATTTGATCAAGAATAAGCAATTGATGATTTAGAAAAAGGGGATAATAGTCTAGATGACCATTTTTAGATGATTACAGAAAGAACTTGGACTATGGGTTGACACTACATATGGGAAATTTTATGCTATGGACAATAGATTTATCCTAATGGGTTGTATTATGAAGGATGTGGAAATAAAAAATAGTTTCTTTCCTAGAAGCTACATATAAAATAGATATAATTATTGTTGATGTGGCCTCCAATTATGGAATGATACTTTCTAAACAACAGACTATCCTAGTGGGAGGAAATGTCCAATTTGATAACCTAGATTATCATACATCATTGAGCACATAGACCCATACAAGATGATATGTTTTTGTGATACTAATTTGGGAAAATTCTTAGTTTGACTTACACAACTAGAAAATTTAAGAATACTAACCTAACCAACATATAGGCTCAGCATAACTATGATGATTTGTGGATTTTTTTATGGGGCATGCAACAAAGAAGGAAATGGAGCTGGGATAGTATTCATTTCACCAAGTGGGAAGACATTTAAATATTCCTTCTTATTATCATTTGAAACGCACAAACAATGTGGTTGAATAGGAGGCTCTATTATTGGTTCTAGATTTGGCTATCAAATATGGAATTAAGATGTTAAGTATGTTTGGGGATTCTGATTTGACTATCTCGTAAGTAAGATCTAGATACTCTTCAAAAATTAAAACACTCAAGCAATATAAAAATGTAGTTTGGGACTTAATCGATTTATTCAACACTTTTTCAATTAACTGGGTAGATATATCAAAGAACACGATGGCATAATTCTTGGAAAATGTTGCCTTAAAATAAGATGATGTCACTTTGACTAACATCTCAAAAGTTAAAATCAAGACTAGGCCACATGTTCTTGGCAATACATATAGTTGGAAAGTACTTGAGGGATGATTTTGGTTTGGTAAAATTTATACATTTTTTGATTAGTATAATCCCAAAAAATATATTTTAATGCCTATGTAGAAAAGGTAGATGGTAAAGATATTATCTTTGGGAAAGAGGTGGTGCAATTAAAGACAAACAATATCACTAGGGGTTTAGTAGCTTTTGAGATAGTATTTTAAAGAGATGATAAAAATGTCATGAAGCTAGCACCAATAAAGGATGAGGATGTGGAGGTGATAAATCTGGGAAGTAGAAATGCCCCAAAGAGGGTATATATTGGAAAGAGAGTTACTCATAAAATAAGGTAAATGTTTACATCCCTTTTGAGGAAATATAGGCATGTATTTTCTTGGTCTTGTGATTACCTTAAAAAGATTATATAAAATATTTGTTCCAACATGAGATTCTACTCAAATCATATGCTAAGCCTTTTAGGAAAAAATGAAGACTTATAAACCCAACCTTAGCACGAAATATGCAAGAAGAACTTATGAAGCTAAGGGATGGGGGGATAATTAAACCCATAAGGAACTCCAATTGGGTTTTGAACTTGGTACTAGAAGGGAAGAAGAATGGGTATAGTAGACTATGTGTTGATTTCAGAAATTTGAACATTTCATCTCTCAAAGATAATATTTGTTGCCAAATATGGAAGCATTATTACAAAGGGCCACAAGACCTAAATTATTATCAATGATGAATAATTTTTTGGGATATAATCAATTAAAAGTGAAATAATATAAATAATATAAGATTGAATTCACTATACTATATGGGACATGTCTATGTCAGAATGCCATTTGGTTTGACAAATGCAAGAGCCACATTTTGGAAAAGACATTTTTGAAGGCACTTGAATATGAGATTTATTTGACTCTAAAGAAGTGCCACTTTGCAGTCACATAAAGAAAATTATTGGGACATTTAGTATCTAAGGAAGGAGAGAAAATTGACCCTAAAAGAGTTGCAACCATTGACAAAATTCATATCCCCAAAATAGTAAAAGAGATCCAGTCTTTCTTTGGACAAATTAACTTTGTCAGAAGGGCTTATATCGACTTTGCCAAAATAGTAAAGATAATATCCAAAATGTTAAATAAGGGATATAAATTGGATTAGATATATAAAGCCTTGGATGATTTTGTAGTGATTAAAAGATCTATCAAGGAAGCACCTGTGTTAAAAACCACATTGTTTGCAAAGTCATTTTAAACCTTCTCATTTGCTTCCTTTCACACCATTCTTGTAATTATGTTACAAAAAAATGATGAGGGGTATGAGCAACCCATATCCTTTTTTAATAAATATTTTCAAGCAACACAACTAAGATATGATATCAATGAGAAACATGTCTTTGCCTTAGTTAAAGCAGTAAAAAAAATTAGGCCATAATTGGTGGGAGTGGGAATAGTAGCGTATGTTCTAAATGCAACAGTGAAGGATATATTTAGGCAAACAAAAGTGATAGGTAGAAGATGTAGATGGATAAACCAAGTCCAAGAATTTAATATAGATATTCAAATAATAAAGCTTATTAGAGGATATGGATTGGAAAATTGATGGTTGAATCAAACTTGGAAGTTGTTCAAGATAATGAATTCAAATGGGATAATGTTGTTTTCAGTATTGAATGAACTTCTTGGTATAATGATATAATGTACTACTTGAAACACATGAAGTATCCAAAAGGGTTGGCTAAAAATCATAAAAGATCTTTAAAATTGTAGGCATTCAAGTATGTGATAGTTGAAGGAGACCTATAGTGGAAGAATCGAGACAAAGTGTTGTTGTTATGTTTAAATGAATGAAAATCTATGAAAGTCTTGGAAGAAATATATTTTGGTGTATGCAACAGACATTTTTTTAATCTAAGACCACTGCTCACAAGATACTAAGGTTGAGATATTATTAGCCTTATGTTTTTAATGATGCTCATAGGTATGTTAGGAAGTGTGAGGCTTGTAAGAAATTTTCAAGAAAATTGAAATATTAGGTAGCATTACCCTTGAGGCCTATGCAAACAATGGAACAATTCAATCAATAGGGTATATATTTCATAGGGGAAATATAAAAAAATTCAACTGGAGGATATATATGGATCCTTGTAACCACATATTATTTTACCAAGTGAGTTGAAGCAATCCCAATTAAGTAGACTAATAGCAAAGTAGTAATTAATTTTGTGATGGGTAACATTATAATAAGGTTTGTGTACCCACCATAATTATCACTTCATTTTGTGATAACTATGGTATAAAAATTTCATATGCATCACCCTATCATCCTAAAGAAAATGGGCACACAAAATCTAGTAACAAAAACATATTGAAAACAATACAAAAAATACTGGACAAGAACAAGAAAGCTAGGGATTCAAAATTAAAATTAGTACTTTGGGAAGATAGGATCATAATAAAGAAATCTACTGGAAAATCCCCACTTGACCTGGTTTATGACACCATGTTAAGATGCCTATAAATAACTTTTTGCAAATACATAAGTTTATAATTGAGAAAGGTATTGATATCCATGAACCAATGGAGGAAAGGTTGGAACAACTTGTAGAATTAGATGAAATAAGGAGAAAAGCACAAAGGAAAAATACCAAAATGCAACAAAAATTAAAATATTTGTATGATAGAAGAACCAACAATAGGAAATTCCAATGGAGTGAATTAGTTATCAAGTGGAATGCTAAAGCTTAAGACAATGGAAAGCGTGGAAATTTTGAGTCTCTATGGATTGGTCCTTTTGTTATCATAGGAAAAAATGGAGTGGAATCATATTTTTTACAAAATATGGAATGAGAAAACATGGACAATTCATGAAGATATTCTTCTCTTGATCACTTCCCATGTGCAGTAGTTTAGGTTTCACTCATGTGTAATATAACATTACTTCTACCCTACACCCCAAACATTCTTTGGATTCTTTCAATAACCAAAGATTATGCATCCCCAACATGAGCCATTGTTAGCACCTCATAAAATGGGATAGCATTTTCACATTTCCTCCCAAGACTTGTAAATTTTCCCACTACTATTCATACAAATCTTACAATTTTCCACTATTGTCTATATAATTTTCATAAGTTTCCCAATACTATTCATTATATCCTAGTCGTCAATTTAACACATCATGATCCTGGAATCAAATAGTTAAAACCATAAGAAAACCTTAAAAGTTACAAAGAAAAAATTCAAATTCAAATCATCCACTTTATTACGTCAATCAGACACCCCTTTATCTCTACGATCAAGAAAGTAATCCTTACGTTATCTAAGATATTGGTGGTATTTCGCCAAGGCTTCATTTTTATCATACTAAAAAAGATCAAATTGATGAAACATTGAATTAATTGATCAATCACAAAATATGCTTTATTGAAAAGAAGGGTCATGCAAAAAACCTGATCATTAAAGGGACATGTATGACCTCTCTTTAAAATATGAGTAGCTTAACCAATATCAATGTGATGTTGAATATT
Organism: Chamaecyparis obtusa; assembly: GCA_027943335.1. Classification (NCBI taxonomy): domain Eukaryota; kingdom Viridiplantae; phylum Streptophyta; class Pinopsida; order Cupressales; family Cupressaceae; genus Chamaecyparis; species Chamaecyparis obtusa. Next base: position 299,292 of record BSBK01009356.1, on the reverse strand, counting down.
TACAAAAGCTAAAATGTGTTTCATCGAAGAGCAATGTTCCATAAAAAATCAAAAATATCAAGGAGACATATGAAGATCCCTTTGAAATATCAACATCGATGTAATAATAGACATCTAACAAGGGAAAAAGGAATTTGAGAGAAAAGGCGTGTCTCAAATAAAAGGCTTAATCAAAAGGAGTTAATAGACTCTTATTGACAAAGTATCACTTCAAGGAGGAAATGAAGACCTACTAAAGAAAAAAGGTGTCCCAACGGAGTATATTGTCTTGGTGCAAATGTGGTGGACCCCATTAATTAGCTTCCTAGTGATTGAGGAGACATTAACAAGGCTTGTCCAATGTAATCATTGAAGAGACAACAATAACAGAAGACAATAAGGCATCTCATCAAATAATGATGTTATATTGGAAAGAATAACATTGATGGGTTGTGTTTGAAGGTTTATTCAAAATATGATAGTTTCCATGTAATAATGAAGATCTAAGTAAGCAGAAAGGCACTTCATCAAATCATAAGGTCCCATAAAAAAGTATTGATCATCGATGATACATTTTGTGGTCCTATTGACAAATGGAAAAAAAAATTATATGTAGAAAATTACTTCATCAATGGAACATCATATTTTGCCCAAACCAAATTGGTTTTTATAGGAAATAGTGAGTCTATACGAAAGGAAACCTTGTCAAGGCGAGTTCCATAAGTCTAGGTGATTGTTCACAATCACACTGTACATCGATTTGACAAAAGTTTCTTCAATCAGTCATGAGTTCAAATCATATGGAGACAATAAAGTGATACACATGATTAAAGAAAGAATTACTGAGCTTCTACGACACCAAGGAATAAGAAATAAAATAATCTAGTGCCAAGGAAAATTAAAGGAATGTCATGTCAACATGAAATTTAAAATCAAAGCATTTAATGGTCGTTCTAGTAAGATTTAAGGTTGCATGTAAGAAAGTCTCTTGCAGATTTCAAATCATCAACCACACTTATGATGCATAATTGAGACCTTGAAGAAAATTTAGAGGCCACTGAGGTATAAGGAAGGATAATTGAATATAAAATAGTGCTAGAAGGTCATAATTATTCGTAGAGGTCCAAATAAGCACCTAAACCATTAAGAAATTTTGCAAATTAGGTCTTTCATTTTCTAAAAGATGCAATGGAGGGAATGTCGAGGAAACCTAGGGAAAGAAAATAAAAATAAAAAGCAAAAAATGTAGAAACTCAAAAAGAACCTAACGTAAAGAGGCAAAAAAAGGAAGGGAGGAATTTAAATCAAGACTTCATAGATGAATTCCCCAATTTTGAAACCAGATCTAAAAGGACAATATAATTACACCTTGACATGGAGCAATTAGGAGACAAAATTTGAAAATTTAGGAGATGTATAGACTTTGTATACGGGATGTGACTTATTCATGTATCACTAAAAAAGAAGAAATAAAGGAAAACTAATGTACAACCCATAGATCAACAATTTGGGAAAATTGGTTATTCTGAATGTATTTACAAATGTAGAACTAATAGTTTCAATTGGTAAGAAATATAACCCAAAAATGAGTACTATATTTATTTCTAGTAACTAGAGATTACATTTCTAGGGTTTTCAACTTTTATCTCTCCTACGATAAGCTAATTGTCATAGATGAACTAGTTAATGAATATTATAGATTAGAGGATATATATAAGAGATGGATGTTACCGAATTATAACTTCCCAAAAATGATAAGAAACTTATATTATTTGACACTAATGAAAAAACACTATTTGATGTAGATTTGTTGGAAGAGTCTCAAATATACCTACTACTCCAATTGCTAGGTCTTGGGCAGAGAGGCCAATCCAATCATGGATATTGCATCAATGGTATTAGCAATAGACACTCATACACTATATGCTCATCCTTTTGATTATATTGGATGTATTTGACAAGGTCACCAAGGCTAAAGAATGGAGGAGAAACCTTGACCTACATGATTTGAGTACCTCTGCAAGTATTGAAGACCTTGTTGTCTAAATAAATGAGATGATATCTCAGGTGTATGAAGTAACTATTGGTGTTCCATCACATGAATTTAGGAAAGGTTCTCATGGATCAATAAGAAAATTTATGCAAGTTGTCACTCCTCTAATGCATTTTTCATCACAACCAACCCTTGAGTTTAAAAGTGCTACCAAGGAAATGTCTATACAGGGTGAATGTTATATTTATTTGATCAAGTTCCAAAAAAGAATCCTGGCCTTCATCATGATAGATTAATTATGGTAGACTCGCCCCCTTTTGATGAAAAGGACAATGTAAGCGAGTTGGCATGTGATGAATTTATTTTAGACAATGAATTTGTTTATATTGTTGAATTTAGAGCATTTATTTATAAGTATCGAGGAATATTATTGAGACAAGAGGTGGGTGAGATTACCCTAGAAAATGAAGATGATTTTTTATAGCAGCTATAAGAGGATGTGGATGCTGCAATGATCATCATGACCCATGCACAAGGAAGACAACTTCTATATGAATCTTCTATTGTTATCATTCCAAGTTGGGATATGAGTTCTTCTATTATTTTTTATAGCTTTATTAGAAATCATAGGATAAACAAGAAAATGTTGCTCAAGGATGCATATAATATATACTTTGGCTCAAGATGTGATCCTAAAAATAAAACCTTATTGCAATGGGCATTATATCCAAAAGATAGAATGACCACTCTCATAGATATGAATAAAGTCTTCAACCATATCATGGTATAGAGAGTTCGGGAGACAAACCCTCTAATTACAACAGACATGAACGTCAATGTTACAAAATTTAATAAAGCACATGTGGAACAACTGATCAAGGAGAGGAATACCTATAAAGCTAGATATGAGATATTAGAGTAAGAGAAATTGAAACTAAAGGACAAGATGAAGTCTATTACTGAAGGAGGGAAACCCTCATATGAACATGAACAATAAGTTATTATGGCACTACAAGACATGACCCATTGGAGTATTAGGGTACAAAAGCTTGAAAAAATGTTAACGGGAAAAAGTAAACATAATAATAAAGTTGTATATAATATGATGGTTGAACTTGTCACACATGGATTCAAAGAAATGATGGCTTGTCATGACAATTATTGGAGTACATATGCAGGTACTTTTAGAGCTCTCAAGGAGCATGTCAGGATTGGGCATAGGATGAAAGAAAATATGGATGAAATAAAACTCAAGGATCTTGTGTCTTCTAATTATTCTAAAGGACTAAGAAATTTCTTAAGAAACACCAAGAATTTGAAGAAGAGCTTGTGGAGGATATGGATTTCCTTGATAAATAAGATACAAGGGGGATCCCAACCATTCAAAATAGTGATGATGAACTATTGATTTATTTTGAATAGTGGAGAGGCATGCTAGAAAAGGAGCTACCTGAAGCTTTGGATGACATCAACGATGAAAACACGTACTGCATAACATGAAGCTCATTTCAGATAAATTTTACAAGAGGGAATATGATATGCTACACCTCATCACCAACATATATACTTTCAAAGAACAATATTACATCGAGCATCTAGGAGATGTTAACTTATTTTTATTAAGGGGTTAAGAACTTAATGTTAAAACCAATTATGTAATCTGGATGTGCCTCTTCATCAAAAGACACGTAGTTTCAAGTGTAGTTGTTCTTACTTGTAAGAGGAAGTGTTTCTTATTTTCAAAAGGAGACAACATATAAGATCTTATTAGAAGTAGTAGAAAGTCATTTTTACAGTTTCTACAATCATTACAAAAAATTAGTTTAGTAATATAAAAGATTATTTGTTGTGGTATGTTATATTAGTGTATGATTGGAGTTCTTATTCACTTATTGTATGGTTAATATAGCCATAATTGTCTCTAGTATCTTGCATTCAATTCTTCACTATTTACATTAGTTTCTTCATCGAGGGTTAATCAAGCTAATCAGAGAATTGATATTTATTTGTATGATTTCTAAGATGATACTTTCAAGGAAAGATATATCTAAATAAATTATAGAAATAGTTAAGTATTCAAATAGTAAGAAGAAGATAATTGAAAAATTCATTAAAAGTATGAATTTTAAAATTGTCTATTGTAGTGATATGTGTGATCATTTGAAGCATTAATTGACTTCGTACCCAATAGAAGGAAGGCACCAATCTCCCCCAATACTTTACATTCCTAAATATTTTCATTTTAGAATCTTATAATTTACTTGAAAGGCCAAAAAATTGTACCATACAATGTAATAAATATGTTACAACCCAAGGTAAACCTACCTAGGTATTAAAAGAACCTAAGGTGAAGGAAATAGTAACCATATTTGGTTCATTAAATTCATTTTCCCAGACCGGTTATTGAGCTCAATCATAGAATTTTGCCTATTCTTAGAGTCCAACAAAACCTAATGTTTTGAGCTCCAACACTCTTACATAAATTGCATATAATGAGAGATCACTTGTACTAATTAAGAAAAAAATTAAAGCTAACTTGGACATAAATGATAATCCTAATATCATTCATTTGGTTGAGTCCTTGAAAACATAAGATAATCCTGCATTTGTCTATTTTTTTAAAGAATGAAAAATAATTTTTTCTTGGTCATATGCAGATGTGTCTGGGTTGGATCCTAACCTTGTTATGCATAATTTGACTATCAAAGCAGCCCATGAATAGGAATTGAGAAAAATGAATCCATTGATTGTACCTTTAGTAAAAGCTAAGCTTTATAATCTTTTAGAAGTTTGCTTCATAAGAAATATTGACTATGCTGAGTGAATTTATAATTGTGTCAATGTTACAAAACGTAATGGGGGTATATGCATATGCAAAAACTTTAGAGATTAAGATAAGGCTTGTATTAAGGAGACTTTAATTTTATAAACATTAACTTAATAGTGGATCTCGCATCTAGATATGAAATGTTGTCCCTAATGGATGGTTTTCCAAATGTAATCAGATCAAGATAGCACATGAGGATCAACACAAAATGTATTTTACTAGTCATTGGATTACCTTTATCACTCCTTTTGGTTCAAAAAATGTAGGATGAAACTATGGATGATAAATAACTACTATCTTACATGACACGATGCACACTTATGTGAAAGACTATGTTGATGATCTACTTGATAAATTGTTTACTAGAGAAGGACACTTAGAAATCTAAGACACAATAATTGCATGACTGAAAAAGTAAAAACTAAGGCTAAACCCAAAGAAATGTGTTTATAGATTAACCTCAAGGAAGCTCTTGGGATGCATTATCTCTCATAAAGGAATTGAAGCGTATCTTACAAATATAAAGGCTAAACTTGAGATGTTTCCTTTTATTAATATTTGTCAATTGTGATCTCTACAAGGAAAGTTATAATCAATCCAAAAATTCATAGCACAATCAACAAAAAAGTGACATCCTCTTAGACACCCATAACACAATAACATGCCTTTCAAATGGGATGAGAGATGTGGGCAATCTTTTCAACAAATAAAGGATGATTGGAATTCACCATTAGTTTGATGTTTCCAAAAAAGGGAAAACCTTTACTCCTTTATATAATAGTGACAACTTCAAAATTTGAAGCATTGTTAGGACAACACGATTCAAAAGGAAAAGAAACAGATATATAATACATTAGTCATGCCCAAGTGGGCTATGAGATTAAGTATACTCCTATTGAGAGGGTGTGTCTTCTCGTAGTCTTTTCTTTGAAAAAATTATAACATTGATTTCTTACTTGCTAAACAAAGCTCTTCGTAAAAATAGATCTTGTGAAATATTTATTGACCAAAGTAGCTCTTATAGGACAACTAGCTAAGTGAAACATGATACTCGATGAGTTTAACATATAATATGTGGAACATAACACAATCAAATGATATGATATTGTAGATCAACATGTGTGAATGCACCATTAATTGATGATCATCCTATCACGATACATTTTCCTGGTAAAATAATTTTTACTATGGAGGGTACAAAACCATGGACTTTATACATTGACAGTTCCTTCATAGAGAATGGTTATGGTGCTAGTGTCTTCTTGGTCATACTACAAGGGGATTTCATTCCTAAAGCATAGAAGTTGTGTTTTTATTGTACCAACAACATAGCAAAATATGAAGCACTTATCATTGGTCTTTGCATGGTAATACAATGAAAGATATCAAAGCTATGAGCCTTTGGTGATTCCTAACTATTTATCAGATACCTTTATAATGATTAAAAAAAAGTTTGAGAAACTAATACCCCATAAGAGGATGGTAGATGATTTCAATGCATACTTCATAGTATTACCTTTTGAGAAAATTCCCCAATACAGTAATAGAGAAACATATTCCATGGCTACCACAACATCTCTTATTTATATGCCACAACATGCTTCACACTATGAGTTCTTAGTTGGGAATCTATTGGTACCCAATGATGAGGTCCCTCGATCCAAGCTTATATGCCCTATCATCAGTCCTAACTTTCTACAGTTTAGTGACATCCATGCCTATCTACACAACAATACCTTAACTCCTAATATTTATAATTATTCCCATCGAACCTTCATACATCTATTCTCCTACTATGTTATCATTGCTAACTATACCCGATATTGAAGAGGTCTCAATGGGACTCTCCTTAGATGTCTTGAGCATGACAAGGTCAAATTTGTCTTATGAGAGGTACGCGAGGGTATATGTGGGGCCCATTCTAGTGGTCCTACCCTAACTAAGAAAATCATATGAAATAGTTTCTATTGGTTGACTATGGAGAAGGATACATTACCGCTTTATGAAGAAATGCAAGCAATGCTATATTCATGGAAACTTGATGCATTCACCAACATAAGAGTTATAATGGATCGCTACACCCTAGCCCTTTTATGAATGGATAAGTGGCCTCATGGATAAGATCCATCCGTGTTGTCCTAATTGACATAAGTTCATCATCACTTCCACTAAGTACTTGATGAAGTGGGTTTAAGTTATTCCCCTCACATGCATTATCAGTAAAGAGAGCTATATTTATCCTTAATTAAATTATTTATGAAAATAATATTTCCCCTTTCCATTATCATAGACAATGGGCATCCCTTTAAGAATCAGGATGGTCGTGAACTCTGTAACAAATTTCATATCCAACATCACTTTTCCACACCCTACTATCCCCAAGGTAACAGTCAAGATTGAGCCTCTAACACAACTATATTGACAATCCTAAAGAAGACCATTAGTGTTGTTAGTTATGACTAGTACATACAACTCAAGCCTACCTTTTAGGCATATTGCATGAATATCTACACTCCCACAGATGCTACTCCATACTCCCTAGTCTATGAATTTGAACCTATGTTACCCATTGAGGTCAAGTTACCTTCCCTATAGGTTTCCATACATGGTCTAATCAAGGACAAAGACTACAAAGTATCTCACTTGCAAGAGTTACAATTTTTGGATGAACAACAACAAAACCTTTTAATGATATTTGAGCATACTAGCAACGTATGTGTAGAAGCTACAATCACTGAGTAAAACTATGTGAATTTGAGATTGGTGACCTTTTATTGAAATAAAATCCATGGAATCAATAATATAGAGAAAAAAATGGTTAGTTTAAACCTAAATTGATTGGTCCATAGATTATTTCTACTATATATCGATCAAGGGCATATCATTTGGCTACTCCCAAAGTTGAATTGCTAGACAATTATATAAACAACTTGCACCTTAACAAGTTTTACACCTAGGATTTTTTGATTAATTCTTAGTAGTTGAAAATAAATAATTATTCATTACAAATTTAAGAAAAAGTAAAGAGAATTAATTTGTCCTGTGATGAAAACTAGGCAACTAGTGCCATGTGCAGTGACTTTTCCCCTTCCTCCAAAATTTTACCTCTATTATTTCCTCCCACATATCATAATAAGATTTCCACACCTACTGTGCCTGGTCATTTATTCACAATCAATAATCTTATGCTTTGTTAAAATGTCCTAAAAAATACAAAAATCATATAATATCCTAAAAAAATCCAAAAAATCATAAAATGTCCTAAAACAATTCTTAAAACAAAAATCACAATAACTCAAAAACATTAAATAGATGGTCTCAAAGGCATCAAAACTTTGAACAAACATAATAGAAAAATTAAAGTTTACAAATCATGAATCAACAAGTAAACTATCAAGCTTTCCTACAACTCAAGCAATCAATTAACTAGTCAATATTATCAATCTTTATCAAACTATCATTTGTCTTATATGGGATGAATTCTTCCAAAAACAAAATGCAATCATGACCTACCACTTATCTTATACAAGATGAATGTTTATTAAAACTAGACACCATGTCATCATCAACCTATCAAGAACACTTAACTTTGGCAAGAGCTTTAAATGGTTGTTGACTCGTTTGTTGTAGTGAATAGTATATTTTATTTGATTTTATCTTTTGTGATGTAATTTCTTTGTTTCTTGAGAATCTCTTTGACTAGAGGAGTGATGATGGGGCATGGTGATGCAAGGTCATTCTTGGTCCTCGGTGAATCTGCATGGGAGGTGTGTGTTTGGCCAGTGTTACTCGGTTGCAGCCTTAACTGAAAGTCTCGCTTATTGAAGGAAGCTCGATCACTGAAGGAACTCGGTAATCTCTAGCACTTGGTGAAAGTGTTACTCGATGATGCTTGTAGTGCTTGGTCGACACTAGTGCTCGGTGATGCTTGCCATGCTTGGTTATTTCACTAGTGCTCGATTGTTCTGATTTACCGACTAGAGTTCTGTGTGATTTGTTGGGCCAACTTGGTGCATTTATTGTTGGTAGTTGTTGTTACAGGCCGACATGTTGGATTTATTTATTGTAAGGCTATTTGAGAGCTGACTTGTATTGCATTTAATATTTGTTAGGAGTTAATGGTTTCATCCAGTCGACTTGTGGCTGATGATTAGTATTTAAGGGGTGTTTGGGTAGTTGTTTTAGCAATCAGATCAGAGGTTATGAGAGCAGATTTAAGGGTAGCAGATTAGCGAAGTTGTGGAAAAGTTCCTGTGAGATCTTGCAGATCAGATTGTTATCTGATAGTTTGTAATAGCAGAGCTAGTGGTTTTCACACTTGGAGACAAGGAGATTGCTTGGTGGCTTGCAAGCACAGGTTTAGATCTGCCTTAGGGTTTCCATCAGTTGTTGATAGTTTTCAGAGCTGATCTAGTTGGAGTTGTATTAGATCTTGATGATCTTGCAAAATTGTTTCTAATTGTAATTGGCCCTAACCTCGAAGGCCTTACAGCTAGGCATGTTAATGAAAATCTATTGAAATAATTGTTATGTTGTGTATTTCTATTGTGTTGTTCTGAAGCTGTAAGGTTTGGACTGTCCTTAATTAGATCCACCATCCCTTGGCTGCATCACATGGACACTTAATTATTTTTTGTATATTGTTCTTACGTAACATTATGACTCATCTTAAGACATGATTATCTGAGATAAATAATTACTTATGTGTCTAGTGTGAAAGAGAGCATTACTTACTATTTGATGTGTCTTCTACCCTTGCAGATGGTATCTAACTTATTTTGGGTTTTATAGCATTGTAAATTGTAAGTACCTTGCTAAAGTCTACAATCTATGCTTATTTAACACATATCTTAGTGTGTGTTCACTCTCTTGTGCATTATAGGACTTCCCTATGCATCTAATTAATAATTTAATAAATATAAGTCATCTCTTATTTAATTTTTTATGCGGGTCTTTAATTATAGTTGTTCCCCCTTTAAATATTTCATTCAATCATCATTTGCACACATAGGCCCTATTTTATCATGTGTTGCCTATTTCATGTATTTTTTCTTATCACACCTCAATTTCATGCATGTTTATGGAATCCCCATGTTCATGTTGACCCCTAATTTGAATTTGACCCCTAATTGGATTGTAAAGGACAATCTATAGTGTACAAGGTAGCTCAAGTTTCCCACTACATTAGGAGGTGACCATTACATGGTAAATTGGCCACAAATTTAAAATAAAGAAAGGTATTTTCATTTCAGGCAGGATTCCAACACCGCGTTAGCCTTCTTCAAGTTTTGAGCCCCAAAATAGATAGGAGAGGTGTTAGAGTAATATTTAGTTTACTTACTAATTAAATCATATTGATTTAATTAGTTAAGTTATTACTATTTAGTGCTTAAGCTTTCTCTTAGGTGCATTAATAATTAATTCTTTTATTAATTATTAATGTGCAACCTAGCTTTTTTAGGCTTTAGGGTTTTGTTCACCTTTATAGGTTGAACCTTGTAATTCTTTTTTCATTAACTTGGATCATAATTTTCCTCTCACATTTTGAGTAACTTCTGAGTTTTGCCTTTTGCTTCTTTATGCTTCTCTCCTGTAATAGGTTATTTGCATGCAAGTATTCTTGGTGTTCTGTGGATTTGTATCTCTCAAATCCTACATAGTATTAGAGCTCCCCTGCTGCTGCCTATTCTAGTGTTTTTGAAGCAGGTTTTGAGGTTAAGGGTTTCAAGTTTTTGAAGAGTTTTTTATTGGATATGGGGAAAGTTTTTTATTGGAGGCATTTTGGGCATACGGTATCAAAAATTAAAGTGTGATATATCGTTGGAAAGCTCTTTTCGAGCCTGATCCAACCATGCTGGTTTCATTTTCAAATTTTGTCGTTTGATTAGTTATTTTTGGCATCAAAGTGGAGGCATCTGAAAATCAGGTTTTTTCCTTATTTTTTTGTGCTTACATACTTTTTGAAGTGTACGGGAGATAGTATAATATTTTGTGGGGGGTGCAAATTCTCTTTCTATCATTTATTTCAAAGAGACCCTTCTACTTCTGTCTTCTTTCTCTTAATGGAGGACTCTTCTATCGCCTGCCTTACACCTCACAACTATCAAACTTGTAAAGGATAGATGACTAAAATGCTTATGGCAAAAGGGTTATGGTCATGCCTTGATGAGGCTCAGCCAGTTCTACAGCGGCCTTATGAGGCTCTTATGCAGAGAAATAGGATGGATGAGGCAATGAGCCTCATTGCAATGAATATCTCAAATGGGTTGTTGTTCCACCTAGATGGTTTGACCACACCCAAGGATATGTGGAACAAGTTTTCCACCTTGTTTGGCACAATGAATCAGTTTAGGGTTCTCCAGATAGATGCAGAGTTCACCTCCTTGGTACCTAAATCATTCACCAACATTGAGGACTTCTTGATGAAGTTCAAGTCCCTTCGATCTATTTTACAGGTTGCTAGAAAGATGAAGTCAGATGATGAGTGTATCTTTCTGATACTCTCAAAGCTTCATGGCCCTTATCAGATTTTCACTTCTACCTTCTACTCCACTATGGATGCATTAGGTGCACGACATGTTATGCCCTCTTTTGAGACCTTCTGTGACAGGTTGACTCGTGAGCAGTCCAAGCTCAATCAGATGGATTCACTTACAGGTTCATAGTCACAGACATTGCTTGCCAAGACACCTCAAGATACACAGAAGCTGAAGCTGAAGAAGATATCTGATTCCTCTTCTCATCACTCTACTGCCCCACCATCTTCTTCTAAGAAGGAGAAATAGAAGACTAAGAGCCCTACATGTTCCTATTGTCAGAAGGGGCCTCATGATGAGTCACATTGTTTTTAGAAGAGATTTGATGGCTATGAGAAACAGATTGCATATTTGCAAGCTCTTCTTCAGAAGAGCACTGTTTCCTCTCCCTCCTCTTCTACCTCACAGGGGTTTACTTTTCAGTCTTATGCCTCATCTTCGACCTCTGGATAGGGTCATGCATTACGGGCTTCCATTGCATCCCCTTCACAGGTCCCTTGGATACTGGATTCTGATGCTTCTCACCATATGGCATCTTCTCCTGAGATCTTCTCTTCTTTTGAGGCTTCTCTAATTCCTCACATTCTCATGGGGAATAACACTGTTATGCCAATCTGTGGGAAAGGTTCTGTAGGCATTCAGGATGGTACATTCAATGATGTATTGTATGTTCCATCTCTATCTACAAACCTTCTCTTGATTTATCAGATTACACTCAGTGGGTCAGGGAAGACAGTTGAGTTCACGGCAGATTCAATCTTCATCCAGGATAGTGTGATAGGAGACATTATTGCTACAGGGATAGTTGATCATTCCATCCATCTCTACACCTTTTCACACTTTGGTCCACCATCTCCATTATCAGAGCACAACTCTCCTCTTTTGCGAGTGCATCATGTGGGGCAGATAGGTCACTTGAACCTCTGTGTTGTTCCTGGGACCACTTCTATGACTACCTCACCACATCTTGTTGAGGTTTCCTCTCTTCAAAAGGACTCTTTTTCAGCACTGCTAGACCCTATAGCTCCATTAATCGAGCCATTAGGTGTAGTTGTTGAGGATTCTAGAGAGGACATTCATCTCCTCTCTCCTGACAATATCAGCGCACCTGTCATACCACCTACATTGGGGATTCCCTTTCAGGATTCTTGTGTCTACTCCTTTGAGCATCAACTCGGCCTTCTAGTGACACCTCATCTTTCGAGGTTACCTCTTTAGTGTTCACTGCCTTTCACTCCTTTGTATTGGAGTCATAGTGGTTTGTTCATCAATCTAGGGGTTCTTTCATTTGAGGGGGGCTTTGGAGCCTTGACCCTCTCTCACGGGGGGGGGGAGGGTTGGCAGCACGCATTGTACTTATGGCTTTGAGAGAGTCTCTTGAAGTCATGTTTTTTTGTCCTTTTCTTGTTTTTATATCTTTTTTTGGAGAGGATTTTTTCCCACTGGGTTTTCTCCTTTGCCTCCAGTTTACAAAGATTTCCTTGTATTGGGTACCTGATCAGGCCTTGTTGCCGGGACCCATTTCTTGCTTTCGTAGCTGTGCTAGGTTAGCTTACTCCCTGCGCTTAGCTTAAGGGGGGGTGTTAGAGTAATATTTAGTTTACTTACTAATTAAATCATATTGATTTAATTAGTTAAGTTATTACTCTTTAGTGCTTAAGCTTTCTCTTAGGTGCATTAATAATTAATTCTTTTATTAATTATTAATGTGCAACCTAGCTTTTTTAGGCTTTAGGGTTTTGTTCACCTTTATAGGTTGAACCTTGTAATTCTTTTTTCATTAACTTAGATCATAATTTTTCTCTCACATTTTGAGTAACTTCTGAGTTTTGCCTTTTGCTTCTTTCTGCTTCTCTCCTGTAACAAGTTATTTACATGCAGGTATTCTTGGCATTCTGTGGATTTGTATCTCTCAAATCCTACAAGAGGTATATAAGCAAGGATAACTCCCTCACTTTGATACATTAAACAAGCCTAAGGAATTAAATTGTATCTATCAAACATTCAAGGAAAAAACAAGTGTTTAATCATATCACGCACCCAAGGCTTTTCATTCCTCGTATCCTTCATTATGAAAAGCATAAACAATCATCATTCAAACATGTATTTTATGATTTCCTATTAGTTCTCAATGGATTAATGTTGTTGTGTCAATGGTTGTGGTCTCATTCCAAGTGCATTTGCATCATCAAGGTATAAGACACTTAACAAGCCTCTTCTACTTACAACATGCTTTTGTTCCTTTCATGAAATTTTAATTTGATTTCAAGGTTTATTCCTAAATAGTGGGTTTGATTAAGGAAAACAAATTTTCCAACATTTTCCCCCTCTTTATGTACGTAGGTAACAAGTGATAGAGTTGTGGATGCAACTATAGGAAGGCCTGACAATATGCTTCTTCTCCACTACTTCTACATCACATTTTTGCAAATCTAGGGTGCCTCCCACCATCAAGGGAAAGTACAGTCTCCCCCCTACACTCCAAGTCACCCCTAGTAGGCAATTTTGGTTTAAATTTGGTGTACAGGTCATTATTTGCATTTAGTTTCTAGATTTGAATACAAGATTTAGATTTTAGCTCATTAACTACCTCTATTTTTCATAAAGCTCCTTTCTCTCTCTTCCTAGCCCTAAATCTCACAATATTCATTCACATTTGCATAATCATATTTAATAATAGAGAATTATCATTGTATTTACTCAGTACTTTAGTCTCCTCAAGCCTGGTGGATCATTTCGCTTCCAATGTAAGAGGACATAGGCTCATTGTTTTGTGTTTGCCTATACAAGCTAGTGAACAATATTTCCTTCATCACATTTTAGTGAATTTTACTTGTAGAATTTCCACTATGATTTGGTATCTAGATCTAATTTTCATACATTGCATTGTTACATTTTATGCATTTATTTATAATTTTAAGTCTTATTTTTGCATGAAATTGTCAAATTTAGATGTATTGATTGGTAAAAATGACAAAAAAATACATATTATTCATTATCTTTTCTTATTTTCATGTTTCAAAATAATAAAAATCTAAAAATATTTATTTCCATGCATTGTTATGTGTTTAGATTGGTCTCTTTGTGCTTTGTTTAATTCCATTAGCTTCTCTCATTGTAAAACATTGGATATCTTTTTACAAGACTTTACTACTTTGATAAGACATTTTGTAGTGATGACTTTGATATGTTGGACAAAGCCCTTGATAAATTCATCCATATTGAGTCTTCCTATATTCCTTCTAAACCATACTTTTGGAAAAAAATGATTCAACTAATCCAAGGATTTAAGATGTATGACAATCCCCTTTATGAAGCTCTCAATGATTCCTCTCCAAAAGTCTATGTCCCTCACGAGGATCTATTGGTGCAAGAAGATGTTTTTTGATAACCTACAACTGATTGAATAACTTGATGAACTGAATGGACAAATGAAAGACAATGATAATAGATCATCGAGCTACTAAAGTGGTATGTAAAGTAATTAAATCAGTCAATATGTATTGTCATTGATGTCAACTAGTTTTGACTATACTTATCATGATGGTTACAAACATCTGAAGAAGAAAAATGGTAAAGGAATGAGATATCTACATGAAGATGAGATGGATATGGAGATATGGCTAAGGTATACATTAGGTAACTTATTGATGAGTCTATGGCATCATTTTGTTGACTTGATTGTATTATATAAATTTGTTATGTATTGAAGATCATAACTGAACAAGTTTATGTGGTCGGTAATTGAAGAATTTTGTATACACTGAGCCAGTGCAGTGTATACTAAGTAACAGTAATAACTGAGTTAGTATTCACAGACACATTCTATATTAACTGAGCAAGAGAAACACTTAAATTTTATAACAGTTGACTGAATTAATGAGCTGGAAAATTGCTTATGATTATGAGGTAAAAGATAAAGTTTGTTATGATGATCTAACGGCTGAAAAAATTCAAGATTGATCAAATGGAGAAGGATGAAATGTGTTATAGACACATCTGTCGAGGAAGCTTGAAGTAGCAAAATGAACGATGGAGATTAAGATCCAAAATCTAATGGATGAGAATAAAATACTTTACGACGTCTATTTAAAGAGACATGAGATTCATTATTGAGTCTGGAGATTATTGAAATTGTAGGAGAATTTGCATGAAAGAACTATTTTCATGCACTATTGACCAAACTGGTTACAAACAGAACTGAGCAGAATTGCAGACATTACCGAGTGATAGGGTATTATTCACCGAGCTGAATATGTTGAAGGATATGAAGGATTAAAGTGATTATTGATCAGAGGAGGTATTTTGAGCTTAGCATAGATATGAAAATATGCAATCTAAGTTGTATTTGAATCAGATTATTACTGTATCAGTTTAACCATTATTACAACTAAATCTCTTAACTGAGTGGACTTAATAGCCTTATTTGTATTTCAATATGACCCCATAGTGAATGCTGGCCAAGAGTTAACTGTTAGTGATAAATCCTTTAACTAGGTCACACCTCATAGTGTATTTTGTAACCTTTAACAGGGTTGGCTCCTAACTGAGCTCACTTTAGAAGAGTGAAATATTTTGGGTTACCGGTCCAAGGTGGTTTTTCCCTTAGTAAGGTTTCCACGTTAAAGTCTATGTGTTATGTGTATTTTATGTGATTGGATTGTTATTTTACTTTACACATTTCATATTTGGATTAATTGGTAATCACAGTATTGAATTGACTGTCAATCGGTGGATGAACAGAAAGTTATTATTGATAGCTTACCGATTTGATTATTTGTTTGAAATTTTTTGAATATATACATCTAGGAGTTTGGGATTGTAGGATAACTGGAAGTAATTGAATCGATTCACCCCTCTTAGTTATCTAACAATTGGTATCAGAGCATATTGATTGCTTGGAAGGAAAGTTTAAAGGACTTAAGCTAAAGATCACGAGATGTATAAGAGAGAGGTGAGAAAGCTGAAAAAAGATAACTTCTCGACATGGAAAAGCAGAATGAGGTTGCATTTATTCAGAATTGGAGAATCTACAATATTTCACCTAGATAATGCTTACATCCAACCGATTGGACCCTTGACTATTGATCAATTGAGAGATAGACATGAACATAACATGACGATGATAGAGATTGTTGCTACCTTATTTGATGCAGAATTTGAAGATATCAAAGCATGTACTTCAACAAAATCAATGTGGGAAAAACTTACACTAGTTCATGAAGGAGATGTTAATGTGATGAGAGCAAGAGTTGAAAGACTTAGAGGAAGGTTTGATGATATGAAGATGAAAGAAGGAGAAAACATTTCACAGTACAGTAACCGAATCAAGGAGGTTTTTAATGCTATCCAAGGAGTAGGAGGTGTTATTGATGAAGACATTGTTGTGAGTAAGATTCTAAGAACCTTTTTTCCAATCTATGCTATTAGAATCTCTGCAATTCATGAAATGAGATATGCATCGGGTAATGTTCTTACATTTGATAGCCTAATCGGTAAATTGACTACATTTGAGATAAATAACTATGATAACAATATTGTACCGAGTGTTGAGTCTGCATTTATGTCATCTTTGAAAATTGGAAAATCAAGTAGTAAACATATGATAAGGAATAAAAGTGACAATGACAGTGATGAAGATGAGCTTGATGAACTTGAAGCACTTATGGATAGAAGGCTACAGAAAAGTAAAGGAAGGTATAAAGGGAAATTACCTTTGACATGTTTTAACTATAAAGAAATTGGTCATATTACAGCTAGATGTCCTAACAAAAAAGATGATGACAAAGACAATGACCGATCTGGTGAAGGAAAGTATAACAGAAGAGATAAATGAGATCGCAGAGGAAACCAACACTATGATAGAAGAAACAATTGAGACTACAAAGACAAAGGCAAGAGGGTATGTTACCTTGTTGGAGATGATGATGATGACACCAACACCGACATTGATGAAGACATTGAGGTGGTATTCGTAGCTTTGAAAGAAGATTCAGAAGAAAAAGAAAGGTATGTAGAAACAACATTTATTTCTAAAGTTAGCAAGAATGATACATAGATTATTGATAGTGGCTATACACATCATATGACTAGTGATGAGGAAAAATTTGAATACCTTGAACACCATAATGGAGGATCTGTTAAAATGGGAAATGATACACCTTTTCTAGTAAAAGGAAAGGGATATATCATGTAGAACAATAAGATCAAATGTGAAAATGCATATTGGGTGAAAGGACTTAACTATAACTTGTTAAGTGTAGCATAGTTGAATAAATCAGGTCACCAAGTTGCATTTGAAAGTAGGAAGGTGAAGATCAATGATGAAACAAGAAAGTTGGTCAGTACTGGTGAACAATCTATAGGTAATATATTCTATCTTGATAATGTTGAAACTTCTTGTTTAATGTCTAGAACTGCAGATGTGTGGTTGTGGCATAAAAGGTTGTGTCATGTGAATTTTGGCAACATGGTTAGATTAGTAAGAAAAAAAAAGTTAGAGGTTTACCGAGCTTATCTAAACCTGACCATGTCATGTGTAAACAATGTCAAATGGGAAAAATGTCAAAATCTAGTTTCAAGAGCAAGACCCATTCATCTAAAGCTATTTTGGAGTTGGTTCATACCGACTTGTGTGGTCCTATGAGAACTCAGAGTTATTATGGTGACAGATACTTTATTTTGTTTGTTGATGACTACTCTAGGATGATGACAATTATGTTTTTGAAAGAGAAATCTGAAGCTTTCAAAATGTTTGAATGGTATAAAGCCAAAGTGGAAAAGGAAAGTGGAAAAGAGTTAAAATGCTTAAGATCTGATAGAAGAGGTGAGTTTATTTCTGATGAATTCACTAACTTTTGTAATGAGTGTGGAATTAAAAGACAAGTTTCTACACCAAGAACACCACAATAGAATGGAATTGTTGAAAGGAGGAATATATCCATAGTTGATTGTGCCAGAACACTAATAATTGAGAAAGATGTTGCACAAATGTACTAGAGAGAAGCTGTTAGCACTGTCGTATACACATTGAACCGAGTACAACTAAAGAAAGATTCAAACAAGACACCTTATGAGTTATGGTTTGGGTACACATCTAATGTAAGTTATTTCAAAATTTTTGGAAGTAGATGTTACATTCTAAAATATGATAAAAATGGAAAATTTGATTCTAAAGGTGATGAAGGAATATTCTTAGGATATTCTATTAAGACCAAATCTTACAAATGTTTGAATAAGGTTTCTAACAAAATGATTGAAAGTGCTAATGTGAGAGTTGATGACTTTGCTGAGAAAAATGATGAAGAAAGCACAAAGGAACTAGAAGACTACAATAGATATACATTCATTGAGTTACCTAACCCTCTACCTAAGAAACAGGTAGAAGCTACCGAGCAACAAGATAAAGACACCAAGCATCAACTTATAGACACTAAGAATCATGAAATTGTTATCGAGGAAGATATTGATCCTACATCGACTAATGAACAAAGAAGAGAACAAGTGTTAGCAAAATTTGTGAGGAGACACCATCCATAGAATCAGATTATTGGAGACAAGAAAGTTGGCATGACGATACGAAGTAAGTTGAGATAGAGCACATGTTTAGCTTGTGAATTTGAACCTAAAAATGTTAGACATGTACTTGAGAATGAGGAATGGATTAAAGCCATGAAGAGCAGATAGAGAAAAACAAAACATGGACATTGGTACCGAGACCAAGTGATAAAAATGTCATTGTAACCAAATGGATATTTAAAAATAAGTTGAATGAGAAAGGTGAAGTCACTAGGAACAAAGCAAGACTTGTTTGTAAAGGGTATGCACAAGAAGAAGGTATTGATTATGGTGAGAATTTTGCACTACTTGCTAGACTTGAAGGATTTAGAATACTATTTGCATATGCTGCACACAGAGGATTTAAATTATATCAAATGGATGTTAAATCTACATTTTTTAATGGAATACTTGAGGAAGAGGTTTATATTGAACAACCTGAAGGTTTTGTTGATCCGAATAAGAAGAACATGGTATGTAAGTTGCACAAAGCACTGTATGGACTGAAACAAGCACTGAGAGAACAATATGAAAGACTGCATGCATATCTTATTAGTATTAGTTTTATAAGAACAAGTGGCAATAGTAATTTGTATTTGAAAGGAGAAACTGATGACAAGATTCTTATTGCTGAAATTTTTGTTGATGATATTATATTTGGAGGACATGATAATCTTTACAAATCTTTTGTTGATGAAATGAGAAAGGAATTTGAAATGTCAATGTTTGGAGAGATTAAATTATTTCTTGATTTGCAAATTCTACAACAAAATGAAGGCATATTCATAACACAATCAAAGTATACCAAAGAAGTGTTGAAGACTTTTGGAATGGAAGACTCAAAACTAGTAGGTACACCAATGATCACAGGATGCAAATTGACAAAGGATGATCAATCAAATGAGGTAAATTAGATATTATACAGATCAATGATTGGTAAACTAATGTATGTTGTACATAATAGACCTGATATTGCACATGTTGGTTTACACTGACACAGATTGGGTGGGAAATTTTGATGATTAGAAGAGAACAATTGGTGGAGCATTCTTTTTGGGAGAAAGATTAGTTACTTGGATAAGTAAGAAATAGGCAAGTATTTCTCAGTCTACTGCTGAAGCAGATTATATTGCTACTGCTACTAATTGTTCAAATATTGCATGGATAAAACAACTTTTGAAAGGGATGAATAAGAGATCACAGATCCAGTCATTATAAATTGTGACAATACAAGTGCTATAAACATTTCCAATAATCCAATGATGCATGCTAAGAAAAAACACATATCTATTAAGTATCACTATTTGAGGGAACAAGTACAAGAAAAGCAAGTGAAATTGGAGTTTGTGAAATCTAAAGAACAACTTGTAGTCATATTTACTAAACTCTTACCGAAGGATACATTTGAGTACTTGAGGACTAGAATAGGGGTTCATCCCCTATCTGTCGGTCACTAAGGTGATTAGGAGGTTGCATCAACCTATAATTTATCAGAAAATCAAATAATGTTGATGCATATTGTTCACACTTTAGGTTTCCTAAGGTTGTGAAAGCTGGAACAGAGAAAATTGTATATCAGTACATGAAGGTACATGATCTAAACCAAAAAATAGAGATATTTTTGGCTATTACAGAGCTTTTTATTCTTTTTGGCATTGTTGTCAAAGGGAGAGAGAATCAATGAAATATCTATCTAGTGGGAGAGAAGGATCAGAAAGGAAGAAAAATATCAAATCCATAGGGAGAGTCTGCCTAAAATGCTAAAATGCTATGTAGTGATTAAACATATTAAATGTACAAGCTAGGGAGAGCTTACTGAGCTACAATATTTACTGATACAGTTGTAGTACAAATCTTTTTTATTCTATACATTATTTCATTTTGTGTTGCCATCAATGCCAAAGGAAGATATTTATAACCTACAACTGATTGAATAACTTGATGAACTGAATGGACAAGTGAAAGACAGTGATAAGGGATCACCAAGCTACTAAAGTGGTATGTAAGGCAATTAAATTAGTCAATATGTATTGTCATTGATGTCAACTAGTTTTTACTATACTTATCATGATGGTTACAAACATTTGAAGAATAAAAATGGTAAAGGAATGAGATATCTACATGAAGATGAGATGGATATGGAGATATGGCTAAGGTATACATTGGGTAACTTATTGATGAGTCTATGACATCATTTTGTTGACTTGATTGTATTACATGAACTTGTTATGTATTGAAGATCATAACTAAATAAGTTTATGTGGTTGGTAATTGAAGATTTATGTATACACCGAGCCAGTGCAGTGTATACCGAGTAATAGTAATAACTAAGTTAGTATTCACTGACACATTCTATATTAACCGAGCAAGAGAAATAATTAAAGCTTATAATAGTTGGCTGAATTGATGAGCTGGCAAATTGCTTATGATTATGAGGTAAAAGATAAAGTTTGTTATGATGATCTAACGACTAAAAAAATTCAAGATTAATCAAATGGAGAAGGATGAAACGTGTTATAGACACATCTGTCGAGGAAGCTTGAAGTGGCAAAATGAACGATGGAGATTAAGAGGCAAAATCTAATGGATGAGAAGAAAATAGTTTATGACGTCTATTTAAAGAGACATGAGATTCATTATTGAGTCTGGAGATTATTGAAACTGCGGGAGAATTCACGTGAAAGGACTATTTTCATGCACTACTGATCAAACTAGTTACAAATAGAACTGAGCAGAACTGTAGACATTACCGAGTGATAGGGTATTATTCACCGAGCTGAATATGTTGAAGGATATGAAGGATTGAAGTGATTATTGATTAGAGGATATATTTTGAGCTTGGCATAGATATGAAAATATGCAATCTAAGTTGTATTTGAATCAAATCATTACTGTATCAGTTTAACCATTATTACAACTAAATCTCTTAACCAAGCTTAACAGTCTTATTTGTATTTCAATATGACATTCCATAAATGTTGTTGGTTTTCTTGTTGACCCCATAGTGAACTTTGGTCAAGATTTAACTGTTAGTGATAAATCCTTTAACCAGGTCACACCTTACAGTGTGTTTTGTAACCTTTAACAGGGTTGGCTCTTAACCGATCTCACTTCAGAAGAGTGAAATATTTTGGGTTACTAGTCCCAGGTGGTTTTTCCCTTAGCAGGGTTTCCATGTTAAAGTTCATGTTATGTGTATTTTATGTGTTTGGATTGTTATTTTACTTTACACATTTCATATTTGGATTAATCGGTAATCACAGTATTGAATTGATTGTCAATCGGTGGATGAATAGAAAGTTATTATTGGTAGCTTACCGAGTTGATTATTTGTTTGAAAAAGTTTGAATATATACATCTGAGAGTTTGGGACTGTAGGATAACTATAATTAACTGATTCACCCCCCTCCCAGTTATCTAATAATTTTTAACACTTTTGTCAATGATCTCCCTCTTTTGGATGAAACATTAAGCAATGATGTTGAATATTTTCTTAATGTGTATCTCTTGAATTAGAGTAACTTGGTGAAAGAGGATGATTTTATGGTTGAAGAGGGTGATACAATTGGTAATTCCCTGAAAGAAACTTCACCTTATATTCATTTCAATAACCTTCCCTCTAGAAATGAGATATTAATGAGTGGTGGTTGTCCCTCTACTAAAGTATATCCCATTCATGAAGACCAAGTTTGGATCATAACATCAGATTTTTTATAGAAATCATGTTGTAATTATCTATTGTAAAGATGTTCTTTAGTTATCACATTCACAATGCAAGTAGGATCAATAATAACACCACAAGGATATAGATCATTAACCTATGCAATAATGTAAAGAGGACCATCAGGTACTTTAATTGTCTCACTAGGGTCAAAAGTAATGCAAAGTTGAGGTTCAAGTTTGGGTTTAAGTTCATATTCATATTGATCAATGAGGTTGACAACATTATTGGCTTCAACACACTTATTAGACCATATTCAACAATATGAGTGGAAGAAGAAGGCAAAGACTGGGTAGAATTAATGTTATTGGTTAAATGGGATGACAATGTATTGGTATAGATTTGAAAGTTTTGGTTGGGACGTGCCAAAGATTTTTTTCCTTGATCATTAACACCCTCAGTAGATATAGTATTAGAATCAATGAGGTCTTGGATAACAGATTTCAAACAAAAACACTTTTCAATATCATGAACAAGTTGATTATGATATTGGAAAAAAGCTTTGTGATCAAAAGATATAGGCAAAGGTTTGGATATGTCAATTAGTTTAACAAGATGAAGAGTTAAAACTTTAGCATTGATCAACTTCAACATCACATTATGCAAAGATTTAGAAAGATGAGTAAAATTTATGAGGTCTAAAAATAGATGACAAAGGAGCCACACCTTTGGATGTTGTTGCCACTTGCTCATCAGTATTGTTAGATGAATTATTAATTTTGATGAAGTTATTGGGTTTCTAAAAGTTTGTATAGGATGTGGCATCACTCTTATCAACCAAAGATATTAGTATGGTGCTCTCAAACTAACTCGCTCAAAGCTAATAATTGTGAAGCACTGCACATAATTGAGTAAATGAAGAAAATATAAAGTAGAATCTTATCTCTTATGTCTTTTTGTAAATTAGAAATGAAAATAAGTTTCACATGATAAGAAATATAAGCATGTAAATGCTTAAATATACCAATGAAATTGGTCACTTTTTCTTTAACGTGTTGTTTACAATGCATTAAATCAGTTAAAGAAATCTTAGGACTAATATTGTTTTGAAATTTTTAGATGAAAGCATTAGAAATTTTTTGAAAAGAGTTAATAGAATAAGGAGGTAAATAAAAATACCATTGCAAAGCTTTATCTTGAAATATTCTAGAGTAAACAATTCATCCATGAACCTGTGATCATAAAAAAAATCACTACATGTAGTTTGAAAGGTTTTGACATGGGTCAAAGGGCCACCTTTACCATTATAAGTTTCCAAATGAGGGATATCCATGTATCAAGGAATAACGCTACGAATGATATCCAAGGACAAAGGACTAGAAATGTCACAAGTAGGAATGTTAAACTTGCATTGGGTCATGTAAGCAATTTTTTGTTGAAAGGAAGACATTGTTTGAGCCAAGTACAAATAGTAGAATCAATAGAAAGAGTGGTAGGAGATATGTGTGAAATGTTTGGACCATTATGAGAAGTAGAAGGAACACTGGAGTATGAAAAAGGAACACTATTGTAAGTGGGCATTGATGAAGGTGACGGAGCTCAAAATTTCTACAAAACTTTGGGATCTACATAATGAGAAGACCCTAAAAATGACTATCTTTACCCATGAATTATCCACACAACAGAGCAATGTTATACCAATAAAAAATGTGACAAAATTCAACCTAATAAAAATACTAAGAGAAACAAGTGACTACCCCATAAAATAATACATTGTTGTAGGGAAGACGTCTTCAACCAACATTTGTTTATCTTATCATGTCCCTACGTCGAACATGAATACATTTTGAATAAGTCAAAAGAGGGGTCAGTGAAATGAACCATTGCCTGATGTGAAGAATATCAAATAAAATATTGGTGGGAAGCGACATCGAATAAAGTGGGTTATTGAGTAAGCAAAACCAAATGGTAGCAAAGAAAAACTTATTCGATGAATCGAGAAGATTTTCTTGTGGGGCCTAGTATACAATATTGAACAAGATTTAAATGTGATGTATGTATTGATGGAGATATTAAAAAAGGGAAGTATATGGTGGGACCCTCCTTGATGCTTTAAATAAAGATTTCGAGCACATATGTTTCATAATATTTGAAGCTGGTGTCGAGTAAAGAAGGCCATCAAATAAGATAAAAACACTATGCTGGGAAGGGAATCAGCCGCTAGGACCCATTTTCCCTAAGTATAAAACAATATGAAACTTCAAATTAGTAAATATGGTTGAGTAATGATGGTCGAGGTTCTTCAAAATGTGGTGGGATCGCTTCACTTGATGCACCAAATAAGATACTATGTCGAGTGACCCAACCAAAAGAAAAGTGATACATAAGTTATTTGAAGGAAGAGCAATCAAGATATGTATCAAGATCCTCTATGTCCCGATGGATACATTGGCATGAATTTTGGTAATAAGATTTTAAGTCCCTATTTCCTAAAGTGCTAGTGATCGGGATTGGAAGCAAAGTAGTATGAATCCCAAAATTTTGAAGGGAAGGTTGGGGCCCAAGGCTAATGATCGAGATTGGAAGCAAAGTAGTATGAATCTTAAAATTCTAAAGGGAAGATTGGGGCCCATATATTTCAAAGTTGTAAGAAGGAAAAATCATCGAAAATCTGATAGATTGGTGACAATTGTGAACTTCAAAGGATACACTATGTACAAAGAATTGATGCTCAGGGTGATAATAATCAGGATTGGAAGTAGAGTAAGGGAAATCCTAAAATTATGAAGGGAATATTTTAAAGTACGACATCATCCACCAACAAATGTAAGAAGGAAGTTTGATTCCCAAATTCTAAAGAATGAAACCTATAGACAACCAAGTGGTAAGTTTGTGGGCCCAGAGGTGACAAATGGTGAGTGCTTGTGATCACGTGAATTGGAAGCTTGAGGATAGAAAATAGCCATAGAATCGTGACACATGGTAGATCAAGTGTTGAAGATTGGTGATGGGGACTGGGTGGTATAGTGACAAGTGTTGGGTGCTTGTGATCTTGCAGTTTGGGATGACGAGGAAAGAGAATAACCATGGGATCACGAGTTGATGCCACATAGCCAACTAATGTGTGATGACATAGCAGGATGCAAAGGTGGAGATGGCATGGTTTCTAGGTGGTGTACATGTGGGATGGTGGGCCAATTAGAGGATACCATGTGGTAGTCAAGCTATGGTCGAACAAGTGAAGTTTGAGCGGGAAAGCCAAAATTCAAGGCTAAATTAATTTATCGAGTAAGGCAACATGTTGAACAACTTGAAGGATAAGTTACAACATGAAGCATTGTTTTGTTCAAAGGCACTAAAGTGATCAGAAATGGAAGCATAATAGTGTGATTCCTAGATTCTAAAGAGTCGAACCTATGGACAGTCAGTATATCAAGTAGAGAGTCATACCTATGACTTCATCGATGTACCTTTGGATTCCAGGATTAAAAAAATGGTCACATTGACAATCGACGGGTGAAGTGGAATAACCTATACCGATGATAAAAAAATACATAGCTTTATTAGGTTAGTAAATGGACCCTACTCGGAGATGATTAATTCCATAAACTTGTTTCTATTAATCAGATGTTTTCTTTCTACAAACTAATTGTGACTGTTTGTGAAGAGATATGTCTCTTCATTTGTATGGAACCTCCTACTGTATAAAGGAGATTATTTTGTAATAAAATAATAATATCGATATACTATTTACATACACTACATTTTTGCAAGATATTTTGTAAACAATGAAGACTTTGTATTATTAATATATACCGACAAGTTATTTCAATTTGAATTTGTGGATCTGATAATTTTGGATTAATTAGTCCTTTGTGATTTTACTTCCAGAAAGTGAAGTTGCTCTCAATCTTTGTGTGTGGAGACTATTTATAATATTTTGCAAATTTTATCATTAGATTTAATAAGCATTATTATCTTTATCTAATTGGTCTCATTACGTTTGGGTTAAAATCAATAAGATTAATTGTGGAATGATAAAGTAATTGGAAGCATCAAAAGGAAGCAGTTGATAGGCAGGCTACCATGATGCAGCCAAGAACTCCTACTCATTCAAGAAAGATGGAGTCACTTTTAGAATTTAGTCCATTCTAGACTAGGGAGAAGTGAAATCAGTTGGTCCTAATGTGCTCTTAGTAGGGGAGAAAGAGTTCCTAAACACCTTGGAGGAAGGTGAAGGAGTGGGTTATGCTTTGGTGTTGATGCCCAAAGAAGAGAAGGAAGTCAAGATGCTTGAGGTGCCCAAAGAAGTTCAAGGGTTGTTAGAGTAGTATAAATATATAGTGAGTGATGGAAAGCTAACCACCCTACCTCCTAAAAGATCCATAATACATCAAATAGACTTTATCCCAAGAGCCTCCCTACCTAACAAAGTTGCCTACAAAATGACCCCTCAACAAAATGAGGAAATTGCTAAACAAATCCAAGAACTGCTTGACCAAGGCCTCATAAGAAAAAGAATTAGTCCTTTTTTAGTCCCTATAGTCATAGCACCAAAAAAAGGAGGAACTTGGAGGTTGTGTATTGACTCTAGGGTCATTAATAGGATTACCACAAGGTATACGTGCCCTATTCCAAAAATTGAAGACTTGATGGATTGCTTAGGAGGGGCTAAATATTTTTTGAAGATTAACCTTAAAAGTGGATACCACCAAATAAGGATTAAGGAGGGAGATGAGTGGAAAAATTCTTTCAAGACCACATAAGGCCTATATGAATGATTAGTTATGCCCTTTGTGTTTTCCAATGCCCCTAGCACCTTCATGAAGTTAATAAATGAAGTGTTGAAAGACTTCATAGGAAAATGGGTTGTGGTGTACTTAGATTATATCCTCATCTTTAGAAATTCCAAGGAGGATCATTTGGTACATTTTCAAGATGTGTTACAAAGGCTTCATGAAGATAATCTCACCATCAATCTTGATAAGTATGAGTTCATGAAACAATAATTGGTGTACCTAGGCTTTGTGATCTCACAAGGTAACCTAAAAATGGACACTAGCAAGGTAGAAACAATCATGAATTGGCCTACACACAAATATTATATATAAGTGAGGATCTTCCATGGGTTGGCACAATTTTATAGGAAGTTGATCAAGCAGTTCAGTGAGATTTGTGCATCAGTTCTAGATACTATCAAAGGAGGAATGAAAGCCAAGTTACAATATAGTGAGCAAGCTAACAAAGGTTTTTAAACCTTGAGGAGAAGGATAGAAACACAAACAATATTGGTGTTACCTAGCTTTGAGAATTTTTTTACTGTTGAATGTGATGCTAGAAACATTTCCATAGGAGTAGTCCTAAGCCAAGAAAATAAACCAGTTGCCTTTCATAGTGAAAAGTTGAGTGAAGCCAAAAAGAAGTACTCCTCATATGATTTGGAGTTGTATGCTTTGGTTCAAGACCTAAGGAAGTGGAGGCATTACCTCCTTCCTAAATAATTTTTGGTGTACACTGATAACCGGGCTTTAAGTTTTCTCAATTCATAAGACAAGCTAAGCCACACACACATGAAGTGGATAGAATACATTCAAGCCTATACTTTCACAATAAAGCACAAGAAAGGGGAAAAAAAATAAAGTAGTAGATGCCTTGAGCCTAAGACTCTTGAAAATCCAAGGAATCCAATTAAGAAGCATTGGCATAGATAAATTCAATGACTTGTAATCAAAGGATGAAGATTTCTCAGCAGCATATAAGGTATGCAAGGAGTTTCAAAATAATTTCCATAGTGAATATGTTGATTACATTATAAAAGATGGTCTTTTGTTTAGGGGAGGACAAATTTGTGTGCATAGAGGCTCCATGAGAGAGAACCTCATTCAAGAGAAACATAATGGGTCTTTGAGTGGAAACTTTGGAGTTCATAAGACCTCAGAGCTCTTCAAAGGTTTTATTTTTGGCCAAGAATGAATCAAGACATAAAAAGGTATGTGGAGAATTATATAGTCTACCAAAAGGAAAAGGGCACTTCATCCAATGCAGGGTTGTATCAACCCCTTCCAATCCCCAATAGACCTTGGGAATGTCTTAGTATGGAATTTTTATGTAGGGTTATCCAAGGCTAAAAAAGGATTTGACAGTATATATGTGATTGTGGATAGGTTTAGCAAGATGGCCCATTTTGTGCTATGAAATACTACTCATTATGATTTCCACATAGCCAATTTGTTCTTTAGAGAAGTAGTCTGAATCCATGGGTTGCCATTAAGTATAGTATCTGACATGGACTCCAAATTTATGAGTCATTTTTGGAAAACTTTGTGGCACAACCTTGGCACCAACTTATCCTTTGGGTCTTCATACCATCCCCAAATAGATGGACAAACTGAGGTAGTTAATAGAAGCTTGGAAAATCTCCTAAGGTGCCTAACTAAGGAGTATGGTTAGACATGAGACCAAGTCATTACACAAGCAGACTATGCTTATAATGACACCATTAATAGGACCACTGATGAGAGTCCATTTGAGGTAGTCTATGGGATACACCCAAGAGATATTCATGAACTATGGGAGCTTGGAGATACAACAACAAGGAGTGGGTATGCAGAGGACTTTTCTTAGTCCATGATATATTTAGACAAGCTCTTAAAGATAGTACCACCAAGACAAAAAGAAAAGTGGATGAGAGGAAAAGAAACCTACACTTCCAAGTGGGAGATATTGTCATGGTTCACTTGAACAAGTCCATGTTTTAGAAGGGGATTCCACACATGCTTCAGTTGAGAATGATTGGCCCTTGTGCCATCCTAGCCAAGTATGGAAACAATGCCTACAAGGTGGACTTGCCAAAAGACCTAATACTCTCACTGGTGTTTAACATTACAGACTTGGTGCCTTATAAAGGACAAATCCTAGTTGGAGATAGTGAACATATTAGTGTTGTATAAGATCTAGAAAACATGAACTTACCAATCACTCCAAGTCTCCAAGCTGAGAAAGTCTTAAGCTCCTAGGTCACCAAGAAGACTAGGCACATAACCTACATGGAGTACCTTGTTAAGTGGCAAGGAAAGGAAGATACAGAGGCTAAATGGGTCTATGAGGTAGAGTTTTAGAAGCTAGGCATTGATCCTAACTCAGTCCCCACCAATGGGACTTGATTGCTTTTGTTTAGGGGAGAATGGTGCGGGAGCACCTAGGACTTAGGCTTGAAAGTCCTTTTGTTTTGGCTTGTACTAGCCCTAGCTAGACCATAGGTTAATAAAGGGCTCCATGAGGGCATAGGTGTGATAGGAGAATAGTGATTTGAGTTATCTTAGGGTTGTGTTAGTTAAGTTGAGTTTGTAAGCCAAGGTGTCCTTAGGACCTAGCTTGGTCCTAAAAATTGGAAAAAGGGCATAATTATGGAAATGTGGGTCAAATGTTTGATTTTGGTATGAAATGATCCAAAATATCCTTAGATAGGTTTTAATATCATTTTAGTAACCCTTGAGTGGTTTGAGAAATGAAATGAGCAACTATGTAAAAGTTGCTAAAAAGTTGTCATGACAACTTTTTGTCCTAAAAGGACCGACCTATGTTTTAGGTCAAATGGGGGTCCTAACCACCCTAACCTCATGGATAGAGGCTATTTAAGCCCTAAAAGTCTTGAATACTGAGGCTGGCTACATTTAGAATTTCTGGCATTAAGTGTGTAATCACTATTACAAACATTTGAGGACATAATCCTTTGTTTTTGTGCAACATTAGCATCTAATGGAATATTTTTTGCTTATAAAGAAAGATTAAATCAAGGATTAGCATATTGTTTCCATTCTATGTAATTTTGTGTGTTTATTAGGTGTTTTATTATCTTAGGTTAATTTATTTTGTTTTAGCCAGTTTTATGGCCTGTGTATAGCTCTTTGTGTAAACATGGCTCCCCCATCAAACCCCATAGTGTGTTCATCATGACCAATTGAGACATGGAAGTGGAGCCTATTTATAGTGTATATAGATCTTTTGGAGGTATGGCAACAAGAATGACCATTTTTGTGACCTTGTCCTAGGTGAGCACAATGATTACCCGACTAGGGACAAGGAGGTGAATTTGTTGTATTGCTTGAAGGGGTGAATAAAAGAACACACTCCAAGACTTTGGAGACAAATAAGATGATCGGGAATAACTTTGATGAAGATCACAAGGCTTGAACAATCCATTTGGAAAGTAAAACTTACCTTGTACAGTGAGCTCCTAGAAGCCACTAAAACCCTTGTAAAACCCTCCTAGTTGAGTTAGGGAATTGTACGAAGGCATGAGACCCTAAGACCCAAAAAATCCTTCAAATTATCCTACATGAACAAAGAATCCAAAACTTATTTGGGATTTCCTTCTTGAGGTTTTTCATAAAGTCCTAAAAACCCAAACTAGGAGGCCTAATTAGGGGCTCTAGGGCTACAAGGCCTAAACAATGAATTTGAAGAGATAGGTAAGGTGCAGTTGTGAGGACCTTGAAAAAATGTGTCAAGAAGTGAAAATTTGATGGAATTTGGATACCTCCACACCCCCCCTAAAAGAATCACCACTTTCCAAGGAGGTAAGGTACATTTGGATGGAGACTTGAATATGAAGGGAAAAGAACACTCAATTAGTGATAGATCACCTAGGAGTTGAAGTGAAGATTATTTAATTAGAGGACATTAAGAGAGTCCTTAGAGGACAAGGTGAAACCTTTTTATAACTGTATCATCTTAAAATGGAAGCACTTCCATGTTAAGAGCATTTACCCCTTCAAGTAAATGGTTTGGGGTCATGTCAAATGCCTTGAATGGATATTCGACTTGGATCTGGCTTTCTCCCCGCTTTCCACTTCTTTTCTGCTTCATTCTAGGTGAAATTAGGGTTAGGATCTTAAGGATTCTCTTGAATTTCCCTTAGCTCTATTTCTAGGTAGGATTTAGAAATGGATCCTCCTAGCCTTCATCTCAGTAATCATAGGATTTTATGTCTATTCCTGACATTCTATCCTGTTCTGGTATCAGTTATAGGTTTCTAGGCATCCCTGGGACCTCTTGACTTGGTTCTAAGTCAATTTAAGACCAGGGTCAATGTCTTAGGTCGACTCTGACTAGGTCAAGGTCTTAGGTCGACCCTGACTAGGTTAGGGTCAACCTTGACATTGACCCCTTTCTCCAAATTTTCAAGATCCTTAATTTTCGGGCTTCGGGCTTTCGAGAAATTTATTTTCCCGCCTTCGGGTTCGCCATTTCAGGTTTCAGGATGGTAAATCCTTTAATTGCATTTAATATAGGTATATTTTATAAAGGTGAGGACCTAATTGGGATTTAATTCTCCAAGGTGCCCCATCTAGAGGAGTGTGCCCTAGTTCACTATAAAAGGAGGCCTTCCTCCCTCATTTTCACATCCATCAATCACATCTTCTCTTGCCATCGAGCGATCAAGTTTTGCAATCCATCTCTCAAGCTCTCAAGCAAGAAGATCAAGAATTCAAGCCTTCAAGCATTCAAGCATCCAATTCATCAAGGAGATCCATTAGTAGCCATTGAAGGATTCAAGCTCTATGGAGCTCTCTTGTTGAAGATTCCTCCATTTCCATTCAACCCTCTTCCTAGTTCAAGATCCATTCAAGATTAGTGTTGAAGATCTAAAGATAATTGATTGGAGACATCCTATATTTGATTCTACATTCATCCATTCTTGTGGATTCAAGGATTCGAATCCTCCACAAGGGTTTCAACTCAAGCAAGGTGAATTTTTCCGTTTACTTTGTTTATTCCAGCAATTTCAATTCAATTTCAAGGTTAATTCCTAAATTGGGGTTTGAATAAGGCAAACCCCTCAAAAAAATAACCAAAAACTCTCTTTTTCTTGTAGGTACAGGTGCAGAATTTTGGATTTGAGAGAAAATTTGGATACCCTTTTCGACAAACTTCTGGGATCTAAGAACATAATTCAAATCGGACTTCAAATAAAGAATGTGGTATTTGACCTTTTATGAGGGTCAAACCCGAGCTGAGCCATCTCAAAAAAAGATTTATGGGTTTTGTAGATCTCGCAGTTTCGATTCAGGATTGCGAGAATCAACAGTTTTTGAGATCGTTTGACAGGGTTTTTAGTCGATTCTTTTTTGGAGGTAGGTACCTTTATTTCTTAATTTCAATATTAGTCATCTACATTTACTTTCCATATCAATACAATTTCATGTAAGTATAAAATATTAGCTTTGGGGTCTCTTTTGTGTGCAAGCCATTGCCCTAGGACCCCATACACTATTTTATCCTTTACAATAACCCTAATAAAGCTAGTGGGAGGTTGGAGAGTTAGGAATCTTAGTGATCTTAACACAAGTGTTTGAGCAAGTAGTGTGATCCTATCAGAACCAACATAAGGTAAAGAAACATATGGAACACTTGAAGGAATAGCGGTAATAATAGTATTAGGATTGCTAACATGTGTTAACATTGTTATCAAATAGATGAGAGATACTACACAAGATATTAACACCGTGTTCATCATTACGAATTATCTTCTCAAACCCTCTACAATGGATATGACGTCGGGATTAGAGTTTTCTTGTCTTAACCATTGCTCAAAATTTTCAAAGTCATGGGAATTTTTTTGAACTTGCATAGGAGGGACTCTTAAGATCTCATATTCATCACGAGATGAGTGGGAAGAGATGTTCTCAATAACAGAATTAATTTCATTGGTAGGCATGTTGGTCTCATCAAGATTCCTAATAAAAATAGAGGACTCGAGATCAAAGGAACCCATATTCTATGGCTTCTCCTAACCAAAATGCTATAAGTAAGACTCAAAGTAGTAACACTTATGCACAAGACATCAAAATTAAGGTAGATCTAATACAATTACACAATTTAAAAGATATGTGCAATTTAACTAAAGAAAATAACATTTTTTAGAAAAGCCAACTATCAAATATAAAGATCCAATGTAAAGCATACAAAGTAGATCTAAACACCAAATCAGAATTGGAAATGTTATGATTCAGGTTCACAAAAAATGTATAGAAAGAAAAAGATAAAGTAATGTATAGATGTGTTAATCACTTCTATTTTTCATTAATTGCACATTTCAAAAGGAAGATGCCCCATTAGGTTCAATTGGTGACTCAAACGCTCAGTGGGACAATGATCCTTTGCTAAAATATGTGATTGATGAAAAATAAATGATGTAATAATGTGATTAAGGTGATTAATTAGATAAGTTACTAAAAATTGGAAATAATAGATTGATACATACAAAAAATGATATAAAAGTACATAAACTAAAACCAGAGCACAAATCTAACTTGTGGCTAAAATTTGAGTTGAAAATGTCAGATACAGGGTGAAACTAATTCTGTACCTAAAAATTTTGGCTAATTTCTTTTGGGTCTCTCTAACTGCATCCAATCTTTTGAATTCCTAACTGGTAGCTCTGTAACTTGTTCCTACACATAGAAAATTAGGGAAAAGGTTGTCTAAATGGGTTTGCCTTGTTCAAACCCTTGTTTAATAATGGACCTTAAAAATCAAAAGAAAATGCAGAAAGGAAAGTATGTAAATAGGTAAATTTTATATTCACCTTGTATAAACCGTCATGGACTGACATAAAAATTGTTCATACCCATGAAGATGCTTGAATGTGCTTGAAATACAAAGCATTGACCATGGAATGTGATGTAGAATCAAGGATACCCTCACAAATGCATACATCTGTGAATGTCACTCCTAGATCTTGAATGTTGGTATGCTTGAAAATCACTTGCAATGAAGGAGAGAGAAGGAGAATGAAGGAAGGATCTTCTTGCTTGATTGAGAATTCCTGTACTTGGAAATCATGAGAGAAAAACTTGCTTCAATTGGAGAATATTGCATCTATCTTGATTGATCTTGAAGAATTGGAGACTTGGATATCTTGATCTTGGATGCTTGCCTTCAAATCTCGAATCCAATTGCTCAATTGCTCTTGATTGCTTGAAAATATTGATAGATTGATTGCAAAATTCTTTAATATGGTTATGATATGCAAAATGAGGAGAGATGGGGGTTTTAATACATTACTCCATCATCTTGGGATTCAAAAATGATCTTGGCTGACCACAAAATCAAAGCTCTCGTTAATACCTATATATCAGGCCTTGGGCCAAATTTGGGCCCCAATTGATTGGGATAGAATTCCATTAGCATTTGCTACCCTGAAAACAAGCCAAAATTTAGAGGGGATGTCAGAATAGGTGAAAATAAGTGAGGCAAAAAGGATAGGTTGCTAGGATCAAGCATAACATACTTTCAAACCTTGAGATCACCAAAATGGGGTCGAATAGGTTCTAATAAAGTATCCAATTATTGGTGCTAACTTTTTAGGGTGATACAAATAATAATATTTTGTATTTAGATAATACATATTTTAGTGTTTGATTAGGTAGGATTAAGGTGAATATTTGGGTTTAATTAATGTTGGGGGTTAGAATTCAATTATGTTTAGGGTTAGATTGGGATTAAGATTAGTATTAATGTTAGGGTTATAATTCAATTAAAATTTATCTAAGGGTTTAATTATTGTTAGGGTTCAAATTTAATAATAAATTTTAATATTATGGTTACTTTTGAGGTTAAAAAAATATTTTGGTTATAGTTCAATTAGGGTCAATATTAGGGTTGGAATTCAATTAGGATTATGATTTAATTGGTCTTATAGTTAGAGTTAAGTTAGGGTATTTTTTAGTGTTTAATTAGGCTTAGGTTTCAATTAGGGTTCATTGTTAAGACTAGAGTTTAATTAGAATTGGGGTTCAATAAAGGTCTAATTTAGGTTATGGTTGGGGTTAGAGTTAAAATAAGGCTTTTTTATGGTTAAGGTTTACTTATGATCAGGGTTAAGGGCCAAGTAGTATTGTAGGATAAATATTATATTTGGGGATAAAGTTGAAGTATAGTTATGGTACATAGGGTTAGGATTAAGGTAAGAGTTTAATTAGGAGAAAATATTTGAGTTATTTAAATTATGGTTAGGGTTAGGGTTTAATTAGATTTATATTTATAATTAGGGTTTTCATTATGATCCTAACCTTGACTAAACCCTAACACCAACCTTAATCATATTTAAACTCTTATCTCAATTTTAATTAAATCATGAATGTAGCACATAGTAAAACCTAATTAGAATTTAATTAAGGATGACCTAGGATTAGGGTTAGGTTATAATAAGAATTTAATAAG
Source organism: Chamaecyparis obtusa (assembly GCA_027943335.1). Classification (NCBI taxonomy): domain Eukaryota; kingdom Viridiplantae; phylum Streptophyta; class Pinopsida; order Cupressales; family Cupressaceae; genus Chamaecyparis; species Chamaecyparis obtusa. The sequence goes on along the minus strand of BSBK01009356.1, from coordinate 263,512 downwards.
GGTAAAATTATCAAACCCTAGTCCCATTACTAACCCTAACCCTAAACCATAACTCTAATCAAAACCCTAATCCTACCCATGATACTAAACATGATTTAAATTGTTACCCTAACCATAATCCTAATCCTAAATTATAAACCCTAGCACAAACATGAAACCTTAACCCTAATGATAATCTTAATCCTAAACAAGATCATAACCCAAACCATAAACCCAACCATATCCCTAACCATGGTGTAAACCTAAACCCTTATCCTAGTCGTAACCCTAAATTGTAATCCTGATAAAAATACTAATCCTAACCATAATCATAACCCTAAACCCTAGACCCTAATCCTAACCCTAGAACCTAAACCTAATGATAATTCTAACCATAATGTAAACCCTGACCCTAATCATAATCCTAACTATAATCTTATTCGTAAACCTAAATAATAATCCTAACCCCTAACCCCTAACCCTAATAATAAAAAAACATACCGTTAACCATAATACTAACCATGGTGTAAACCCTAAACCTAATGATAATCCTATCTTAACCCCTAATCCTAACTCCTAGTCCTAATCCTAGTACAGATCCTATCCATGATCATAATACCGACAATGATATAAACACATACCCTAACTATAACCCTAATCCTACTCCTAACCCTAAACCATAAAGCTAATCAAAATCCTAACCTTAACCATAATAATAGGCATGATGTATTCTCTAACCTTGACCTAATCCTAACACTAAACCCCAACCCAAATGTTAAACCTTAACCCTAATAATAATCGTAACCCTTAAAAAGATCATAAGCCAAATCCTAAACCCAACCCTAACCCTAACCATGGCATAAACCTAAACTCTTGTCCTATCCCTTCCCCTAAATACTAACCCTAGCAATAATCATAATCCTAATCATTGATCCTGACCCTAAACCCTAACCTTAACCATAATCCAAACTATAATTTCAATCTTAAACCCTAAATAATAATCCTAAATTTAACCCTAACCCTAACCAAAACCTATATCCTAATGCCAATACAAATCCTAATGTGGACCATATGTATAACCATACCTTGATCATAACCCTAATCCTAATGATAGTCCTAACCATAATCCTAATACCATAATACTAGCCATGATGCAAGCCATTTCCCTGACCATAATCCTAACCATAATGCCATCCCTAACTATAAACCCTAGATCTAATCTAAACCCAAACTATGACCATAATATTAAGCATGATGTAAATATTTACCCTAACCATAGTACTAACCATGATGTAAATTATTATCCTAACCATAACCCTAACCCTAATCATAACTGTAAACCCTAATGCAAGCATTAAACCTTAACACAAATGAAAATATTAATACTAAATGAGACCATATCCAAAACTCTAAACCCAACCCTAGCCCTAACCATGTTGTAAACCTAAACCCGTATCCTAGCCCTAACCTTAAATCCTAACCCTACTAAAAATCTTAATCCTAACCATAACCACAATCCTTAACCCTAAACCTTGATCCTAACCATTAACCCTAATCCTAATTATAATAGTATATCATCATAAAAAGTAAGCACCCTTAATTAGGTGCTCATTTAAACCCCATTTTAGTGTATATGGGTCCCCACATTTATTTCATGCTCTTCTAGCATTTATTGGACCTTCAAATTAACATTTTGTATTCTAAACTCGAGGTTGGCCCTTATTTCTAAGAGTGCTCCTGTATTTCTTATCCAATCAAATAATTCATCTCCTCACCTAGGACCTATTCACTTATTTTTGGTTTTCATTATCCTTTTCGACCTCACAACAACCTTCATTTTCTCCCCCCGACTTATTTTTACCTTCCACAACATCCTCATGAAGTTTGTGCCAATTTTTCCCGTGACAAGTCGGCTAGTCAGCTCGGATTATCCCTGGGAACAAGTCAAGTACCTGACTTATCCCTCAAGTTTTGGGCCCAAATTTTTCTCGAAGCCTGATGGTGGGGTTTTCCTTTGAGATTTAAGTTTGCAACCATCCTTGATCAAATTTGAGCCTCAAAATGGAGGGATTTTAGTATAAAAGGACATCCTCTCCCCTCATTTGAGGGAACATTCCATAACATGATATCTCATTGAAGTGAAAGCTATCAAGAAACAATCCATAATTTCACACAATCAATCAAGTAATCAAGTAAATCCCCATCTTCAAGGCATTCTTCTTATTCTTCTCCATCAAGCATTGGGACAAGCTACAACATCCATCATTCAAGGCTTTGGTTCCATGATTTCGTATTAGGTTTTTGTGGAGTTCAAGTTATTGCATAAACACTTATGTTCACATCTAAAGAGGTATTTCATCATCAATGAATAAGGTGATTTATTTTTCAGATATAGATTCCATGTCATCTTTCCTTATGCAATTTCAGTTCAATTTCAAGGTTTATTCCTAAATAGGGGTTTGAACAAGGCAAACCCCTTTCCACAACCTTTCTCCCCATTTTTTTGTCTATGGGAACATGTTGTGGAGTTACAATTCTAAATTTGGGTAGTGCAGGTACAATTTCAAATTCCAGGAAAGTTTCATTAGTTTTTGCTAGGAACAAGTCAACTTGTTCCCAAAAAAGTTGACTTGCCCTTGCCATTTTTCAGTAAGATTTCAGATGTAGAAATATTCAAGTCCTTGCCTTCTAGATCTGAAGATATAGAAGAATCTGAGATTCTGGTGACAGTCCAATTCATATTCAATTGGTTTTTTTACTATTTTCTTGTGCAACCACATCCACACTTAGAATTTTGCCCTAGGTACTTAAATAATTCATCAACCAAAGTTGACAAAACATAACTTTCAAGTTTTGTCTGACATCGTCAAAATCAACGATCTTGATCAAACTATGTCCCCCAAACATAAGTTAGATCCTTCACAATTACCTTGAGATCATAATCGTCACTATAAAATATGTTAATGATCGCCCATAAAGCGTTTTACCAATTTTATTGACAGGTGGGTCAAGAACACAAAAACACCTCCTATAGCAGGAATTTTTTTCAAATCTCATCACCTTGATTGATATAAATCACCAACTTAGTAGGCACATAATTCAAGAACATCCTTAGGCATCATGAAGAATAAATAAACATCTGACCCTTCCACATCATCAGATTCTGTCAACATTACTTGCCAGCCCTGAAGAACACTGACTACTTCGACTGAAACACTTGTAAATGCCTTTTAGAGCTTCAGAATCACTGGCCCTTTGAACTGAAGACACCTCTCCATGTCTTTAACATATTCCCAGCTACACAAACAAAGATCCCATCTTGAACACATGCGCAAAACCAATCTCAGCAACTCTATTACATTAACAAACAATTTAGTAGCCAGTCACTATCTGCGATCACATAACTTACTCAAATCATCATGTCAACACATTTATAACCTCTACATCATCCCCTAAGGTGTGGGACTCCTCATCTTCAGTATCCTCTCCTCGCCATACCTCTAAACGTACTATTCCTCTAGTAAAACTATGTAACACACATGTTAACAATAATGCCAACACATCAAACTTGCCAACAATGTGATGACAACTGCAACAAATGAACAAAACCAAACCAAGAAGAATGCACATTGGACCAATATATATATATATATATATATATATATATATATATATATATATATCAATTAAATAAGGAATTGATTTGCTAGGAAATATGAGAAATAGCCACGTTGCTAGGAGAATAACACAATATCGATGCCATGACCAATGTATTTTGAAATTTATATGCGTCAAATGAAATGATGCAAACAAACATAAATATTGAATATCCTCTAGGTGGAGAACTCTCTAGATCATGAAACATGCAAATTGGTGAAAACTCTTAGATACAAAAGGAGACACAGTAAGATAACTCTAATTTCATGTTGGAGTGATCAATCTCTAGGAGTAAAACTTATAGGATAACCTTCACAAAAAGAGAAAGATGTTTCATCGGCAAATGAACAATGTGTTGAGGTGATTAAATAATGTATAAAACTTTTTTTATAAAAGAAATAAATAAATCAATAGATGAATGCAACTATACAACTACAAAAAATATAAATATATACACCTAATTAATTAATAGGGCTTAAGTTAAACTTAGCCTATAAATAAATATTAATTTACTCCAACACATCATTTCATCAATAAAATTAATGTTTAAAAATTATATTAAAACTTGCTTCAATTGGAGAAGATTGCCTCTGACTTGATTGATCTTGAAGAATTGGAGACTTGGATATCTTGATCTTGGATGCTTGCCTTCAAATCTTGAATCCAATTGCTCAATTGCTCTTGATTGCTTGAAAATATTGATAGATTGATTGCAAAATGCTTTAATATGGTTATGACATGCAAAATGAGAAGAGATGGGGGTTTTAATACATTACTCCATCATCTTGGGATTCAAAAATGATTTAGACCGATCACAAAATAAAAAATCCCACTAATACTTTGATATTAGGCCTTGGGCCAAATTTGGGCCCCAATTGATTGGGATAGAATTCCATTGGCATTTGCTACTATGAAAACAAACCAAAATTTAGAGGGGATTTCAGAATAGGTGAAAAGAAGCAGGGCAAAAAGGACAGGTTGCTAGGATCAAGCATAACAAACTTTCAAACCTTGAAATCACCAAAATGGGGTCGAATAGGTTCTAATAAAGCATCCAATTATGGGTGCTAACTTTTTAGGATGATACAAATAATAATATTTTTTATTTAGATAATACATATTTTAGTGTTTGACTAGGTAGGATTAAGGTGAACATTTGGGTTTAATTAATGTTGGGGGTTAGAATTCAATTATGTTTAGGGTTAGATTAGGATTAATACTAGTATTAATGTTAGGGTTATAATTCAATTAAAATTTATCTAAGGGTTTATTTATTGTTAGGGTTCAAATTTAATAATAAATTTTAATATTATGGTTACATTTGAGGTTAAAAAAATATTTTGGTTATAGTTCAATTAGGGTTGGAATTCAATTAGGATTATGGTTTAATTGGTCTTATAGTTAGAGTTCAATTAGGGTATTTTTTTAGTGTTTAATTAGGCTTAGGTTTCAATTAGGGTTCATTGTTAAGACTAGAGTTTAATTATAACTAGGGTTCAATAAAGGTCTAATTTAGGTTATGATTGGGGTTAGAGTTTAAATAAGACTTTTTTATGGTTCAGGTTTACTTATGACCAGGGTTAAGGGCCAAGTAGTATTGTAGGATAAATATTATATTTGGGGATAAAGTTGAAGTATAGTTATGGTACATAGGGTTAGGATTAAGGTCAGAGTTTAATTAGGAGAAAATATTTGAGTTATTTAAATTATGATTAGGGCTAGGGTTTAATTAGATTTATATGTATAATTAGGTTTTTCATTATGATCCAAACCTTAACTAAACCCTAACACCAACCTTAATCATATTTAAACTCTTATCTCAATTTTAATTAAATCATGAAGTAGCACGTAGTAAAACCCAATTAGAATTTAATTAAGGATGACCTAGGATTAGGGTTGGGTTATAATAAGAATTTAATAAGGGTAAAATTATCAAAACCTAGTCCTATTACTAACCCTAAACCTAAACCATAACTCTAATCAAAACCCCAATCCTACCCATGATACTAAACATGATTTAAATTGTTACCCTAACCATAATCCTAACCCTAAATTATAAACCCTAGCACAAACATGAAACCTTAACCCTAATGATAATCTTATTTCCTAAACAAGATCATAACCCAAACCATAAACCCAACCATATCCATAACCATGGTGTAAACCTAAACCCTTATCCTAGTTGTAACCCTAAATTATAATCCTTATAAAAATACTAATCCTAACCATAATCATAACCTTGAACCCCATACCCTAATCCTAACCTCAGACCCTAAACCTAACCCCAAACCCTAAACCTAATGATAATTCTAACCATAATGTAAACCCTGACCCTAATCATAATCCTAACTATAATCTTATTCGTAAACCTAAATAATAATCCTAACCCTAACCCTAATAAAAAAACATACCTTTAACCATAATACTAACCATGGTGTAAACCCTAAACCTAATGATAATCCTATCTTAACCCCTAATCCTAACCCCTAGTCATAATCCTAATACAAATCCTATCCATGATCATAACACCAATAATGATGTAAACCCATACCCTAACTATAACCATAATCCTATTCCTAACCCTAAATAATAAAGCTGATCAAAATCCTAACCTTAACCATAATACTAGGCATGATGTATTCCATAACCCTAACCTAATCCTAACACTAAACCCCAACCCAAATGTTAAACCTTAACCCTAATAATAATCTTAATTCTTAACAAGATCATAATCCAAATCCTAAACCCAACCCTAACCATAACCATGGCATAAACCTAAACTCTTGTCATATCCCTACCCCTAAATCCTAATCCTAGCAATAATCATAATCCTAATCATTGATCTTGACCTTAAACCCTAACCCTAACTGTAATTCGACCTATAATTTCAATCTTAAACCCTAAATAATAATCCTAACTTTAACCCTAACCCTAACCCTAACCAAAACCTATATCCTAACCCCAATACAAATCCTAATGTGGACCATGTGTATAACCATACCTTGATCATAACCCTAATCCTAATGATAGTCCTAACAATAATCCTAATACCATAATATTAGCCATGATGTAAGCCATTTCCCTGACCATAATCCTAACCACAATTCCATCCCTAACTATAAACCCTAGATCTAATCTAAACCAAAACCATGACCATAATATTAAGCATGATGTAAATATTTACCCTAACCATAGTCTAACCATGATGTAAATTATTATCCTAACCATAACACTAACCCTAATCCTAATCGTAAACCCTAATGCAAGCATTAAACCTTAACCCTAATGATATTATTAATCCTAAATGAGACCATATCCAAAATTATAAACCCAACCCTAGCCCTAACCATGTTGTAAACCTAAACCCTTATCTTAACCCTAACCCTAAATCCCAACCCTACTCAAAATCTTAATCCTAACCATAACCATAATCCTTAACCCTAAACCCTGATCCTAACCATTAACCCTAATCCTAATTATAATAGTGTATCATCCTAAAAAGTAAGCACCCTTAATTAGGTGCTCATTTAAACCCCATTTTAGTGTATATGGGTCCCCACATTTATTTCATGTTCTTCTAGCATTTATTAGACGTTCAAATTAACATTTTGTATCCTAAACTCGAGGTTGGCCCTTATTTCTAAGAGTGCTCCTGTATTTCTTATCCAATCAAATAATTCATCTCCTCACCTAGGACCTATTCACTTATTTTTGGTTTTCATTATCCTTTTCGACCTCACAACAACCTTCATTTTCTCCCCCCGACTTATTTTTACCTTCCACAACATCCTCATGAAGTTTGTGCCAATTTTTCTCGTGACAAGTCGGCTAGTCAGCTTGGATTATCCCTGGAAACAAGTCAAGTACCTGACTTATCCCTCAAGTTTTGGGCCCAAATTTTTCTCGAAGCCCGATGGTGAGGTTTTCCTCCGAGATTTAGGTTTGCAACCATCCTTGATCAAATTTGAGCCTCAAAATGGAGGGATTATAGTATAATAAGACATCCTCTCCCCTCATTTGAGGGAACATTCCATAACATGATATCTCATTGAAGTGAAAGCTATCAAGAAACAATCCATAATTTCACACAATCAATCAAGAAATCAAGCAAATCCCCATCTTCAAGGCATTCTTCTTATTCTTCTCCATCAAGCATTGGGACAAACTACAACATCCATCATTCAAGGCTTTGGTTCCATGATTTCGTATTAGGTTTTTGTGGAGTTCAAGATATTGCATAAACACTTGTGTTCACATCTAAAGAGGCATTTCATCATCAACATATAAGGTGATTTATTTTTTAGATATAGCTTCCATGCCATCTTTCCTTATGCAATTTCAGTTCAATTTCAAGGTTTATTCCTAAATAGGGGTTTGAACAAGGCAAACCCCTTTCCACAACCTTTCTCCCCATTTTTTTATGTATAGGAACATGTTGTGGAGTTACGATTCTAAATTTGGGTAGTGCAGGTACAATTTGTAATTCCAAGAAAGTTTCATTAGTTTTTGCTAGGAACAAGTTGACTTGTTCCCAAAAAGTTGACTTGCTCCTGCCATTTTCAGTAAGATTTTAGGTTTAGAAAGATTCAAGTCCCTGCCTTCTAGATCTAAAGTTATAGAAGAATCTGAGATTCTGGTGACAGTCCAATTCATATTCAATTGGTTTTTTACTATTTTCTTGCCCAACCACATCCACACTTAGAATTTTGCCCTAGGTACTTAAATAATTCATCAACCAAAGTTGACAAAACATAACTTTCAAATTTTGTCTAACATCGCCAAAATCAATGATATTGATCAAACTATGTCCCCCAAACATAAGTTAGATCCTTCACAATTACCTTGAGATCATAATCATCACTCGCCCATAAAGCGTTTTACCAATTATCTTGACAGGTGGGTCAAGAACATAAAAACACCTCCTATACTAGGGAAACAATTTCAAATCTCATCACCTTGATTGGTGTAAATCACCAACTTAGTAGGCACATAATTCAAGAACATCCTTAGGCATCATGAAGAATAAATAAACATCTGACCCTTCCACATCATCAGATTCTATCAACATTACTTGCCAGCCCTGAAGAACACTGACCACTTCAACTGAAACACTTGTAAATGCCTTGCAGAGCTTCAAAATCACTAGCCCTTTGAACTGAAGACACTTCTCTATGTCTTTAACATATTCCCAAGTACACAACCAAAGATCTCATCTTGAACACATGTGCAAAACCAATCTCTGCAACTCTGTTACATTAACAAACAATTTAGTAGCTAGTCACCATCTGCAATCACATAACTTACTCAAATCATCATGTGAACACATTTACAACCTCTACATCATCCCCTAAGGTGCGCGACTCCTCATCTTCAGCATCCTCTCCTCGCCATACCTCTAAAAGTACTATTCTTCTGGCAAAACTGTGTAACACACATGTTAACAACAATGCCAACACATCAAACTTGCCAACAACGTGATGACAACTGCAACAAATGAACAAAACCAAATCAAGAAGAATGCACATTGGACCAATATATATCAATTAAATAAGGAATTGATTTGCTAGGAAATATGATCAATAGCCATGTTGCTAGGAGAATAACACAATATCGATGCCATGACCAATGTGTTTTGAAATTTATATGCGTCAAATGAAATGATGCAAACAAACATAAATATTGAATATCCTCTAGGTGGAGAACTCTCTAGATCTTGAAACATGCAAATTGGTGAACACTCTCAGATACAAAAGGAGACACAGTAAGATAACTCTAATTCCATGTTGGAGTGATCAATCTCTAGGAGCACAACTTGTAGGATAACCTCCACAAAAAGAGAAAGATGTTTCATTAGCAAATGAACAATGTACTGAGATGATTAAATAATGTATAAAACTTTGCTTATAAAAGAAAGAATGAAATCAATAGATGAATGCAACTATACAACTACAAAAAATATAAATATATACACCTAATTAATTAATAGAACTTAAGTTAAACTTAGCCTGTAAATAAATATTAATTTACTCCAACACGTCATTTCATCAATAATATTCATATTTACAAATTATATTAAAAAATTCTCAAACACTTTTTTTTCTCCTACATATTATTTATAATTGTTAGAATTAACATTATTTAGGAAAAAAACATTTTGATACAACATTACTTAATATATTTTTAAAAAGAAGGAAAACTACATACATTTGCACATTCTAAAGAGTTGTTATAATACTCACTTAAGAAATTGCAATCATCTAAACAACTTTATTTGTTTCATGCACAATGAATGAATGAATGTCCATCCATGATGATTGTACTTAAACTACATTTTATCATCACGATGACAATTTATCATTATGATGCTTAGATTCCACTCTTGCAATTTTTACTTTTATATCCTTCTTGGAGTTATCTTTTTGGAACATTAAAATCATTCTTTTTTATTTTCATATTCTAAAATGCAAAGTGGAATATGATTCCTCATTCAAGTGAATTCACGTGAAATAACTTTCTCTTCAAAAATACTCTTCGTTTTCAATTAATTAATTACAAAGAATAAAATAATGCCAAATAAATGCACAATCAAACAATGAAGTCATGGAATACATATTAAGTATCTATTTTATAATGTTTTTAAAAATGGTGCTTTTATGAGATAGGAAATATGAACAATTTAATTAATGTCCAAGAAAATATGTAATAAAAATATTTAAAAATGGCTGAAAATAATGTGTTAACATATATAATTAAATTTATCAAAAGAACATAGAAATGGAATGTAAGATATTGACGATATTGTTTTGTTTGAATATACAATTGAAAAGAAAATTTTATTCATGTTCAAAAAATATAAAATTGTTATTAAAATGATGAATGAGTTGGTAGAAATGATGGACATGATAATGAAAAGGGTTGTTGGGGTCCTAACAGTTTAGTACGAGCTTAACAAGCGTAATAAATTTCAAGACAAGGATGATGATGTATAGGTCTCCAAGAAGAAGAGGAATAAGCAGTATGAACAACTATTAATTCGAGAAACAAAGTGGGATGAAACCTCCAAAACTATAAGGATTGGGATTCCATACTCTAGCTCTTGGGTCTTATGTGCTTCATTTTGGTATAGTTTTGTGGATGTTGTCTTGTTGTTATTCTCTTCTTGTGTTGTTTACGGTGTTTGGTTTCACCTAGTGGCAAACTAGTGCACTATGTTTAATCTTTATGTCTTACTTTTATGATGGAATTTTCTTAATGTGAAGGATTGGGCCCTTTCCTTGCTTAGTTAATAAAAATAAATCTCGTGGATTGTATATGATGTAGGATTATCTTAGGGGTCAAGTCATCAATATAGATAAAAAAATATATGCTTTGTTGCAATCATGGATTTTGGGGGCATTATCCTAGGTATATAGATGTAGGGGGCAATATCTACCCTATAATTTTAAATTCAAATGTATTTCATTCCAATTTTGACATATTTCTTAGAAGGAATGCTTGGTGGATCTTGATTAGACTTTGTACCAAAGCTAACATATCTAGTGAAATCTAAAGGGTCACAATTTCTTACAAGGGTACTTGAAGTGGTGCACCACTTATATGTTGACCATTCAATTTACACTTGTAACCCTCATTTCCATGTCATTATCACCTATTGGAGTTCTCATGATTGGAGGACCTTCTTTGGAAGGATAAACTTGCACCTTTGGGAATTTTGTATGAGGAAAGATTATAAATTCAAATTCAAATGTATTTCCTCCCAACTTTGAGATCTTTCTTAGAAGGAATCCTTTGTGTATCTTGATTAACCTTTGTTCCAAAGCTCACAAATTTAGTGGAATCTAAAGGATCACAAATTATTATGAGGGTACTTTGAAGTAGTGGGCCACTTATATGTTGACCATCTAATTTACACATATAACCCCTAATTACATGTCATTGTTACCTATTGAAGTTCTTGTGATTATAAGAGCTTCTTTGTTGACCATTCAATTTACACATATAACCCCCATTTACATGTCATTGTCACCTACTGAAGTTCTCAAGATTATAAGAGCTTCTTTGGAAGGGTAATCCTACGTGTGTGGTCTTATTTACGTTAACTAGATAGAGGCTATATGTAATTTCTTAACTTTTTTATTAATCTTTGTTGAATGGAGGCATATTAAAAAGGAGATACCATTGGGAGGAGTTGTAACTTCAATCTTTGGATTGAATCCTTGACCACCTTGATAGAATGATTCACCACATAAAAATATAAGCATTTGGGACTCATTGTGTTGATTGTTTGACTAGAATCTTTTACCTATGAACCATATTTGAAGAGGTTGCAAAAAGAGGAGGGAGACAAGCTCGATTGAGATTCTTAATTATTTTACTATACATTGAAGGTGGAGGAATACCTTTAAAGAGTTAGTTATCAAGTTGGAAGATGAAGGGTGGAGTTTGGATGTGTTGATTAAAGATTGTAAAAGTTTATAGATTGGGATTTCTAGTATCTCATTTAGAGGATACATTTCTTATATGTCAATCTTGATGTTTTTGGGTGTGTTGTAATCAAATCGAGAATTTTTACAAGGAAAAATACTATCTAATTTTGTCCATGGAGATAAAATGTAAACTTTTTAACTTAATGTAATTGGAAATAGAGACTTTCCTATTTTCTAAAAAAATATTTTTAATAAAATTGCAGATTTGAAGGTGGAGGGAGTTCCATGATGATTGGAATAAAAATTTAGAAAGAAAGAGGTCAATAATGAAGGACATCAAAGATCACATATGTAATTTGATGTAGCAAGTTTTGTTTATTGTAATTGTTAACAACAAATTTGCACCTATGGGGTTCACCCCACAGTGCAATTGTTGTTGCAAACCCATGTTAATATGGGAGTTGCTTGTTTGAATCTTGTGCAATGCAAGTAAAATAAAAAGTTGAAGTGAATTATGTCAAAGATGGAGATCACACACATTGAGGGGGCCTATAACATAGAGTGCTACATACAAAGGAGTAAATATTATGTTGAACAAGTGTAGACCAATGAACCATGTCAACACAACATAGTTACTAATAAAGCAAAATGATATGGCAGGGGTAGTTGGAGGAAAGATATGACATGTGCATGGAGGATATGGATATTGCTCTAAAAGAGATGAGGTGATCAAGGGAGACATAGGGGTTTTATTCATTGGTTGATGGAATGCACAATCTAGTAGAGTGATAAGGGAGGTGATGACATGAGTGGAAGGAGATGGGAGAGAGAAGGGATTATCTGTATAGATAAGGAGTTTTGTGGAGTGATAAGAGTGGATTAATAAGCAGTTCCATAGAGAGATAAGGAGGGAAGATATATGGGAGAAAGGAGTAAGAAGAAGTTTCATTGAGATGAGGAGGAGACATCTAAAGGGCAGTAATACATGAGGAGATCAACTTACATAGGAAAAATTGTAAGTTGCAAGAGATAAATCAAGCAATTTTTAATGTATTGAAAATAAATAAAACATCACCGAAGGGATGGGATCCCTCATTGTGACCCCATTTATTCATAACTCTAGCTAAAAGAATTCTCATTGATAAAAGAAAAAATAAAAAGTTCCACTTGTGGTTAAGCTCTCAACTTAACCACATGTTGATACATAGGAACACTCCTAGGTCCATGAGTTGCCTAAATGTTTTAAGTGGACCTCTAGAGCATACTAGTTCCTTAGGAATTACCTAGACCTATCCTAAACTACTAAATTCTAATGGAAAAGAGGAAGAAAAGCTTGAAAATGATACTATCTTAAGTGTTGGTGATGCACCTAATTGTTTTTAGACTTGTACTTTAGTATTCAAGGCACGATACTTTAGAAAATCTCTTTGTTTTCAAAAATTAATGTTCACAAAACACATACATCAATGTTTTTCAAAAAGAAAAAATTATATAATGTTGTTTGAAGGAAAATAATACTAGTTCTCACAACTAACAACCCTACATTATCACTTTACAATCTGCAATTTGCATATAAGTGTGTTGTTATTCCTACATGTGTTTTCTTGAGAAACATTTAAAAGATTCAAAACTGAAACACAACGAAAATATATTCATCAAACCATGGAGAACATAATGAGACAACTCAAATTCAAGGTAGATCTGGATTTATTGGTGAGAAAGATCCTTTGCAATAGTACACATCTAAAATCTATTAGACATTTTTGGAAAAAAAAGGTAACATTTGTTGTTAAGTCATCAAATGACTATTTTTCTAAGTTACAAGGCTATATTATTTTTCTTGAAAGAGCTTAAAAAGTTATAATACAATTGAAAAGTAAAAGCAAGAACTAACTATTGAAAAAACACAAATGCCTTTTGTAGTTTACATATAACTCCTAAAAGTTTGTAGAATGTGCAATAAAGAGGAAAAGGTAGAGTCTTGCCTTATTGGTTGTAGGTTTATTTAAATGGTTAAAAAAGTCCTCAACTTCTACCCTCAGTTGTTTTCAATTGATTTTGGCTACTTAAGGTCTCCCAAATTTCTCCAAGACGTGTCATAGATGCTCAAAAATACCTTTTGATCATATCTATTCCCTTGAGAGGTTTTAAACCAGTCCCAAGATGCTTGGAATATGTTTTAATTGTTCCTAGATATCTGGTTGTCCTCCAAATTGAGTAAAAAAATCTTCAAACTACCCCTCTATTTACTCATCTAACCTCTATATGCTTGGAAAATATTCCCAACTGGGTCAACAATCTCCAAACCAACTAACCAATTGCTCATAATAATAGAACATGTGCCATATTCGTACTTCACAAAGCTTGAAAAACCTCAATGTTACATAAAACTAAAAAATACTATGAAACACCATACCGCCTACTCCAAAAGATGTGGTAATACGACTTCTCTTTGATGTGTTAGCTATAATGAAGGAATTTTTCAACTCATGTAAAGGCTACTTATAAGTTAAAATTTCTTCTTTTGTGGACTTTGGACACTTTTATTTAGCACCTTTTAATATCCCCATGTTGTTCATGCTTGATTTTTATATCTTTTAAGCTCATCTCCCATTATTGTATCTCTTAATAAGAGTGAGTTTGGTCTCTTGCTACCATGGGTTGTATGCAACTTCTCTCAATTCCCTTTTCATTATCACTATTTGATCTGATTGATAATCATGTATTTTCACTTGTCAAATGTCTCTTGGTAGTTTCCACCCTTCTAGCTATTCCATTTTACTAGTCCCCTCCATCTCTCATTCACTCTCTTTACCCTCAAGCTATGATTGCCATTGATTTCTATGTATCTTTACTTTTCTTTTATCATTACTATGGTAGCCTTTTATTTCTCAAATATTTGAATAGGTACAAAGATTTTTTGAGGTTCTAATCGTGGATAAATATTCTATCTAGTTCCAATATGGACTCGAGTATAAAACAAATAACCTCTTTAGACTATCACCATCATATCATTGCCTTTTAATGTTGTATTTCTTCATATTGAGATCTTTATTTCTACAAACTATCATTAATAGCATACCATGTCACTTAATGACAATGTATCCATGACATTTCAACGTTATAACATACTTAGATCTCCCTTAACCCTATCATGATGTAACCTTTTCTCACTAACCAAGAAAATAAAAAACTAAGATTGGCTCCTATTGTCATATTACAACAATTTTATGGACCATCTTGACCAAAAGGAGAGATTCAAACAAAGGGGACAATAGATACACCGCTATCATATATTAATGAAGGTTTCTAATTATTACTATTACACAACCTCATAAGCATAATAACCATATATACACAATTCCAAGTGAAATCCTATGAGATCTAATCTCTCATTCTACCAAATGACTATAAATGGTTTCTTAGACAATATAAAAGTTTGACCTCGTTGGCAAGATACACCCTTTATCCTCCAACGTTCGTAAGTACATAATCATGGCCACTGAGTATTTTATGAAGTGGGTCAAAGAAATTCCAATGACCTATACTACTAACAAACAAATTTCCAAGTTCCTCTTAAACTACATCATTAGTCGGTACAAAGTTCTACAAACCATTATTGTTGATAACAATTCCCCCTTTAAGAACAAACAATTGAAAGAGATTTATGAAAAATTCCACATCCATCATAGCTATTTTTCATGCTACTTCCCCAAAGGTAATGACCAGGCTGAGGCTATGAATAAAACAATCATAAAAATCTTGAAAAAGATGGTCAATTAAGCCGGTCAGGATTGGCACCTCCAACTCAACCCCTCCCTATGGGAATATTGCACTAGTTTATGTACACCCACAAGAGCCACTCTAGATTCACTATTATATGGAACTTAAGATATATTTCCAATAGAGGTCCAACTCCCATGACTATGAGTATCCCTTCAACACATCATTTCAGATGAGGAATACCAAGTATCACGACTACACAAGCTAGAATTGCTAGATGAAAAGAGACAAAATGCACTAACACACTTGCAAGCATATCAACACTGTCTCAGGAAAAGTTTCAATAAAAGGTTTATACCATGATCTTTTGAAGTGGGTGACTTAGTAATAATGGAAAATTAAAAAAACCAAGTGGAAAGAGAAAATATAGGAAATTTTGAACCAAATCGGTTGGGTCCTCACATCATCACAACAATATATTGGTTTGAAGCATATCAGATATCCACATTAGAGGGGGAGCCTCTATCATATCCCATCAATAGCTTGTATCTACACAAGTTCTATATATAACTCTCAGAGTACACTCATTTTGAAATGTCAAAAAATATAAAAAAGCAAAAAAGCAAAAAGGTTACCTTGGTGAAAACCTAGAAATCAGGTGTCGTTGGTGACACAAAAATAAAAATATAAGAGAAATAAATTAGGCCTATGGTGAAAACCACTTCATTGGTGCCTTGAGAAAGTACCATGGTGAAAATAGGGTAATCCAATGCCATGTGTATTGATCATGCTCTGTCAGCTATCAAAGCTCCAACCTCATATCACATGTCATTCCATCGCATTCTCCACAACAAAAATTAGTGGTCATCACCACCATGGCTTGAAATCTATCAGTTACCATTGTCTTAGGACATCCTAGCACATTTCACACTAAGTCAATCTATCATGGCCATTCTACAATAAGGTTCCCATTCTATCCTAACTAGGAGCACTCCAATGTCGTGATTCATCAAGTACTAAAAAAATACGAAAACATTGCAAAAATTTTTGAAAAAA
This sequence comes from Chamaecyparis obtusa, assembly GCA_027943335.1. NCBI lineage: Eukaryota > Viridiplantae > Streptophyta > Pinopsida > Cupressales > Cupressaceae > Chamaecyparis > Chamaecyparis obtusa. The sequence continues at coordinate 246,671 of BSBK01009356.1, read as the reverse complement.
AATCCTTACATTTTGAAAAAGAGTCCTTCAAAACAACAAAAACAACACAAAATTGTACTATAAACTACAAAAACATTACAAAATACCTTCAAAAGATTTCAAATTCAATCAAAAAACATAAAATGTTTATTTAGGGAAACCATGTTTGGGGTGTCTATTATAAGGGCCTTCACTTGTGTGACACACCACACATATCTCAACTCCAAACATATGAACCCTATGGTAGACTAAAACATTTTCAAAAGACCCAAAAAATTGTCCAAGACAACCAAACAAAGAAAACAACCCAACAATAAATCCAACAATAAATCTTCTTTGTAAATAAAGCAATTCTTTGGCATTTCAAAAAATAGGCATAGAATGACGACATACAACATATCTAAGCTTCAATAGAACTAAGTCAAAATATTCAATACTAGTCAGCAGGTCCTCAGCTACACTGCCCAAACTGTCTTATCTATCAAACTAGTCCCACATCAAAGCATTTTTTCAAGTCATGTTGTCTTAGACAAGGGAAGGACCACTCAAAACCAAATGTAATAGTATTATAGAGGATACCTTATCCTTGAAATCAAATAGCATCAACAATATGTCAAAATTAAATGTCCAAACTACTGCAAAAACATAGACACATAATCAATACAACAACAACTTGTTGAGTTAAGTTAGTCTTATTCTGTCTTGATTTTTGCAAGTCGTGTTCTTATGCATCTCCAGGATGTCCATAAGTGATTTAGAGATGTTGTGATGGTTCATGATTTATTTTTCTTTGTTTGTTGTTTGTGAAATGTTTGTTGTGAAGTCTTAAAAGAGAAATATGAGTGTCTATGATAAGAGCCTTCACATCCATATACAAATATCCAATTTTAGTATTGAAATGGATACTTTTGTTGTGATATGCTGCACATACCTCAACTTGGAATGCTTGACCTAGATGGATCCATGGTGTAGGAGCACCCTTCTAAGGGCTCCCACCATCACCAATTTTGTTGTGGAAGAACTTCTTTATGAAGGTTTGTAACTAGAATAAGAGCTAGAAGCTCACTTGGTGTGTGTAGGCCTAGTTTAGGTCCTAGAGTCTTAGGTTGGTCTTCCAATTCTGAGGGTACAGTGACTCAGGGCCTGATGTCATCCTGAGATCACTACTTGTTTAGATTGGTCATAGTCTTAAAATAGGAGTTTGGGAAGTTTTAGCACAAGTGTGCCTTGTAATAGACCTAAGGATGGTCTTAAGAGATAGTGTGAGCAAAAGTTGCTTGAGCAAGAAAAAGTTGCTCCAAAAGTTGCTAGCAACTTTTCTCAAAGAAGGTCTAAGCCTTATTAAAGCAGATCTAAACCCTAACCCCACTCTAATCCTAAGGAGGAGACTATTTATGACTTGTAAAACCCTAATTCAAGGGTTGGCATTCATTGTGTACGACCTGGAGTTGGAAAAACCTAACTGTGACTGTAAAACGTGTGACAGTCAAGATTAATGGCATGATTTGATTGTGTTAATGAATTACACATAGCATCTTGGAAATTTTAAATTTTTTTAGTTGAGTTTAATTTCATTTTTGAGTGCTTAGAGTAGTTTCTTTATTCATTTGTTTGTATATAAGTTTTTGCTTTGAATTTCCTAGTCCCCTGTCTAGTTTGAAGGGGTTTGTAATGTAGGGCTTGTAACTCCTATCCCCACCATGGAAACACCATGAGTCTTTTGGATATGGTAGTATAGACCCTAACCTATAATCATATGCAAGCAGGGCCCTAGAATGCATGTGCTAGCTATTTTATGACCCAACCCTAGGCGAGACTGAGCAGTACCCGGCTAGGTGTGGTCAGCAGAGAAGAAGCTCTAGAGGAAAAGGGAGAGAGTTTCATGACAAGAAATTTTGAGGGAGTCAAGAGGCATGAGTGAAGGTTTAATAATGTGAAGGAGAGAGTTCTAGCAATTCAATAGAGGTGTTATTTCAGACAGACAAGCCCCGTGATATAGAGAAGCCTAAAAAGCCCTAGAAACCCTCATTTCTAGTGGAGGCATTGTATGGATAGTTGAAGCCCCAAAACCCAAAAAATCCTTGAGGGTTGGGAAATTGAATAGAGGTTATTTTGGAATTCTAGCCCCAGTTTTGTGGAAGAAGTGGGTCAAAAGCCCTTAAAACCCGGAGAGGAGGCTTAATAGGGCTCTTTCTAGTAGCCCTATTTTGTGAAGAAACTATGAAATCGGGTATCAACCCATCTTCACCAACACCTTGGAGACACTTTATCTATTGCAAAAACACCTTGGAAGTAAATATTTCTCTTTTCAGAGCCTATAGAGTTGATTAAGCCTTAAAACCCCTTATTGGCCTATGTAAGGGAATGGAGCTAAGAGGAGTGCAAGCAAACTAGGAAGAAAGATAGCTATACTTGATGGATAGATTGGGCTAGGTCAAGGGATCCTAGAGTGAATAGGAGTCCTATAGACCATAGGGTTTGTAAAGAGCACATTGGGATCCAAGATAAGGATCAGGGAGCATAGACTAGCTAGTCTATCCCAATCTCCCCATCAGATTGGTATCAGAGCCTATTAAGGCTTGGGAAGTGGATAGTTGGAGAGTGAATGTTTCAACCTCCATAGGAATCAGTTGGATCATCTTAGAAGTAGAAGATGGTGACAAATGTAGAGCTAGCCAAAAAGGTAGAAGATCAGGAGGAAGCCAATAGACTCCTGCAAGAAAGATTGTATCAGATGAAACAACTCTTGGATGATGTCCAAGAAAAGGAAGATAAAGTGAAAGATAGAATGGAGGAGAAAGATGCTAAGGAAAAAGGGGTGACTATTGATGATGAAGTGCCTACACCTAATCCTCCTACTCAAGATGATTAGTTCTTGAAGGCACTAAAGACCATCACTGGCAAGGCACTTGAAGGTGTTCCACTTCTTACTGGTAGGATGGACATTGAGCTTTTAATGCAATGGATAGAGGGTATGGAGAATCACTTCAAGTGTGAAGGGATCTCCAAGGCACAAAAGGTCAAAGTGGCCAAAGCAAGATTGAGAGGCCAAGCTTTAACTTGGTGGAACTATCTCCAAGAAGAAAGGGAGAAAGAGGGAAAGCACCTTATTGCCAATTGGAAAGCCATGGTCAACAAAGTGAAGGAAGCATACTTTCCTGCAGATTATGAAATCTAGCAACATAGAATAAGGTTAAACCTCAAGCAAAAAGAGATGGATGTAACCACCTATACCGAAGAGTTCCACAAGTTGAGTCTAAGGTCCAAGGTGAAAGAGGAGGAGAGCATCAAGGTGGCAAGGTATTTAAGTGGACTAAGATGGAGTATAGCAGAGGAGATGAATCTATTTACACATACCATAGTCCTTGGATGTCAGCACATGGCACAAAAGCTAGAAGATAAACAAAGAAAGAAGCAGGAACCTAACTCTAAAAATAGAGGCAGAGGTAGGGACTCTAGAGGGGGTCAAAGAGGAGGTTCTAATGGCAGAGGAGGTGACTCTAGAAGCCAAGGAGAGAGAAGACTCCTAGAGCAGGTTGCAGAGATCAGTTGAAGAGGAACATTTGGTAGAGGAAGAGGATCTCAGGGTGGTAGAGGAAGAAGTACAGGAAGAAGTAGCTCCTAATTTTCCACAATGAAGTGTTATCAATGTGGATAGCTTGGACACCCTACCTAGAGGTGTCTTGACAAACCTACAAGCTCTAGTGGTGAAAAGAGGGTAGCCTATACGCAAGAAGATGGCAACAGTTCATGCACGAATGAAGTAAGCAAGCTAGAATCATAAATGGGGGAGAACTTGATGTTTAGGAGGGTACTAATAAGGCAACCTAACCAAGGAGAACCTAAGAAAAGAAGAGCTCTATTTAGAGTGAGGTGAAAAATCCAAGGTAAGGTGTGTAAGGTGATAGTTGATTCAGGATCAATTGACAACATCATATCAGATGAAGCTGCAAAGAAGTTAAAACTTGTAAAGATTCCCCATGCAAATCCTTACAAGGTGACTTGGTTGAATCAAGAGCAGAGTGTATTGGTGAATGAGCAGACATGGGTGCAGTTTTCCATTGGAGGCTATAGGGACAAGATTCTTTGTGATGTCCTTCCCATGGATGCCTGCCATCTCCTATTGGGGAGACCCTGGCAATTTGACAAGAAAGTGCTCTATGATGGAGAAGAGAACTCCATTTCATTCAAAAGGGATGGTAAGACATTCAAGATTCAGTCTCTGATAGAGAATGATGAAGGAGCCTCAAGGACACCTAGTGTGTTGCTTAGCAGTGGGAAGGAATTCCTACACTTTATACATGATGTTGAAGCAGAGGGATGTGCCATTATAGTGAAACCAAAAGAGGATGAACATAAGTTGCAGGTAGAGACACCTATAGAGGTGAAGCAAATGTTAGAAGAGTTTAAGGACATTGTGAGTGATGGAGCACCTGCAATACTTCCTCCAAGAAGGGCTATCAGTCATCAAATAGACTTTGTACCTGGTTCATCTCTACCTAATAAAGCAGCCTACAAGCTTACCCCTAATCAAAACAAAGAAGTAGCAAGGCAAGTGCAAGAGTTATTGGATCAAGGACTAATCAAGAAAAGTATTAGTCCATGTGCAGTCCCGGTGGTCTTGGCATCCAAAAAGGGAGGCAAATGGAGACTTTGAACTGATTCAAGGGCCATCAACATGATTACTATTAGGTATAGATTCCCAATTCCTAGGATAGAGGATTTGATGGACTATTTAGGAGGGGCTATGTACTTTTTTAAGCTAGATCTCAAAAGTGGTTATCACCAAATAAGAATTAAGGAGGGTGATGAGTGGAAGATCGCTTTTACAACCACAGATGGGTTATATGAATGGCTTGCAATGCCATTTGGGCTTACCAATGCCCCAAGTACCTTCATGAGGTTGATGAATGAGGTCTTGAAGGACTTCACAAGTAGATTTGTGGTGGTGTATCTAGATGACATACTCATCTATAGAAAAACTAAAGCAAAGCACCTTGAGCACTTAAGGTTAGTCTTGAAGAGGCTACATGAAGAACAATTGGCTATTAACCTCGAGAAATGTGAGTTCATGCAGTAAGAACTAGTTTACTTGGGATTTGTGGTGTCCAGGGCACTTTGAAAATGGACCCAAGCAAGGTGGAGGCAATTTTGAATTGGCCTTCCCCTAAAACAGGGACTGAAGTTAGAAGTTTCCATGGGCTGGCCCAATTCTATAAGAAATTTGTGAGAAATTTCAATGGTATATGTGCTCCAGTGCTTGATACCGTCAAGGGAGGACATAAAACTAAGTTCAAATGGACTGAGGCAGCTGAGAAGGCATTCCAACATTGAAGCAAGAGGTAGCTACCAAACCTATCTTACTCTTACCTACTTTTGATAAGTTGTTCACCATTGAATGTGATGTAAGTGGTGTTGCAGTAGGGGGTGTATTGAGCCAAGAGGGAAGGCCTATGGAATTTTTTAGTGAGAAAATCAATGAAGCAAAGAAGAGGTATTCAACCTATGACCTAGAACTATATGCATTAGGGCAATCCCTCGAGAAGTGGAGGCATTACCTCCTACCTAAAGAATTTGTGGTATTCACAGATAATTAGGCCTTGAGCTATATTAATACTCAAGAGAAGCTTAGCAATAGGAACTTGAAGTGGATGGAGTATCTCCAATCCTTTACCTTCACTATCAAGCACAAGAAAGGGCAGCTCAATAAGGTAGCAGATGCCTTGAGTAGGAAGCTCTTGACTATCCAAGAAGTTACATTACAGAGCATTGGAATAGTAGGTTTCAAGGATCTTTATGAAGAGGATGAAGACTTCTCAAAAGCCTACAAGGTGTGCCAGGAGTTTGAGAACCATTTCCATGGTAAGTATGCAAATTACACCCTACAAAATGGAATCTTATTCAAAGGCAATCAGCTATGTGTGCCTAGGGGATCCATGAGGGAAAATCTGATTCAAGAGAAGCATAATGGTAGCCTAAGTGGACATTTTGGTGTAAACAAAACCATGGAGCTAGTACAAAGGTACTATTTTTGGCCTAAGTTAGCAAGGGATGTGAGAAGATATGTGGAGCAATGTGGTGTGTGCCAAAGAGCTAAAGGAGGTTCAAGCAATGCAGGGCTCTATCAACCTTTACCAGTTCCAAATAAGCCTTGGGAGTGTGTGAGCATGGACTTTGTGGTTGGACTCCCTAAAACAAAATCAGGTATGGATAGCATCTATGTTGTAGTAGACATGTTCTCTAAGATAAGTCATTTGATTCCATGTAGAACTACTCATGATGCAAGCTATATAGCACATCTATTCTTCAAAGAGATAGTAAGGATTCATGGAATCCCATTGAGCATTGTGTCAAATAGGATAGCAAGTTCATGGGCCATTTTTGGAAAACCTTATGGAAAAGGTTAAGGACTAATCTCTCATTCAGTTCAGCATACCATCATCAAATTGATGGTCAAACTAAAGTTATCAACAGAGTGTTGGGCAACTTGCTAAGGTGTTTGACCAAGGAATATGGGCAGACTTGGGATCTTGTCATTCCTCAAGCAGAATATGCCTACAATGATAGTGTGAATAGGACCAAAAGGAGAAGTCCTTTTGAGGTTGTGTATGGGAGACACCCTAGAGGAGTGTGTGAACTAAGATACCTTGGTTCCATGGAGATGAAGAGTGGACAAGCAAAGGACTTCACTCAAACTATCAAGGAGGTCCAAGAACAGGTCAAGAAATCCATCATGGAGTCCACTCAAAAGCTCAAAGCCAAGGTAGATGAAAGGAGAAAAGAAGTCCAATTCAATGTAGGGGACTATGTGATGGTCCATTTAAGCAAAGCAAGGATGCAAAAGGTATACCCACCAAGTTGCAAATGAGAAGAGTAGGGCCTTGTAAAATTTTGGCCAAGTATGGTGAAAATGCATACAAGGTGGACTTTCCATCAGATTTGGCTATCTAACCAGTGTTCAACGTTGCTGACCTGGTCTTGTTCAAAGGTGATCCACCATAGCAAGGTGAAGGTCAGTCAAGGGTGTTGCAGGACATAAACACCAATGCCATGCCAAAGAAGAAGCAGCCCATAGTAGAGCAGGTTTTGGAATCCCAAGTGAAGAAGGCTACTAGGCATCAGGTGTATATGGAACACTTAGTCAAATGGGTAGGTCAGCCCGAGTTTGAAGCCACCTAGATTGAGGAAAGTCAATTCAAGATGTTAGGCATGGACCTAGCTCTTCTTGACCCCAAAGTGCCTTAGTTTGTGCTGAGGGGAAGTATGGTGCAGGAGAACCCTTCTAAGGGCTCCCACCATCACCAATTTTTTTGTGGATGAACTTCTTTATGAAGGTTTGTAACTAGAATAAGAGCTAGAAGCTCACTTGGTGTGTGTAGGCCTAGTTTAGGTCCTAGAGTCTTAGGTTGGTCTTCCAATTTTGAGGGTACAGTGACTCAGGGCCTGATGTCATCCTGAGATCACTGCTTGTTTAGATTGGTCATAGTCTTAAACTAGGATTTTGGGAAGTTTTAGCACAAGTGTGCCTTGTAATAGACCTAAGGATGGTCTTAAGAGATAGTGTGAGCAAAAGTTGCTTGAGCAAGAAAAAGTTGCTCCAAAAGTTGCTAGCAACTTTTCAAAGTTGCTTACCAACTTTTCTCAAAGAAGGTCTAAGTCTTATTAAAGTGGAAGCCCTAAACCTACTCTAATCCCAAGGAGGAGACTATTTATGACTTTTAAAACCCTAATTCAAGGGTTGGTATTCATTGTGTATGACCTGGAGTTGGAAAAACTTGATTGTGACTGTAAAACGTGTGACAGTAAAGCTTAATGGCATGATTTGATTGTGTTAATGAATTACACATACCATCTTGGACATTGTAAATTTGTTTAGTTGAGTTTAATTTCATTTTTGAGTTCTTAGAGTAGTTTCTTTATTCATTTGTTTTTATATAAGTTTTTGCTTTGAATCTGCCAGTCCCTTGTCTAGTTTGAAGGGGTTTGTAATGTAGGGCCTGTAATTCCTATCCCCATCATGGAAACACCATGGGTCTTTGGGATATGGTAGTATAGACCCTAACCTATACTCATATGCAAGAAGGGCCCTGGAATGCATGTGAAAGCTATTTTATGACCCAGCCCTAGGCGAGACTGAGCAGTACCTGACTAGGTGTGGTCAATGGAGAAGAAGCTCTAGAGGACAAGGGAGAGAGTTTCATGACAATCCCTTTTGAGGTAGTCAAGAGGAATGAGTGAAGGTTCACTAATGTGAAGGAGAGAGTTCTAGCAATCCAATAGAGGTTTTATTGCAGACAGACAAGCCCTGTGATACAGAGAAGCCTAAAAAGCCCTAGAAACCCTCATTTCTAGTGGAGGCACTGTACGGACATTTGAAGACCCAAAACCCCAAAAATCCTTGAGGGTTGGGAAATTTAATAGAGGTTATTTTGGAATTCTAGCCCTGGTTCTATGGAAGAAGTGGGTCAAAATCCCTTAAAACTCGGAGAGGAGGCCTAATAGGGCTCTTTCTAGTAGCCTTGTTTTGTGAAGAAACTATGAAATCAGGTATCAACCCATCTTCACCAACACCTTCTAGACACTTTATCTATTGAAAAAACACCTTGGAAGTCAAAATTTCTCTCGTTAGAGCCCGTGGAGTTGATTAAGCCTTAAAACCCCTTATTGGCCTATGTAAGGGAATGGAGCTAGGAGGAGTGCAAGCAAGCTAGGAAGAAAGATAGCTATACTTGGTAGATAGATTGGGCTAGGTCAGGGGATCCTAGAGTGAATAGGATTCCTATAGACCATAGGGTTTGTAAAGAGCACATTGGGATCCAAGACAAGGATCAGGGAGCATAGACTAGCTAGTCTATCCCAATCTCCCCATCAATCCACACACATTCCTTGTCTATTCAGTATGCATGTTTTTAATGCAAGAGGATAATCATACCTAGATCATTCATATCTTGGTAAAATGGTATCTACCTTTGCTATAATAAAGTGGCTCAATGATGACAAATAAATAGCTCAATTCAGTTGGAAATCAAAAGCATGGTTATTAAAATTTGAAAGCTCTATGTTTACTATAATCTAAGGGTTTCAATCAAGGATTCATTCTCATTATTTCATCCCCTAACTATCATATTCTAAAGTTTCTTTACTAACAATTCTCTCAGTCAATTCTAATTTTATCAGTCAGTCACTCAATCTACGTGTCAAAATGATCAAATCAATTGGTTAATCATTTCATTATCATTTGTGTTAAACAAGATATATATTTCCTGAAACCACACATCATCATTTGCCTTATACATGATATATCTTTCTTGAAACCAAACATTGTTTCTTGTCTTATACAAGGTATGTCTTTCCTGAAACTAGATGTTGTCACTAGTCTTATATAGGATGGGTCCTTCTTGAAACCAGACATGATTCTTATCAAACAATCTCTCTATCAAATGTCGATCAAACAGTCATCACAACCTACCAACATTATTCACTTCTTACTAATTATTCCCTTATTACATCATTTAATCTAAATCTTCTTTCAAGAGATCATTCATGTCTTTCTCGCACAAATAATATCTCAAGGGGGCATCATTTACCTTACTGATACATTGTTCCCGCTAGGGCATACCGGGGCATAATTTTAATTATTTCTTTGAAACAATGCCTAAAAATAATTGTATCAAATAGGGGCAAAATGTAGGCACCTAAAAATGTCCCGTGCATGCAAGCAACAATTTTACTAACATTCCTCTTAAATTATTAAATAATTTTTATTATTTAATTAATTGTGTCATTAGATACCATACTCTAAATTTAAACTCATCATTTCTCATTAATTCTGTAATTATGTGATTTTAATTAATTACCTTAATTATTAATTGTGCAATCAACATTTCATCAATTATTCATCTATACATTAATTAAATAATTAAACATTATTTAATTATTCTTTATGTCATTCAATTAATTAAATAACCATATTTAATTAATATTCTCTCTTTCTAATTATTGCATTTATGTAATAATTAAATCAAAATCCATGCCACAATTAAATAAATTATTTTTATTTAATTAAATTAATTGTTCTTCTCTCATAAATAAATATTAATTATTTATTTATCAATTGTCACATGTGAAAGTAAATAATTCTTTTATTTATTTAATCATGATTTAATCCTCCAAAGCTAACTCATACTAACTTTCAGTTCACTCCACAATTCCCTCTCCTAACTATTCATTAATCCACATTGTTAATTCTTCCCTCAATAATTAGTTAAAGTCTTCAATCAATCTAGTCTTCTAATCCATGAAATCAGTTGACTCATCCATATAATCAGTTAACTCACCAGTCTATTATGTTATCTGACTAGTCCATTCAAGTCATCTCTCCAATCTATGTGTTGACAGATCAATCAATCCCCCAACTAAGGCAACAAAGCAGAGTTGGAATCCCACTCACTCTAAGATCAACTCATCAATCACATCCAATCGGCCCTTCAATTGTGGATTCTTGGTTGAAACCCTTAAAATCTTATAAAGAGAGAGCCAAACCTTTGATTTTGGTAACCACAATTGCTTTGAATTCTTATGTTGGCACAATCTTGAGCTCAATTTTGAGAGCCCACATTGCATGAGAAGGAGAACACCAAGGAAGGACTACATGATTTGCATATTCGTTTGTTTCTTGAATTGATTTCATTGTGAATTGATGTTTATGTTTATTCTTTATCTTGCATCCTTTCTTGATTATTGTGAATACTAATTGCACTAACAATCTCTTTCTGGTTGAGATTTTACATGTTATTGTAGGTTTCTATTGATCCTATTATACCTGATTACACAGTGTTTAAGGTGAATCCCATTGAATAGAATTGTCTCCATCTCTCCATATAGCTTTGGAAGTTGGAAAGCATTGTGCTACTTGAACTCATAAATGATGTGGGGGGTTCTCCAAAATAATCAAAATCAGTGTGCTCTCTTAGTCTATTCTTCAATTAATTCCACTTTAAAGCTACATCACCTTCCTTGAATGTTCCAGGAGTTTCTCTTTTGTCAAATGATCACTTTATTTGTGCTTGGTGTATCTCTACCTTGTTCATAGCTTTTTTCCTTATCTCTTCTAGCTTAGCTAGATGAGCCAACCCTTCTACCATGGGCTCTCCCTCTATCATGTCAAGATGGTTGATCATGTAAAGATTTGGAAGCTCAAGTGAAATAGGAACTCTTGCATCCTTTCCATAAACCAACATATAAAGTGAATTACATGTTTATCTCTTTAGAGTAATCCCATCATCCCACAAAACATATTTCAACTTGATATTCCATGCTCTTTGGTTGCTCTCCATAGTGTTTTTTATTATATTGAGAAGTTTCTTATTTGTGGAATCTACTTGATATTTCCTGGACAATAATAGTTAGAGGAAGTATTCAAAAAAATTCCATTATTAATATCCCAATTAATTATTCTTGTGCCAACAAAAGCACCATCTGAAACATTGGACTTATGAACACCAAACCTTGTAACTTGTAATCAACTCCTCATAGAAGTTTAGAACAATAGTCTCATTTACCTCTTTTAGTGTTATATCCTTGGTCCATTTGGTGAAATAATATGTGGATACAAGCACGCACTTGTGTCCAGTACTTTAAGGTGGATTGATGACTCCAATGAAGTTCAAACCCCACTTCATAAAAAGTCACTCAACTTGAATAGGCCACAAAGGAACAACTACCAAACTCTCTTTCCCTAAAAATATGACACACTCTTTACAACCTCTTATCCATGAGTGTGCATCCATAAACATATTAGGCCAATAATAACACCCTTTCATAATCTTAAGAGTTGTTACTCTTGGTAAAAAGTGACCTCTAACTGGCCCTTCAAAAAACTCATGCAAAAATCTATCAATCTAATCAACTTATATACATCTTATAAAACATGATAAAAATATTTCTTGGACAACACATCATTTAAGAGACCATAAGAGATGCATTAAATCCTATGATACCTTCTTTTTCCTCTATCCATACCTTATGGATGCTCACTTGTATTTAATAAATAATAATATCTTGCACCCAACTTGAAAGGGAAGTAGGTGTAGTTGTTTGTACTTCATCTTGGAGGACTAAGATAACCTCTTCATCTTGTTCCTCATGGTTATTTGTGACATAAACTAGCTACTCACATAAGCCTTTACCCCTTACCAACTTAGTGACCTTTATTTCTACATCGTACTCCATCACTTTGGTTACCTAACCAACTCTCTTATCACTCAAATCCTTACTTGACAAGAACTCTTTAACAATTGGGTGAGCAACCAACAAATTAAATCTATTATTTGAAAGCACGTGCCTAAATTTTTTTAGACTTCTAACTATAGAAAGCACATGATTTTCAACAAAATTATACCTTAATTTGTAGTCTTTGAATGCTTGACTAAAAAAATCCAAAGGCTACTCCAATCCATGCTCGTTTTATTGTATGAACATGAAAGAGATATTATCAATGTTTCCACTAACATATGGTATGAAATCCTTGGAGAAATTAGGATTTAGGAGTGTGGGTGTTGTTGCTAAAGCTTCATTTATGCCTTCAAAACATCATTTCACTCCCTTAGTCTAGCTAAAAAACACATTCTTATTCAACATAGATGTTAGAGGTTTCAAAAAATCAACTATATCGGATATATACCTCCTAAAAAAGTTGATTCTACTAATGAAACTTTGCAAGGAAAGTTCTCATGTGATGGTAAAGGGAGAGCTACAATGACACTTACTCTTTTAGGATCAATGAAACCACATGACCTAACAATTTACCCTCATGGACAACAAATATGAATTTCATTGGATTGAGTGACAAACTGATGTGGAGGAAATCTATTTGCTCAGCCCATTCTTCAAAAATGTTCTTCAATCTGCTTATCTCACTGTTCTTCTTTGCAGACAAAGCTTGGAGACACAATATCTCTCTATTCCTATGACTCAAACATAGTCATCCTGAAAGCATCTTTCCCTTCTTCCTTCATTATACATATGATCACCATGACTCACCATGGTCATTGTGTGTTCACTGATCAACTCCCTTCAATGCTCGTTTATGGTCACTAATTCCTAATGAAAAAAAAAAACTCGCTCATAGCTTGGCCTTTGCAGTGAAAACAAACTCTCCACCTTTTATTTATCAAAGGTCGAGTGCTAAATGTTTTGGTCTTTGAATGTCATTGGAAATATTCTTCATAACCTTCAACTTGAATATCCCACTACCTTGCGGCTTTTCCCATTCCAAAAACCGTGTCCAAATTATGATGGTCTTCGCCGATTGCTACAGGAATGAGATTCTACAATCTTCGATGCTCCAAACACTTCTAACTCTACAACTAGTCCTCTCACAAAGACTATCGACACATAACCTTCTAGCTCCACATGGGCATATAGTGATACATTTCACTCTGCAAACAGATTTCTTGGGCCTCCATTAAACAACTATTAAATGCCATTCATCGGGTCTCTTCACAATAACCAATAAGATGCCAACTCTCGGCCTCTTCACGTGCACTCACAACTTCCACATCTCTAGCGAATTTGCATGGGTCGACATACACAATGCCGCCACCTTCTTGCCATTTTCAAAGGCCGATAACACTCGGCCATGCCAATCATCACAGGGACTTCATAACAGTTTCTTTAAAATTGTTTCCTAACTCCATATTAACTGCAAAACCAGTAACAGTTTGGTACAACGGTTCTTAGCAACCGTTTCCTAAACTTGTGCATTCAAGAATGGTTGATTTCTAGATCATTTTCAATGACAAAACCATGAATCCCATCACTTCTGAAACCTTCCATCAGTAAAACCAAAAACAATAACATATAATAACCAAACAATGCGATCTTGAAACCGATCTGCATTAACATAAATCTTTATACTCAAATTTGCACAAAAGATGGACATGTAAAAGAGAGAGATGACAAGCTTACAAACATGAAAATTAAAGAAGCCAAAATTTATTAAAAGGCTATCTACAAATACAACATGCTTGGCTCTCTGGCCTTCAGCCAGAGAGCCGACTCTTCTTTTCCTCTTTTGCTCACTCTCTCGTAACTTCTCCCCCACTCTATTCACAATTACATTGATATCTCTTTAAGAGATTCGTGGATGGTTACAAAACTTCCATATTTTCATAACCACCACCTTTCCTTATAATTTTTGGTTACAAATGCCATGTAATCCATTCTAAATGCAATTTTAAACTATTTAACCATTCCTTAGACATGGTCCCACAAAATTCAAAATTACTGAAACATTACAATATCATGAAATTTGTCATAATGTTCAAGGGTTGAGATGCTCCCGCATCATACTCCCAAACTACAAATATTTCCATGTCCCTATGGAAATGTTGAGGAACTTTGTCTGCTGCTCAAACTCTGTGCACACATTGGTGGTGCGCTCTCGGATGCTGAAACTATCTCCCATCAATGGAGTGCTTGCGGGTTGCCATCACGGTGTTGCTTCTTGTCCACTTTGAAATGTTACTACAGCTTTACCGCACCCAGGAGTCCTCTCGTTGCTTCTCTCCCTAGGTCTATTGGCACTCATGGACCTCTCACACAGGCCCTTGGACCGTCTCTATGGCCCCCATGATAGACTGCTTGTTTGCCTTATTGCAGCTGTGAACGTCTAGCTACAACCAAACACTACATCAACAAAAACAAATACTCACATTACTTTTCCCAATCGGTCCTGGTGTGAGTTGCATCTCTCACACACTCAAGAGCTTCTAGCTCTGATACCATTCTGATGTAGAGGAAATCTATTTGCTCAACTCATTCTTCAAAAATGTTCTTCAATCTGCTTATCTCATTATTCTTCTTTGCAGACAAAGCTTGGAGATACAATATCTCTCTATTCCTATGACTCAAACATAGTCATCCTGAAAGCATCTTTCCCTTCTTCCTTCATTATACATATGATCACCATGACTCACCATGGTCATTGTGTGTTCACTGATCAACTCCCTTCAATGCCCATTTATGGTCACTAATTCCTAATGAAAAAAAAAAAATCGCTCATAGCTCGGTAGTGAAAACAAACTCTCCACCTTTTATTTATCAAAGGTCGAGTGCTAAATGTTTTGGTCTTTGAATGTCATTGGGAATATTCTTCATAACCTTCAGCTTGAATATCCCACTACCTTGCGGCTTTTCCCATTCTAAAAACCATGTCCAAATTATGATGGTCTTCGCCGGTTGCTATAGGAATGAGATTCTACAATCTTTGACGCTCCAAACACTTCTAACTCTGCAACTAGTCCTCTCACAAAGACTATTGACACATAACCTTCTGGCTCCACATAGGCATATAGTGATACATTTCACTCTGCAAACAGATTTCTTGGGCCTCCATTAAACGGCTATTAAATGCCATTCATCGGGTGTCTTCACAATAACCAATAAGATGCCAACTCTCAGCCTCTTCACGTGCACTCACAACTTCCACATCTCTGATGAATCTGCATGGGTCGACATACATAATGCCACCACCTTCTTGCCATTTTCAAAGGCTGATAACACTCGGCCATGCCAATCATCACAGGGACTTCGTAACAGTTTCTTTAAAACTGTTTCCTAACTCCATATTAACTAAAAAACTAGTAACAGTTTGGTATAATGGTTCTTGGCAACCGTTTCCTAAACTCGTGCATTCAAGAATGGTCAATTTCTAGATCATTTTCAATGACAAAACCATGACTCCCATCATTGTTGAAACCTTCCATCAGTAAAACTGAAAATAATAACATATAATAACCAAACAATGCGATCTTGAAATCGATCTGCATTAACATAAATCTTTATACTCAAATTTGCACAAAAGATGGACATGTAAAAGAGAGAGAAAAGAGAGAGATGACAGGCTTACAAACATGAAAATTAAAGAAGCCAATTTTTTTTAAAAGGCTATCTACAAATACAACATGCTTGGCTCTCTGGCCTTCAGCCAGAGAGCCAACTCTTCTTTTCCTCTTTTGCTCACTCTCTCGTAACTTCTCCCCCACTCTGTTCAAAATTACATTGATATCTCTTTAAGAGATTTGTGGGTGGTTACAAAACTTCCATATTTTCATAACCACCACCTCTCCTTATAATTTTTGGTTACAAATGCCATGTAATCCATTCTAAATGCAATTTTAAACTATTTAACCATTCCTTAGACATGGTCCCCACAAAATTCAAAATTACTGAAACATTACAATATCACGAAATTCGTCATAATGTTCAAGGGTTGAGATGCTCCCGCATCACAAACCATATTCTCTACATATATAAAGCACTTGCTTTAATTGAGAAAAGTGTACCTTAGCATCTTTAGAAAAATTAATGATACCATATAAATAAACTATTACAATTTTATTTATATGATGTTGAAATTCCATATCCATGGCCCTTTAAAAGGTTTCCCCAATATTGGACAAACCAAAGGATGTCTTCTCATAAGCCATTGCACCTTTGTTTGCGATGAAAGCTATTTTGTATTGGTTTTCCTCCTTCACAAAAATATAAGTATAGCGTGAATAACCATCAATAAATGAGAAACTCTCCTCTCTAAACCTAAAACTACTTGTAAGATTTGTTCCATGGAGGGTAGCGAGGTTGTGTTTCATTCGTAAAATACTGTACACAACCTTATCTCTCCATTATTCTTCATAATAGAGACAATATTAGAAATCCAAGAGGTATGCTCAATGGGAAAGATAATATTATTGTTAATGAATATATTAAGATCTTTTTTCAGTAGTGGTTCATGTTTAAAGGATTTAAAGGCCTCCACTTTTTCCTTACTGGTTTAGCATTTGGCTCAAGTTCAATGGTATGTTGGGTGATACTAGGGTCGAAACCTCTCAAAATATAAATAATCCCAAGCAAACACACCATGATATTATTTGCATAACTCAACAAAATCAAGTCTTTCTTCTACTATACACACCTTTCCAAGTTTGAGCAACTTACCTTTAAATATTTCAACCTCTTCATAGTGATTTTGACTAATTTTTATGTTTGATTTTCCTTTACTTACTTGGTCTCAAAATTGTAAATGGATTCCAAGGTAACCAAACCTTTGGGAAACTTGTTTGTCTTCAGCTGTATGATTTGGTTACCATAGTATTGCTGTAACTTTTTATTATTAGTAATTGAAAACTCAACATATTCAATAAAAAAATCTTACAAATTTCTTGTCACTATAAATATTTTTCAACTATGTGTTTTTATCAAGAATACATGGCCTAAAAACTACCTTACATACTATTGGACCTTTCTATTTGCTATTTCTTTTGGAATATCATATTTAGCTCCTACGGGAGCTAGTTTATCAATATGTTTGTTCTTAGCTCTTGGTATAGAAAATAGTTAAAGGCATCAAATCTTCAATAGTATCCAAAACTTTATGTTTACATGACTTAAGAAAATGGTTTTTTAGTCACACTAAGACCTCTTACCCAATTAACAATCAATTTGATCTCCTCAAATAATTGCAAGCAACCAATACCTCTTTTCCTTTCCCACTTAAACCATGGATTTATACTCAATACTATCATTACTACCGAACCTAAATGTTGAATAGTATTTCTCACCTTGAAGAGATATGAGCATGCGACCCCCACCATCACCATTCCTACTTGTAGAACCATCTAAGTATAATTACCAAACCTAATCCTCATGATGTTTGAATGGCTATCCATCACTCTTTTCAAGGTTGGGCATAAAATAATAAGCTTCATGCATTAAATACACACCAAAGCCTATTTATTCTAGTTGTTCACATGGATCGACTACAGGATTTTAAGCTGCCTATTCATCAAGAAGATGTTTGGTATATCTTTAGTTTGTGTATTGCCTTCTTGAATAACAGGTTGTTCCTCTTGTTCATTTGCAAACAAGTTGGCATTAACTATAACTTTGAATTAATGGTTCAATATGGTATTTGGCTATAGGTTATGATTTAAGAGTTACCTCGGTGCCATACTTAGTGTTGGTGTAATTAAGTATTTACTAATTACACTTTACTTAAGTTTACTTATGATAATGCATTTGCATATTAGTTTGTCATTGAGACACTTAGGAGTTTGCATTTCATTTTAGCACATGGTTAGGAGAAATTCCACTGTACATGGTGATAGTTGTCATCTCATACCTCTTTGTGTGTGAGATCCACCTTTAGTGTTCTTATCGCATAATTATCATCCTCTCATTTTTGCACATGTTGCACGTAATTTGATATACAATGGAGGATGATCCACCTTTGGTGGACATGTGATTACACCTAGTGTGGTTGATAGCTTATCATCTCCTTATCATGTAGTCTTATCACATTGCCTATATATTTAT
Source organism: Chamaecyparis obtusa (assembly GCA_027943335.1). Lineage (NCBI taxonomy): Eukaryota > Viridiplantae > Streptophyta > Pinopsida > Cupressales > Cupressaceae > Chamaecyparis > Chamaecyparis obtusa. The sequence goes on along the minus strand of BSBK01009356.1, from coordinate 228,317 downwards.
GCATTCCTACTTTGTAATTAATTAATTCTATTTTGATTATTGATCATTATTGAATTATTCATTTGATCATATCATCTTGTCTCTCTTGTGTTATCTCTTGAGTTTCTAGATCTTGACATTTTATTCTTTGCCTTAGGAAAATTCTTACATGGTATCAGAGCCATAGAAGATCTCATTGCATAGCCATTGGATGACTCTTTGCTTCAACTTTTGGAGGGCCACGATTCATATCTAGAGGAGAAACATCTTGTGGAGTGTCTAGAGAAAGATCTGACCTTGCCATTGTGTTTGAGTGGTCGTTTCCATAAATTTTGACTAAAATTTGCCTACCTTGGGCAAAAGTCAAATTTGAGGCAAATTTTTTTTTGCAAATTGGACCCCTAAGGCCGAACTACAAAATTGGAGCACTTTGGGCCAAATCTAACATTGACATTGCGATCAGAGCAGCCGAAAACCCTAGGATCGACTGTTCATTCACCTAGATCAGACACAGTTGGTCTCGAAAGAAAAAATCTCCTCCCTGCTCATCGTACATATTTACGCAGTCTGAGGTACGAATTTGTTTTTTTAATAATTTTTCATTTTAAATCAAAAAATAAAAAATTAAAACTAAAATATTAGGGGGGCATTGGTTTTTGAATTTTTTTTTAATAAATAAAAACTTTAATTTGCCCGCAGGCCTGTGTACCGCCAGTGCGGTATTGCACTGCCAGTGTCGTTTGCATTGACTGTGCGACCTCGTAAGGGGCTATTTCAAAAAGCTTTTTTTTAAGTTTTAATTTTATTTTTATTTTTAAGTTTTTTTAATAAAAAATTTATTTTGGTAAACTATTTTTAATATGTTTTTTTTAATAAAACATTTTAAATGTTTTTCTTTATTATTTGTAATAAAGTTTTTTTTAAATCTTAAATTTAAAAAATCAATTGTGTTTTTTTTCTTTAATTGTTAATAAAGTTTTTTTGGGGGATTTTAATAAACATGTTTTCCTTAAACTTATTGGGTTTTTGAAAACAAAATCTAAATAAATAAGAAAAAATGGGAACACAATTTTTTCTTTGCCATTTTTATATCTATTTTGTAGCGTTATCCAACCGACAGCCAGGGGGGAGGCCAATTTCATCCCAAAGACTTCATGGCAACAGACCAACATGAGGATACTTTTTCTGCAACATTTGATAGGGCATCTTTGGTGGCTTCATCTTCTTCATGTTTCCCTTTTTGCATTTGATGTTGTATGCTCTTGCCTGAGCAATGTTGTACATGCACTATCATAAAGTGCCTCATTTTTATTTGTACCTTTTCATTGATGACACTTTTGATGCAATCCTTATGTTAGTAGATTAGGAATATCATGGGACATGGTTCTTGAAGGTTATGCTCCAACTAATCAGATAACATACGCATGACACAAGTTCAAGTATACCAACCTGTCAGTTGAGAGTACCCAGTTGGTGCCTATAGGTGTCTCCATGCCTCATCTCTATCATATCTTAGTGGGAATTTCATTGATCATTCTACATCGACATTGGTACTTGATTTTGTCACACTTTGATATTCTTGGTGCATCATTGGCTATAGTTTCTTCATATGGAGGAGTATTGGTCAACATCTTGGCCCATCTTTGTAGGAGATTCAACATTGAGGGGGGGCTACTTTGTCTCTCTTCCCTATTTCCTTTGTTTGGGGGGGATTCTTTATTGTATATGCATGATGTATGCCATAATGGGGGGGCCTTGATTACTCCATCCATCCATGCATCTTGTGTTTTCATCTCTCTTTTTGGGGGAGGGTTTTTCCCATGAGGTTTTCCCTTTCTTTGCTTTATGAGAGATTGCATTGCATTGCACTTGCAATTGTACATGGGTACCTAACATGGCCTAGTCGCTGGGAACCATCATGCATTGTCATATAGCATTGTGAACTTAAGTGCATTCCCCTAAGTTGCACTTAAGGGGGGCATTGGTGTAATTAAGTATTTACTAATTACACTTTACTTAAGTTTACTTATGATAATGCATTTGAATATTAGTTTTCATTGAGACCACCTAGGAGTTTGCATTTCATTTTAGCACATGGTTAGGATAAATTTCACTTTACATGATGATAGTTGTCATCTCATACCTATTTGTGTGTGAGATCCATCTTTAGTGCTCTTATCACATTATCATCCTCTCATTGTTGCACATGTTGCACATACTTTGATGTATAATGGAGGATGATCCACCTTTGGTGGACATGTGATTCCACCTAGTGTGGTTGATAGCTTATCATCTACTTATCATGTAGTCTTATCACATTGCGTATATATTTTGGCATTCCTACTTTGTAATTATTTCATTCTATTTTGATTATTGATCATTATTGAATTATTCATTTGATCATATCATCTTGTCTCTCTTGTGCTATCTCTTGAGCTTATAGATCTTGACATTTTATTCTTTGCCTTAGGAAAATTCTTACACTTAGTCTTAAAAAGTATATGAGACCAATCCAAGGAAAAGTAGCCACCTATCTTTGCACTGAAGTCTCTACATAAGCACACAGAAAGATATGATGGAAGGTCTATGACAAGATATCCTATTGGATGGAAAATTTGGGGCAGGCATGGAAATTCAAGCTTAAGCCTTTAATAACTCTCACTGTATTATAATTATCCCATGAAGTTGTATGAATCCTTTTGTTTGGAGTTCATAATAAAATACCAAGTTTTTCAACAATCTCTTTAGGCATTACAAATCTTCTTGCTCATGAATAACGGATACAATGATAGCCAATAATCACAGGTGCTATTGGTGAGTACAAATTTAGAAGGGTCTTTAGTGAGATCATTATAAAAGGAAATATTAGATAAAGCAATTTGTAGTAGCTCCTTCTAACCTGGGATAGATAATGAATCCCACATAAACAAGTTGACATTAGCCTTTTTTCATATGGTCTAAAATGTTGATTTTCAAAGATCAATTTCAAATGTAATAGCACTGCTTGTAAAGTATGTACCTTCCAAATGCACCGATCTCTTGTATATATACATGGTAAAGACAAGAAGAGACATGTCCCTTCATGGGACATGTCTATTCATTAATCTAATTTATTAGTTTAACTATATAGTCATTCTAAGAATAAATAAATGATTAACTTCATATATATATATATATATATATATATATATATATATATATATATATATATATATATATATATATATATATATATATCAATTCTTATAATAATTATATAATTAGTTTTATTTATCTGACCGATGCTACATATATCAACATAAAATGTTGAAAGGTAAATCACTCACCTTTGGATATCCCTTAGGAGCAATAGAATCCTCTCGATGTTTCGATGGTTGGGGCATTCCTCCAAGTTGTTCTATCCTAGCCAAGGTTTAATTTCTTGGAAACATCCAAATATTTTGTGCATTATATTGACCAAAAACTCCTTTTTCACTTGGGAACTGTTATTGTCTACATATTTTCCTATGTCAATAACTCACATTTTAGACCTTGTGTTTGATACAATTGATGGGAGAGCTTAATTTACACCACAAAACTCCTTCCCTTGCCAATTTATGAGAGTTATTTCATGTTGTTTCTCTTCTTGCTGCTATGTAAGTGCTTCAAGAGGTGCATTTATCTACACACTTGGATAGTTTTGAAATGTTAAGGCTTGATTTATGGCACTATTAGTGCAAGTACTTTTCTTATGAGGATGATTGCATGGAAAAAAACATTCATACTCTTGTGCCAAGTTGTTTTTTACATATAAAAGCTCTTTTAAGGAGTTGGTAGTGTTAGGATTATATGCTTGGTAGGGTCTAGGATTGAGAGCTTTCCTTTGACTTGATTATTAGGCTAATAAGAAGGCCCATTAGATTGGTTATGTTTGTATAAGTACTTCTATGAAGGTTGATAGGGTCTGAAACTCTTATTTTTTTTCCTATTAATGTTCATAATTTTATTGACAAAAGATTGCAAGAATCCCTTAATCTCTTGTAACTCAAAATATTGAGCTTGAAAAGTGTTCTATTAGCTAACAGATTGATTTACTATTGCTTGTAAAGTAGGTAAAACAATTATTGAAGGTATTTGCAAAGGTGTAGGTGGTTGTACATTTGGGAAAATTACATAGGTGGGTTTTGGGTGATTTTTCCAGCTTGTACAAGGCATTCTGAACCCTTATAACTAGAGTAGTCATTAGGAAGGGTCGTACCACCCATAGATTAAATAATTACTGAAATATCACTACTTAAAGTTGTTTAATAGTAAGAGAAGCATAGTCAAATGAAAGCATTACTATTTGTGGATTTATTTCTCTTGTCTTTTGAAATAAAAATTGAAATCTGCTATGAGCACATGAGGAGTTCTCTCAATCATGTTTAGTTACTCCACTAAAGACTAATAACCCTAATTTTTCCTCTATAGATCTACATAGTTGGTAGCCCAAATAATCCCATGTGGCTATAGAATTAACTGGTAAGTCCCTAAACCATTGTAATATTTTCCCTTTGAATAATGGTTCTAGAAATTTGATTGCAATACTATCCTATGTTATGTGGTGAGTATCACAAAGATTGGCTATATTTTTTTATATGCTCAATAGGAGTGGTCTGGTCCTCGCTGGTGAAAAGGGGAAGGATTTTCAAGGCATCTATTAGGATATCATCATGTTAGAACAATTTTAAAGGGTTACCTCTATTAAAAGAGACAAAAGGTTGATTCTAGGTGTAACCATAGGAATCATTGGAGCTTGGTATCTTGGGGCATAAATATAGAATCTTAAGAAGGGAGGGGTAGATTTGTTTCTTCTAGAGTAAATAATAGTATCCTTAGATGTTTGATTTTATCTCTCTTTCCTCCAAGGTGGGGAAAATTACAAATATTCAAAAGGAGTTGAGCTACTTCTAGTTTGTATTCTTCTCATATGATTATATACACTATATCTTCTTTATCAGAGCTTGGAGTCTCTAGGTATGCACTTAGTTGCCTATACAAGGCTAAAACTGATATTTTACACACTAAATAATAGTATCATGAAGTGTAAATGAGACTAAAATTTAGGTCTTTATCCCATCGGGTGTGCCAACAACTATTATCAACAAATTTTCACCCATGGTTAAGCTCTCAAAATAACCACATGTTGATACATGGGAACACTCCTAGGCTTGTTAGTTGCCTAAAAATTTGGAGCAGACCTCCAGAGTAGGATGGTGTCTTAGGAACCAACTATACCTATCCTAAAACTATTAACTTTTAGTGTAAAAGGGGAAGATAACCTTGAAAATGATGCTATATTAAGTGTTTGTGATGCACCTAATTGACTTGTAATTTTGTATTCAAGACATAATACTTCAGAAAAACTCTCCTTTTTTTCACAACTTCATGTTCACACATTACATACATTAGTGTTTTGTAGAAAGGAAACTTTATATATTATTGTTTGAAAGAAAATGAGACTAGTTTTCAAAACTAACAATGCTACATTGTCACCTTAAAATATACAACCTCCATACAAGTGTGTTGGTTATTAAAATGAGACTAGTTTTCAAAACTGGTTAGTACCAAGATCAATAGGCCCCTCCTTCTCTCTATCAGAAGTGTGAGTCAGGTTGTTGGAGCTATATTTATTTGAGCTACCAATAACAACAATATCCAAATCTTCACACTCCCTAGTCTTGGTCTTCTCACTCTCCTTTCTAGGTTTTTTACTTCCCCATTGAACGTTATCCTCTGAGTCATAATCAACTAGGATCTATTTATCTTTTTTAATTGACCTATTTCCCAATCTTTTTGATCTACAAGGAGTGGTGCACTCCTCCTCCTCTTCGTTGTTTACCTCCTGGACAAAGAATTTAATTTTCTTGGTGGGGGGTAAAGAATTTATTGCTTTCCTTGTAGAGGTGGAAAACATGGAATCTTTTCCTTTTGAGCAAGTATTAGGAGAAAAGGTATCCAGGTTTGAAATGTCTAGGGTGCTAGAATGGAAGGCAACTTTAAGGGGTCCCAAGTTCCTAATACCCTTCTTTATTTTTCCTAGAAAATCAATTATGCTAGCAGGGGGATTGCAAAATAAGGGCTTCATATATGATAATTGTTTTGGGAGGGAAGAGGGCCAAATGGAAGTGTTAAAGTCTAAAAATAAGATCTTGATGCAAGGGAATGAGGTTTTTACATTGAGAACATGCACTTTCCTTAGCATCAAACACATAACTCTCCAAAGAATTTAATAGGAAAAAATGAAACAAGATGATTTCATGGTTCTTGAAATGGTTAAGGAGAGGCATACAATAAAGGTAATTAACTTTAAACTACTCTTCTAGTGTAAAATATTTCATGAGGATCAGACAAACCTATTCCCAAGGTGGTGGAAGCTAAGGTCTATCATATCCTCCCTACATTTTGACCAAAGCCTCACTACCTTTAAAAAACCTATTCAGGCTATCATTATCGACTACCCGACTAGTCTTCTTTGATTTCCTTTCGTCGATGGATAGTCTAGTAACCTTTGCAATGCCTATTGACTTATATGAAAGCATATACCCCCAACTGAAACTCCCTTATTGTCCCAAAACTAGTAAACTGGATATAAAATCCCTCATCAAAGCTATTAATGGATTAAATAAAGTCAACAAACCACACTCTTTGTATAAATGACACACTATGGGCTTGTTCTTGAAGTTGTCTAGCTTCCCAGGTTTGAATCAGACTTGATCCCCTCTCATCACTATAATAGAATGCACAAGGATGACTTTGTGAGGAAAACTATAACCCTTGACATGGTTATGGACACTTTTTGTTATCAAGGCAAGGAAAATATGCGTCTCTCTGATTGGGCAATATCATTAAACCACCCCCCAATAAATTAGGTTCATAGGACCTACAAATTCCCACAAGTGGAAGTCTTTTCAAAACTATGTACAAGAGGTACTCACCATTATGCCATGAGCAATGATAAATGTTGATGTGACCATTTGTAACCCTCGCGTAATGCCCTAGATTTTTTGTTCAACTACATTTGTAATCGTCAATTTGTAAAAAGCTATATTTATTGTTTAGTCGGGAAATGAATATTTTTTTGAGTTACATGACTATATTTTTTGCTTGAAAGGGCTTAAAAAGCTACAATACAACTGAAAAATAAAAACAAGAACCAACTATTGAAAAAACAAAAATACCTTTTGTACTTCACATAAAACTCCTAAAAATTTGTAATATGTGTGTACACACTAAAAAGGTGCACTTCTATGAACCATTACATGCAAGGTTGCTCAAGAATGAGGCCTCACAAAGCGGCTCATAGCTCTCTATGTATGGAGTTGCAAGATTTAAAAATTGCTCTCAGCTAGAGCTATGAACTCATGACCTTGCTAGTCAACCACACAATGAGAGATTCAAATGAAGACAAGGGCAACAATGCCAATATCTCCAAGAATCCAAATATGCAATGCAACTACAATGAGAATGCAATCTAAGCTATGAAAGGCAAGTACAATGCAACTAATCTATGAAAGGAAATAGCAATGGATTACAATGCCTCCTATTTAGACTATGTGAACTTATTCTATTGCATAAAAAAAAATCTATACTATGAATGCCATGATTATGCAACTAAGAAAGAAAGTATGCCACTAAATGATGAAAGTAACAAGTCTTCAATGTCCTCAAAAAGCTCCAAATGCACCTAAAACCTGCAGCATAACATTAGCATAAAAACATGGTATATGCAAATGAAGGAGAGAGCTCTCCTTTTATAAAAAATGCAAAGGAATGGATCATTGAGATTAAGAGGCAAAAAGTCTCAATCAGTGGTGGAGCTTGAAAGAGGAGCAATCCATGTCCACAAGTATCCTCCAATAGGAAAATAAGAGTTGACTTTATGTCCATATGAGACAAAAAGTGCTTTTTCCCTTTTTATAAAATAAGAATAATGCTTTATTTGTACAACTTAGGATAAGAGGAAAATGGGGCATTTATTTAATCAAAAGGGGATGAAATATTCCTTTTAATCAAATAAAGACTTAGGATAAATGATTAGCCCATAGGATAAAAATCCAATATATGATCAAAATTAAGACTTGATCAAGAGATTGATATTGTTGAAAATATTGATTATTGATAAAAATGATTCAGGATTGATAAATTGAATAAATGGGGCCCAAAGTCTAGGCGACCATTTTTGAGTGCATACAATGTGCAATAAAGAGGAAGATGCACATGTCTTTCCTTGCTAGTTGTATGTGTCCTTGAATTCTTGAAAAAGTCTTCAATTTCTACTCTAGTTCAAATTAAACTCATTTTGGCTACTTAAGGCCTTCCAAAATAATCCAAAATGTGTCATAAAATCACCATAAATAGTCAAAACCACCTTTTAACCACATCTATACCTATTAGAGGCTTTAAAAAAACCCCTAGATGCTTGCAACGTGTTTAAATTATTCCTAGATATTCGGTTGTCCTCCAAATAGAGTAAAAAATCTTGAAACTACCCCTAGATTTACTAATATAACCCCTATATGCTTAGAAAAGGTTCCCAATCGGGTCAACAATATCCAAACCAACTAGAAAACTACCCATAATTATAGAACATGTATCATCTTCAAGCTTCATAGAGCTTGAAAAAACTCAGGGTTGGATAAAACTGAAGAAGGCTATTGAAGACCATACTATCTACTCCAAAATATGTCATAATGGCATCCTAATTCTATTTGATATGTTATCTGCAATTAAGGATTGTTTTAGCATGTGAATAGGTCATTTATAAGTAAAAAACTACTCCTTTTGTGGACTTTGTACACTTGTCTTCAGTTGCTTTCAATCTTTACATGTCATTCATGTTTGATTGTCATAACTCTTAACTTCATATCCAAACATTATATTTATGTTAATAAGTTTGCTTTTGGTCTCTTTCTACAATGAGTTTCATGCAACTTCCCTCAACTCCCTTTTCATTGTCACTATTTGATTTGATTGATAATCATGTGATTTCACTTGTGAAATCTCTCTTGGTAGTTGCCACCCTTCTATTTGTTCCTTTTTATTGCTTCCTTCAATATGTCATGCACTCTCTTGAATTACAAGATATGATTGTCACTGACTACCATGCATCTTTAATTTTATTTTCCCATGACTATGACATTATTTTAGCTCTCAAATCTTTGGATAGGTACAAAGACTTTTAAGAGGTTCTTATTACAGAGAAATATTCTATCTATAGTTCTAATATGGACTTAAGTATAAAACATATCACATCCTTGTTAGATGATCACCATCATATTACTGCATTTTAATGTTGTCTTTCTTCATACTAACATCTTTATTTATGTGAACTATCATTAACAACATATCATATCACTAACGTAGTAAGTAAGCTTTGCAATCTACATTTGAGGATTGTCTTTTGAGGAATAACTTTTGTAGTGTTTACAACCAACTCTTAGCCCCAAGGACAATGCTTAAATCCCGGACCCAATTATGGAGGAGGAGGCGAAAAAATTATTCTTCTTTTTGGGAGCTTATAAATCCCTAGGACTAGATGGATTCCCACTGAGCTTTTTCCAAGAATTTTGGGAAATTATGAAGTTTGATGTTACCGTGGCTACAAAGGATTTCCTTAGAATATGGAGACTGCTAAAGAAGCTTAATAATACCTACATTATTTTGGTACCCAAGATATAAGAGCCAAGAATAATTGGGGATTTTAGACCTATAAGAACTTATGCAATACCATCTGCAAGGTCTTTACTAGAGTCTTAGTGAATTAATCAAGCATTTTCTAGATAACATGATTAGTAGTAACCAAAATGGATTTGTACTAGGCTACCAAATCCTTGATGCGGCAATGAAAAATGTGGATTATCAGGGATGGTCCTCAAGCTTGAAATTTATAAATCTTATGACAAATTTAGATGAGAATTTTTTAAAGTGTTAGACAAACTAGGTTTCAATGAGAAATTAATTAATCTTGTAAAATTTTGTGTAGATATAGTTAAATTTTCTATCATGGTAATGAAATTCCTAGAGGACAATTTGGGGAAAAAAAAGGATCAATACAAGGTGACTCCTATCCCCTTATCTTTTTATTATCCTTGAGGAGGCCCTGGGAAGGAATTTTTTGAGCCTAGTGAATACAAGAAAACTTCATGGGATTAAGTATGCATCCAACATTCATTAAAGTGTTGTTCAATAGTTTTTCGATGATACTATAATATTTGGAAAGGATTCTATTGTTGAAGTGTGAGTTTGGAGGGCATTTCTTAATGATCATGCTAAAGACTCTTGTTAGCACATAAACTATAAGGAAGGGAGTCTTGACTTCTTTAACACTAGAAGGGATCTAAAGGAAAAAATCCAAGAAATTCTTGGATGTCAAACTACTGCTCTTCCAAGCCAATATCTTGGTCTTCCCCTTATTACCAAAGAGGTCTCTGTGACCTTTTGGAACTCTATCATAGCTTGTTGGATGGAGGGGGGGGGGGGGGGGGGGGGGGGGGTGCTTTTAAGTAATGATGGTAAACTCCAACTATTGGCATCATCTTTAAAAGGTATACCTCTATAATTCCTCTCTCTTTTTATGAGTAATAGGTACTATGGTTGATAACATAGAAAAAAATTAGAGAACATTCTAGTGGACAAACATGGTAGAAAATAAAAGGATGGCTTTAGTTATATGGGATACGGTTTGAAAACCTAAGATAGAAGGTGAAATAGGCATAAGAAAGATAATCCATATGAATAAATGTCTTATGGAAAAATTTGAGGTGGAAATTGGCACTCCATAAACCTGATTGGTGTGACATCAAGCATACAAAATACTTGAATTTTGAGAAATTTGATAAAAAAATATTTACAACCTGTAGACACCTAAATCTGATTACACAACTAAGTAATCTAATTTAGTTTCTTTCTATATCCCCCTAGTTAATTAATCTGATTAATTAGCTATAGTCTAATTAATCTGATTAATTAGCTATAGTCTAATTAATCTGATTAATTAGCTATAGTCTAATTAATCTGATTAATTAGCTATAGTCTAATTAATCTGATTAATTAGTTATAGTCTAATTAATATGATTAATTAGCTATAGTCTAATTAATCTGATTAATTAGCTATAGTCTAATTAATCTAATGATAAACCAAAATCATTTAATTAATTAAATCCCCTTCCTTTATTGATTTAAATAAATATCTTGAAATTAATTCATAAATCCACTTTTCCTCCCTCTTGATGAAATAATCTCATTTAATCAATTAAAGCACATGGCTCCTAACTTTAACCCCTAACCTAACCTATCCCAACCACTTGACCCATGAACCAAACTCAACCCAACCCATTCACACACACTAATCCCCTTTTAATTAATTAATCATCCTTGATTTGCTATTCAGCCCTCCACTCATTCTCTGTTCTCCCATCATATCCTTCTAATTCTTCCACTTGTCCACTAATCCACCCCTAATCCTACCCTAATAATTTTTAGGAACCTTAATCATGAGGATTAAGAAATCCTAACCTTCTCCTAAATCAACCCTCATGTCACATCTCTCAAATCCCCAACCATAAGCATTTACGGTTGACTTAAATACTCTTACACATCTCTTACCCACTCGATCTCCCTCTTACATTCTTGTCCCCTCTTGCATTCCCCAATCTTCCCTAGCCTCTCTCCTTGTGACACTTGTCACAAGGAGAGACATTTTAAGAAGCACAATCCATGTGCTCTCTCTCAAATGCATCTTAACTATTGGATTTGATGAGTAAAAAACCCACAACTCCCAAGAACACTTGCACGCAAACACCTATCATAGAAAGAGAGAGAAGTAAGAAGCGAGAGAGGCCTAAGCACATGGATCCATGAAAGAGGAGACACTCTTGATGTGCAAAAACAAAAGTTTCAATTCAACAATGAAAAATGTGTTGTGAATACAAAGGAGATCTGAAACCATAAAAAGGGTAAAAACTAGGTTGTACAATAATAATTAATAAAACAATTAATTATTATATGCCTAAAGTTTATCTTAAGTAGAAAGAGGTAATAAGTGACTTAGTAATTAAATCAAACAAGATTTAATTAATCAATAAACACTTTATTACTTTAACGCCCCCCCTTAAGATGAACTTTGGGATAAGCTAAAAACCTGGAAAGAACTATTGAAAGCAAATGGGTCTCGGCAACAAAAGGCCTGATCAGGTACCCAAGTAAAAAAGAGAGTCTCTATAAAGTGGAGAAATAAAGAAAACCACAAGGGAAAAACTCTAGACTCCAAAAAGAGACAAAGACTAGTCTGAAGGACTGAAGAAGCCTCCAAAACTAGGAATGTTCCAGAAAATAGGAACAAGGATGAACATGTACAACATCACTGAAGTAAGAAGCTGCAAACTCTGTCAAGAAGTAACTGATGATCTGAAGATCCTCCACTCAAATATGACCAGGTAGAGAAGACTATAATCTGCATGAGTTCCCTCAAATGACACTACTCGAATCAAGAGGCAAACAAAGGCAAACAACTGAAGTTGAAGATATAAAATACTGTAATATGCACGAGTGCCCTTAAATGACACTACTCGAATCAGGAGGCAAACAAAGGAAAACACCTAAACTCGAAGATACAGATGGCATAAAAACACCAAAGTCTGAAGAGACGATCAATCAAAGCTGGAAGAATGCATCCAAAAAAAAGAAGGAAAGAAAGAGTGTCCATATGGTAAATGATCCATCTCACCAGAATGCATAGGTACCCAGCCACTGCATCCACCTAGTACATAGAATCAAATACTGAATACATAGCTCACACTATCGAACCAAGGAAGCAATAGAACTAATAGTAGAACCCCCCCATAATGTTGAGAAGGGAGTAATGATAGGTACACAGAAAAGATCATCCAATATGAACTGCATGATACTAGGAACATCAAAGGTGCAAAGAGTACAAACACAAATAAAGATACATGAGGCTAATGTCATTGGAGGAATACTCACATGACAAAAGTAGATGGAAAACAAAGGCAAACATCAAACCCCCCTGACACTTTATAATGGAGTGCAAGTACATAGAGCACAAACATGTGCAAAATCTCATACATGCAATAGAATGACACTTTATCTCAATCTATGTGCATAAAAGAATACTACAAAATGGAAGTATACACTACTCAAAGAAGAGCAAAGGCTGTTGAAACAAAAGAACAACCAAAGACAAGCCATCCGTCAAAGGGAAGAGATCCCAAGACTTGTAACATCTAAGATATCCACCAGATTGCAAAAATGCAAGAATCTGAATAAAATGTACCTAGAGAAAAATATGGAAAAATGACTTATATCAATAGAAATATATTTGAACAAGATTTCCAACGATATACCATTTTCCCAAAATAGAATTTGGATGCGCAAGATAAAGCTCTCGGAGTGCAAAACTGAACATCTAACTTTTATAGTAAAAAAATATCAAAAAAACAAAATCAAAATTTCAAATCTCCAGATATGAATAGAGCTAGGAACCAGCTTTCCGATGATATCTCATTTGCCCAATTTTGACACTGTATGCTCAAGTTATGAGCAAAATACCAACTGTTGCGCTCAAGGGCCCAAAAAAGGTGCAAATGATGTTGATGCATGCTGACATTAGCAAATGACAGGCTTAAATTTGACGGCCAAATGATCGTCACCACCCCCCCAAATTTTTTTTCAAAATCACATGCGCACCTTGGGATGTGTGCTAGATCGTACAACTTTTGCCTTGATTTGTGTGCAAGGGCATGTGATTTTTGACTTGATTTACATGTCATTGTGGTACTTTTTTGCCTCGATTTATCTGCCAGGCAATAATTTTTTTTGCCTCCATTTACAGGCATACAAATTTTGCCTCAATTTGCATGCCAAGGTCGTACAACATGACAAGTAAATTTATTTGGCCTCAAAATGCAATGGCGTCTGAATCAGACATGCCTTATATGGAAATGGGGGTTTTTGGCCATTGCGAGCTCAACGGTGAGGTCTGTTTGAGCCATTAATGCTCCAAAATACCAGTGACCGCTTCAAGATTTGTGCTAGGGCTGGTTGAATTTTATTTGCCACAGATTCCAACTTTGTCCAAAATAGACAAACTTTATATGGATCTAGGGGTTATTGGATGCTTTGAATGCAACCATGAGGTATTTTGAATCCAAGATGACCAGAAAGAGAGGTGCCCCCAGATTCAACAAAAATCCCTCTGAAATTGCAAATTTGACGAACACAACCGAATCTCTCAAGAAGAGGATAGGGGAAAACAAATCTGAAACTTTGATACCATAATGGAGTTGATGAGTAAATAACCCACAGCTCCCAAGAACACCTACACGCAAACACTTGTCATAGAAAGAGAGAGAAGCAAGAAGCTAGAGAGGCCTGAATGCATGGATCCATGAAAGAGGAGACATTTTTTTATGTGCACAAACAAAAGTTGCAATTCAATAATGAAAAATCTGTTATGAATACAAAGGAGATCAATCTTTATAAAATGAGATCTGAAACCCTAAAAGGTTAAAACCTAGGTTGCACAATAATAATTAATAAAGTAATTAGTTATTATCTGCCTAAAGTTTAGATTAAGTAGAAAGAGGTAATAAGTGACTAAGTAATTAAATCAAACATGATTTAATTAATCAGTAAACACTTTATTACTCTAATACTAACCACTCTTAACCTTTGCATCTTGAACATCCACTTCACCTCCCTTTGGCCTATAAATTGAACCCTTCTCCCTTTAAAAATCCATTTACCATCTAGAGAAAAGTTACCATGCTATTTTGAGAGAAAAAATCCATGTCCATGCCCTCATAATGCCAAAATCCCTACTCACACATTGAAGATTTTGAGCAAGTTATTGAACACACATTCCTCCATTTGACCAAATCTATTCAACAAAAGGAGGATTCATATTGGGCTTTTGCAAGGTTTTCACTCTCTAGTATTGGTTTTGAGTCTTTATTTGCGGTCTAATATTAAGTGTTAGTCTATTTGTTTTGTTGAATGCTTCCATTTCTTAGCATTCCTGAAACATTACATTTTAGGTAATACACACCCAAGCCTATCCTAGGGGCTCTAAAATATGGAAGAACATTATCAAAGGGAGAAACCTCATCTAGTCTAGATTGAAACGACCAATTGGTGATGAAAGAGCCATTTGGTTTTGGGACAATGTTTGGACTGCAAAATGCCCTTGTTTTCCAATTTGAATTTTAGATTTATGAGAAGTTTGGCTAGTGGTTTCTTTCGAATTAGGGGTTTTGACTACATTTCACCATCAAAATCTTAGAAAGATACTACTCCTTATCACCATTCATAGCTTGATTTACTCAAAAGTGCTAGATAACTTCAAGAAAGTTTGCAAAAATTTTGGATTCCTTTATTTCTCAAAGAAGATAGATTATTTTGGAGCTAGAACCCTGATGGAGGATTCTCTATAAAATCATCCTACACTATGCTTGTAACAAAATAAATCCCTCCCCCTTGGTGTGAGGAGGTTTGGAATCCCCACCTAATTCCTAGATTTAATCTCTTTTGGTGGATTTCATACACAATATAATTATTACTTAAGATAACTTGATTAAGAGAGGCTTCCAATTACTTAGTAGATGTCCTCTTTGTAAACAATAAGAGGAATCCATTCCTCACATATTGATACATTGTTAGTTTTCTTAAAATTATGGAACAAGGTTCTTGGAAAACTTAAAAAAACACAGGTTACTAGTAACAATTACTCACACAATAGAAGAGACTAGTTTATAAGTCTATGATTAAGAAACTTTGGAAGCTAATCTCCCTACATCTAGATTGGAACTTGTGAAAGGAGAGAAACTATAGAATCTTAAGAGATATGTAGAATATATTGGATAATATTTTTCATTTCTTTTAAAATTTGTCATTAGAAAATATTACTTTTACCACCCTAAAGTGTGTAGTCCTTCCTCTAACTCCTATGAAGAGAAAATATCAAAACCCTGGGGGTTACCTAATGTGCATGCTATTTACAATAATTTTAAGGCCCTTAAGAGGAAAGGTACAAAGTGGAAACAACTATCCCTAGGTTGAATTGATTGTACTACTAGAAGGGAGAGAGTTGATACAAGAGGTATTGTAAGATTTGATATTTGAAGACTGATTTTAGTGTACACTAGAAAAATGGATGGGTATACTAATAATTAGGTAGAAGGGATGACACTTTTATGGGGAATTAAACTTTCCTTATCTATTGGAATCAAAATACTGGTCAGAGAAAGTGATTCCAAATACATTATGGATGTAGTGAGAGGGGTGAATAAAACTAGTTGGTACACAGAGAATACTGGGGGATATTTAGAGATACCTCTTAGGACTACAATTTTTTGTTATTAAGTACTCTTACAAGGAAGGTAATGTAGTAGTAGATGTTATGATAGCTATAGGCGTGGATATCACTAGTCTTAAATGTTGGCGAAGGATTGAGAGAGTTCCTCCACATATTAGTCACCTAGTTTGGGAGGAAAGTAAAATGAAACATTAATTTTGAATGGAATCAATGAAGTTGTAGTTTTTTTAATAATGTGATCTACATAACTTCCACTAGTGGCTATATAAAACAAAACTAATTGTATATTAGGAACACTAATAGGTTTGCTTTTTCAATTTTGGGAAACAATACTATATATATTAAGGGTAATAATCACAATACAATGATAGGAATTCTGTGGTACTTGATTTACATTTCATTCCCTATGTTGGTGGCCACATTTGCAAAGAAAATGTCGATGGGACAAATTAATGTAAATTAACTCATTATGTGTGGTAGGTACATACATAGTATCCATCACCTATGTTATTAGATGACATACAATCCCAACCATGAATAATTCAAATGGGCCTTTTCCACCCATGGGTTTCAAATAAAAAAAGTAGATAGAAGGGGTAACAACTACCAGTTAAACATACAAACTTGTAGGCTAGTATACATGAACAAAAGATGAACATGTGGAACTGTGGAGCTAGTGGAGATAGAGAGTTTTTTAAGGGTGATGAGAATGACTTAGGTTGACCCCAACAAGGAAAGAAACACATCCAAATATGGTCCTGATGGTGTTGTTGTTAGAATGGTGGGTCTGGGAAAAGAAGAATAATGATAATTTGGGCATGAAAGAAAAGTCTAGAGATTACCTGGCTTCCAAAATGAAATTTGCTGAGGACTTTTCTTTCTGGAGGGGAGATTGGGATAAAAATGGCCCCACTTCAAATAGAAGGAGACCCTAGCAGACTAAAGAGGTACTTCCATCAGAAAATGATGTAGTTAATATTGTCAAATCCAGGAGAAAGTGAAATGGACCAATGAGGCTCACAAAAAAAT
Source organism: Chamaecyparis obtusa (assembly GCA_027943335.1). NCBI lineage: Eukaryota > Viridiplantae > Streptophyta > Pinopsida > Cupressales > Cupressaceae > Chamaecyparis > Chamaecyparis obtusa. The sequence goes on along the minus strand of BSBK01009356.1, from coordinate 210,958 downwards.
TGATAATAATGAAAGCATTTCACATGTCTCTAATAGATTGAGGTTGTTGGAAAGACAAAGCAAGAAGAGGTTGATGTATTCTACACTTTCAACAACTACATTGGATGTCTATCTGTCTTTTAAGAGATCAAGATGCTAAAAAATAGAGTAGAGTATTTAATGGAAAAGGTTCCTAAGGTGGAGGGTAGAATGTATACAATAAATTTTTTTAGCTATAGGATCATGTACAATAATGCAACTACATTTTGTTTGATGTAGCATAATCCTCGAGAGAATGATAAAATAGATAAGCAGGAACTCCTTAACTTCCTTAGGCAAGAGTAGCTCAAAACCTTTAGAAGTGCAAGGCGTGGCCACATAACATAACATGACTTCCATTTCTCTATTATTCAATTTTATTTCTTGGTTCAACTATTTATCTTTTGATGTAATGGCTTCGTCTCACTAGCTACCCCAGTTGCACATCTAAGTGGTTGTTGTTTTGTAAGGGACAACACCCTTTTAATGCTTCTTTTAAAATAAAAATGATACCATGTCACTTATTGGCAATATATCCATGACCTTTCAACCTTATAATAGACCTAAACCTCCCATAAACCTATCACTATGTAACCTTTTCTCATTGACCAAGAATGACAAACTAAGTTTGATTCCTATAGTCATATTAGAACAATATTATGGAAACTCTTGACCAAAAGGCAAGATTCAAACAAAGCGAACGATACATACTCCACTATTAGATGCCAATGAAGATTTCTAATGATGATTGTTACATAACCTCATAAGCACAATAAAAATCTATACACTTGTAGAGTGAAAGCATACACGATCTAATCTCTTATTCTACAACGTGGATATAAATGGTTACTAAGCCAACACGAGGGTTTCATGGGACAAGGTAATGAAAGACAAAAAACCTATTCCTCTATATTCATGGATATTTATAGTTCTTTCCTAAATGGAATTAGATATGTAGGAACTTTCATCTATTTGTCACTTCTACTATCATTTGGAATGTCATATCAATAGCCTATGAATGTCTTTCTTCATGAAGAACTAGTCCCCTTCGTACTGGTTATTCCTTGTTCCTCTTTCTAGCCATGAATATCATTGTTAGGTAAATATTATCTTTCCTTTTTGAACCTCTAACCATTCTCCATCTGCTAAAACATCTCAAACAACACCTTTATATTTTCATCTTGGACTCCTTTTCCAACAGGCTCTCATAATTGAATGTCACCTTTAGCTATTGCCCCCCTAGACACAATCTCATCCTTATGCGATGAAGAGGCTCTGCTATATATTCTAATTTCCTCTACTATTAACCTTGGATTAAAATCTTTCATGACTCTAACATGATCATGCACTAATCTATTGTGTCACTGTGAGAACTCTAGCTCTTCTTTTTATTGTCTTCTTATAGATTGCTCTTTATGTTCCTTTTTATTGCCCATTGTACAAGGATTACTTTCACTTCATAGTATATAGGGAACATGTTGACGCTATCTCCTTTGTCTCTAGGAGAATCACCCTTCTCTATCCTTTTAGCTCATACTTTGCATACAAGCCATTAAATTTAGGCTTTTCTCCAAGGATTGTGGCTTGTAGAATGATATAATAACATACATGGTAGTTACAAGGTCTATATGGATTGTCCTAGTTTAATCTCTCTACATCATTTGTTCTCCGCTGACATAGTATATTTATAACCTCACCTTTCATTGCTTTGATCTAGCTAAATCTAGATTTTTCTTCTTATCCACTTAGTGACTCATTCTTTTTGTTCATAGGTTGATTGCACACAACTGTTTCCTCTGACTCTTAAAAGATATTCTTAAGATCAGAGGTTTTGCTTCTTCAAATTTTGTGCCCTTATTCTATCATTGCACGTTTCTTCATGGCATATTGCAATGACTTTACTTTATGACCATTTATAGTGGTATGCATTGTTGTATTTCCTATCTAAGATAAGATAATCCCCTTTTGTTCATGACAAGCTTATCTATATTGCTTGAATTTCTCCCTTAATGATTGATCCTTATGATCCTTACATTTTCAATCTATCATATATCTTTGTAGGTTACTGTTTGTATGAACAGTTATGATATGGGTTTGAAGACTATCAGTATCATAATTGTCTTCTTTGAAGGATTTGGCTTCAATGGTATTATGTGTTGTTCATGATTTTACTTTAAGATCTTGCATCTTTTCCCTTCAAAAATCACTGATTGTGGTACTCCATGCTCGAAAAGAGCAATCCCTTTTTTTAATTCAAAACTTAAAGGTAGACATTGGGTAGCTATTCTTCATTGCGACCTTCCAATAAATCCAACTTCACAACTATTAGAAGGTTGACTTGATAGGTCATGTACCATATCTCTTCATATTATGACTCTTTTAAAACCTTCTCTCATTGGTTATCTCGTGCCGAGTTTATTGTGCCCGTTTATGATAGAGTCAAATATATGAAAAGACCAATGCTAAACCCCATTTCTTCTATTGCATGAGAAGGCTATAATAATACAGAGAAACCATACAACATGTTCTTTATGATTATACGAGTTTTATTTGGAAAAGAAGCACAACTAGCATTTTTTTATTTACCACGTACATGGTTGAGAATCTAGATTGAAAAGGTGGTGTTTCAAGCCTCCATGAACCATATTTCTTCTAATATGCTATCCATGTATGGTTAGCATTAGGAGACATCTAGAATATTCTAACTCAGTCCAAGCTCTTAGAACCCTCCAAGATTCCATGACACATGCCAAAGGAGACCCTCTACAACAACCATATGGGTAACAAAGGCATTGATTTTTGCTATCACCATGGCATGTGTATTGTTCCTTCCTTCAAAATGGTGCTTGAAATAATTTTGGCTCCCATAATAGCTGTTTCCTAATTATTGTGGCATAAGAGAAGGTAAAACCCTAAATGATTGACCTACTCAAAGTAATTTACTTTTTCCCTCAGCGAAACTAAAACTATTCCCTCTCTTTTCACTCATGTGGCTAAAAGGAGCTTTGATTTTCTTCATTTTTTTTATTTTTATTCTTTAAACATTTTTTTCTACTTTAATCTAAATGGAAAGGGAAAAAGCACAATTAGATAGGAAAAACCTATAAGAAAATCAACCCCCTTTGGCTTATAGATGCTACTAGATATTGTAGCGAAATTGAACAAAGGATAAAAGTATAATTCGTATAGTCCAATATGCAAAATTGGGCAACAATAATTTCTTTGATGTTTAATATATAAATTGAAAAAATGTTCTTCTTTTATTTATGTTTTCTTTGTAACATTATCCCTACTTGTTATTTGTTTTCTTTTCTTTTTCATCACAAAAATTATATTATCGCTTAACACACCTACATGATGCTAGTTATTACTTTCATTTCTATTGTGTAAATTCCTAAATTGTAACACAAATGTTATTAGAGAATAATTACCAAGATTCAATCTTCATCTATATAAGTATCCTTTCATCTATATAACTATCCCTTTATAAGTGCCTTTGCACTTACTTTTAGTGTTAGATAACTGAGAGGGGGGAGGGGGAGTGAATTAGTTAGTTCCAGTTATCCTACAATCCCAAATATCCCAAATGTATATATTCAAGCTTTTCAAACAAATTATCAACTCAGTAAGCTATCAACAATAACTTTCTCTTCATCTACCGATTGATAGTCAATTCAATACCATGTTTACCGATCAGACTAAATATGAAATGTGTAAAGTAAAATAATAATCCAATCACATCAAATATACATAACACATAGTTTTTTAACATGGAAACCCTGTTAGGGGAAAAACCACATGGGACCGGTAACCCAAAATAATTCACTATTATGAAGTGAGCTCAACTAGGAGCCAACCCTGTCAAAGGTTACAAAACACACTGTGAGGTGTGACCTGGTTAGAGGATTTATCACTAATAGTTCTCCCTTGACTAGCATTCACTACAGAGTCAACAAGAAAACCAAAAACATTCCTTGAATGTCATATTGAAATAAAAAAGACTGTTAAGTCCACTCAGTTAAGAAATTTTACTGTAACAATGGTTAAACTAATACAATAGTGATTTGATTCAAATACAACTAATATTTACAGATTTTTAGATCTATGCTAAGCTCAAAATACCTCCTCTGATCAATATTCAATTCAATCCTTCATATCCTCCAACTTGTTCAGCTCGATGAATAATACCCTAACGCTCGGTAATGCCTACAGTTCAACTCAGTTCTGGCTATAACCAATTTGATCAGTGGTGCATGAAAATAGTCCTTTCACGTGAATTCTCCTGTAGTGTTAATAAGCTCCAGACTCAATAATGAATCTCATGTCTCTTTAAATAGACTTCATAAACTATTTTCTTATCATCCGTTAGATTTTACCTCTTAATCTCCATCGTTCCTTTTGTCACTTCAAGCTTGCTCGACAGATGTGTCTATAACATGTTTCATCCTTCTCCATTCGATCAATCTTGAATTTTGTTAGCCGTTAGATCATCATAACTAACTTTATCTTTTACCTTAGAATCATAAGCAATCTGCCAGCTCATCAATTCAGTCAGTTGTTATAAACTTTATTTATTTCTCTCACTCAGTCAATACATAATGTGTTGGTGATAACTAAATTGGTTATTATTGTTACTCAGTATACACAACACTAGCTCGGTGTATACATAAATCTTTAATTACCGACCACATAAACTTGTTCAGTTATGATCTTCAATACATAACAAATTCATATAATACAATCAAGTCAACAATATGATGCCATAGACTCATCAATAAGTTACCCAATGTATACCTTAGTCATATCTTCCACATCCATCTCATCTTCATGTAGATATCTCATTCCTTTATCATTTTTCTTCTTCAGATGTTTGTAAGTATCATGATAAGTATAGTCAAAACTAGTTGACATCAATGACAATACATTGACTGATTTAATTACCTTACATATCACTTTCTTGGTGATCTTTAATCATTGTCTTTCACTTGTCCATTCATTTCATCAAGTTATTCAATCAGTTGTAGATTATCATTTAGTTGGATGTCTGGATTTTCTTTGACACATATTATAGTGATAGCTTATAATGGAAAAGTCAATTACACCTCAAAGTGTTCATGTTTATTTTGAACTTACCTTCAGTTGGTTCATCCTCATCCAATAATATGTATAGAGTTAGTAAACTTTTAGTAGACATTAAAGATGTAACTTGAGCCTCATATGTTCCTATCTATATTTACTCATGTGGACTAATCCTCATCATCAAAATTCACCCTTTTCTTACCTTGGGTCAAATACATGCTCATGTAAGCAACCCTTTAACTTATAAAATTTAAATAAAACTACAAGTTTGACTTTACCTCTCTTTGTAGTCATTGTATGTTGATAAGGCAGCTGGGTGTTTTATTTGAACCTTGATATTTTTTGAAGAGATCACTCTATTTATTTTAGATCATGTCCTTATCATCACCTAAACCCCATTATTTCATGTTACACTTAATTGCTAAAGCTATCAATATTATATACATTCATTTTTAGGGAGAATTTGTAGGTCTTTAACAATGTTGTGATTGGAAGAGACCTCGATGACACATATTTATATCTATGATGTACAAGACCATAAGTGCACATGATTATTTCAAAATTCATGATACCATGGTTGCATGTGTTTATGCTCACATGTTGTATGTTATGTGATGTGGAATCTCCCTTGTTTTCATTATCAAGCATGCTTGAGTTTGAGCCATACTCGGATGGGTGACCTCCCAAGAAGGCCCAATGCTTCACCTATGCGAGCATCACCTAGATGCAATGAGTGCCGAGTGTTCCATTCATTCTCATGAGAGATAAATTCTTATGAACCACTACTCATAAAACATAGATCAATGAGTTTGACTCAAAAACTACACATTTGAATACTCACAACAATTTCACAACTATAAACAATTCTATCAAATTTTTAATTTAAAATTAAAAGATTAAATTAAGGACAATCCCATCAATAAAAATACTACAATACAACTTAATCTAAACATTAAAAAAATAAAAATTAATCATACTTTAAAATAATAAAAAACATCTAGAGTAAAAAAACAACAATGTCGATAGAGCCAATATAATATATTAAAATTGACAATACAAATTTTTTTTTAGAATTTAAATTTAAAAATTGAATTATGACCACTCTTATCCATAAAATATAATAGAAGCCCAAAGAAGGAAAACTTTAAACTACTTGAAAAGGACTTTAAACTAATCTTACTCTAGAATAAAATAAAATTTACATGTCATATTAATAAAAGACTTTAAACTAATCATACTCTAGAATAGAATAAAATTTACATGTCATATTAATAAAATAGCATTGCAGTCCAAATAAGGATTAGAAAACCAAAAATCACATATCATATTAATAAAATAGTATTGCAGCCCAAAGAAGGATTAAAAAACCAAAAATTACATGTCATATTAATAACATAGTATTGCAGCCCAAAGAAGGACTAAAAAACAAAACTTTAACGTAATCATACTCTAAAATAATAAAATTTAGATGTCATACTGATATTTCAAGAGAAAAATTAAGACCATCTGGTACGTCCATAAAGTCAAAATTAGATCATCTAACTATGCACAATAATACCACCATACACAAAGTGACATAAAACAATTTTGTAGGCACTTTAATTCTTATAATAATCAAAAGCTGACAATGTCCATAGGCATACTAAAATCCCACCTAAAAATTTCAAATATGGAGGACAAAAATACCAATCAAAGGGCCATTCTAATTCAAGACTTTTGACCTCCCAAATGAATACCAAGAGACAAAATAGAAGAAAAAAGGGCATTATAGGTTAGAAAATGGACCACCTCAATGCATTTAAAAGGACAAGTAGCATGGACAATCAATAGTTCTTTTCACAATAGATATATTACACTCCATCACTAGTGCATAGCCATAAAAAATAATCAAATATTTTAAAATTTTTTTAATAATGTTTTAATGATTAGTTTTTAGTTAATTTTATTAATTTTTTATTTTATAAATACTAATATAGCAAATTTAACATTTATTGTATTTTGTGATATTTATAATAGTTATTTTTAAAAATTTTAAGGTGTTATTCATAAATTGAAAAATTAATTATGTAATTTAAAAAAAAATATTTATAATCACATTCTATGATCTATAATCAAAATAACATAACATTAGAAAAGGAAAAATCATATTAATCCTATTTTGATTGAGGTCTATTCACCTATCATTAGAGTGAGTAGATTTCCACTATCCATGACAGATAGTCTATATGTTACTTCTAGATTCAATTATGTGAATGTTTTTTGCATTAGAGTTTTAGATCATACTCATGATCCATGATTAGGATGATAGAGAGCATACAGAATGGATCACTTAGTGTGATCAGAAATATTGATGCAAAAAAAATACTGACACAATTGAAATCATAAGCAACATCGTTTTTCTTAAATCAAATCCAAACTTACAATCCTTTTACATTGTTTTATTTATTTTTTATACTATAAATAAATTTGAATTCCAATTGAATCTACAACAAAATATATCATTACCATTTTTCTATTTTAACCAGCCTCTCAACCCTAGTTCATTGAAGAACCCTTTAAGTTAAGGTCAGAAAGGGAAAATTAAAACGATACATTGCATGGTATCGAAATATAGCATTATTAAATTGAATTAATACCTATTTCACCTGCTCTAGCTGTTTGGCTGGTCTGTTCGTCCACATTTGGAAAATCAATGAAAAACCAATATAAATATTTATAGAAATGACAACCATTTTTAGATTTCCGGGACTGCCTGGACTTCCAATGCTTTTTTTCAGCACCAAGATTTTGAAAACATGTGGTTTTCTCTGTTGGAGAAGGATCCATTTATGATCTTAACGACTTATTTGTTTTTCTCTTCCTCATTACCCGGTGTTCACACAGGACTCTGAAATTGAGGATACCCATGGTGTATGGATGCTCAGTGAGTACGTTTTTAATGCAGTAGTGTGATGGAAGTGAATATTGGAATTGGGTGATTTGAAAGAAGGTACATTATGAAGCAATGAATGGTTGTTAGCTGATGTTGTATTGTCTGAGAGGTGAAATTTGTGAAAATGGCTTGTATGAAATTGGGATCCAAGGCTGATAACTTCCAAAGGAAAGGACAGGCATGGTATGCATTTTTTCCTCCCATTAAACCCTCTGAATTGTATCTATTTACTGTATAAGTCTGTATTAGATTATGGTGGAGATGACTAGAGGAAAAACGGTTAGTCATAAATCTATATACAAGATTTAGCATACTGTGAAATGAGAAAGTGTGTCCACTTGAAGAAAATAGACCTGGCTGCCGTTTGAGTGGCCTAATATTACCAGAGCTGGCTTGGGACGGCATTCAGAAGAGGGGAAGTATTTCCGTCTCTGTTACAGGTTATTCGGACATAATGATTTTGCTGTAATTGGAAACCGTGTTACTAATTTTTGTAGATTCTTGAGTGTTAGCATATGTTTTCAGTTGCCCTAATCCATCTCCTTGTGGGGAAATCTGACGTGATTTTTGTCTAGTTTTTCTAGATGGGTGATTTGAAGTGAATTAGCTCTAGTTTTTGTACGTGGGTAAGCTGAAGTGAATTTGGGCTAGTTTTCGCAGTTACGTCACTTGAACTGAATTTAGCACAGCTTTGTGAGACAGGCAATTTGAAGAATAGTTACAATTCTCGTAAAAAGTGAAACATGAGAGGTTCAGAAAAACAAAAAATATGTCAGAGCCATAAATTTGTAAAAAACCAAGATAAAACAAGGTATTGAATTTTTTTAAAAGCAAATATCCCAGAGCACTTGGTCCATCAATAGCTTCCTTAGTATAGTTAATTAATTAATTAATTGTGTTTTGATCCACAATACCAAACAATCTGTGCTTGGGTCTATGGATAGTTTGTAGTATAAGAGACTACCCGTACTCCCAGTATGCAGTAAGCATCTAACTGAGCTTCAACTACGAGGTATACATATTCTACCCCTGCAGAATTTGAACTTATGACCGCTCTTTCAAGAGTACAAGTTCTCAACCATTAGGCCAACTCAAGTATACATTTGCAGTTTTTAATTGAAGTTGAAATTTGAAGTCGATTGAACTTTGCACTTGCATTGAACTAATATTTGTGTTTCCCTATATTATTTAAGGCCTTATCACTGTTACCTTTACTTTTGAACTGTACTTCAATTTTCAGAGCATACCGGCAGGCCTTTCCCAGTGTTGAAATCCACAAGAAATCCATTTCAGTTTGGATGTTGGGATGCTTGCCACTTCTATATTTAAATTTTCATTCTTTTGATTGCCGCGAGTTACTCAATTTGGCTCTTCTGCTGTTGAAAATATTATTGAATCCCTTCACCGATTGATCACAGATATGTCATCTGATCTCCCAATGGTTGTGGATGTGGATGATGCGAAGATGTGACCCTGTCATGAAGCTTCAGCATAATGATCCAACATCTCTGACTTCTCCCTCTGTAAATGATTTGCCATGCCCTTTCCATTTCTCTGAAGTGAGTTCTCAATCAACCTTTGAAATCAGACTCAATTTTGCATCCTCAATGTCTCCATGTCTTCAATTTGTGTTTTTTTGAGATGTCAAGGTGACCTGAAGCATCATGGGTTTCGAGACGTAAGTTCTCATAGCCTGAACTTGTCTGACTGAACATACAAACGTTGTAAAAGACTGAAGTTTGTACTATGATCCCACTGATCTGGATGCAGCTCAAGGGAGAGCATGCAACCAACTATGGAAAGGCTCACTATTTCCTTTGATGCCCAATCAGCCCTAGAGCTATTTGAGCACCAAAAGGCCCTGAAGGGGCATCTGGCATCTTAGATTTAGAAAGTGATGAGCATTATCACTACAAGAACTATTACATCAAAGTGAGAAAGCTGAATATTATATGGCTGCAAAAGACAAATCAAGAAAATTTCACCCGACTGACTGCAAAAACCAATAAGGTCAATTTTGCTTCACTCAAATCAAGAAACTTTCACTCACTGACTGTGAAACCCCACCAACTTGATTTAGGGGAGGACAAGATGACCAGATCAAGAAACTTTTGTCTTACTTGACAGTGACAGTGAAACACGTCAACTTCCTTTCCTTCCTATAGGTTGACCTGAATCAAGAAGGTTATGGAAGTTTCATCTCATCTTGCATGTCTAGCACCAGGGGTAATCTAGGGAAAACTTCTGCTTGTAGGATTACGTTGTTAGGAATGAATGCTGAGTATGTCCTATGGGGGAGTATTTAGAGTCATTCTGTAGCAGTTGTATGTTGCATTCATGACTGTGGTTGTCATTGATGTCAACACAGTGATCTACTGGAGATTAGCAGAGAAGCAGACAGTGTTTGAATTAGCACACGTGGAGTATTGAAGATCAAGCTATGCGGAGTTGAGGACTTACTTTGTATTGTATCCTGAGATCGTGATCAAGAGCGCATACGGAAATTCAATTTTTCATGACTGTTATGTGTAATTCAGTGGAAGCAGTATTCAAGCAGTGTTCGTGAGAAGCAGCTTGTGGTAACAGGATGATATCTCCTAATCGGGATAGAATCTAGGCATGCGAAGTTGTACAGTTGATGAAGACATTATGATAGTGCCGTGGACGTGACAACCCAACATAGTCAGAGGTTACACAAGTGAAGATTTATTTTGTTTGGAAGTCGACAATTTTTATGTAATTGTGAAATATTGTGTAACGTGTAAAGGTTTATATTTTGTAATTAGTTAAGCCTTGTTGGCCAACTCATTTGTAATTATTTGAGTGTGGTATAAAGAAAGGATTGTTTTCCTTTATTGTAGTGAGAGTATGTATAAGGAATTGCGGAATTGAGCAATATATGTTGTAAGAGGATATGCGAATTGCAGAGATCTAATATTGAGATCTGGTGAAGTAGTTGGTGCGGTTTGGCACAGATAGAGGAGCAAAGATAAGTTGCTGAGATCAGTAATTATTTGGTATTATTCTGTTTGAGTAATATAGAGATCAGTTGGACAGTGTGTTCAATGATCTTGCCCTTGAAGCTATTTGGACAGTGGGTCCTTCTGTCTTCCATAACTCCTAACCGGGTTAGAATCTTTTAACAGGGATTCAAAGTCTCCTCATAGGGACTCATATGTACTAAATGTATTTCGTAAGGCTTTTAACAGAGTCTATGCTCTCACAAGGAATTTTTATATTGATACATCTTTTGTGGGCATCATTCCCACCGGGGTTTACTCTCTGATCAAGAGGTTCCCTAGTGAACATATCTTGTGTTATTGTGTTGCCGTGTATGTTTATCTTTCTATGGTTGTTGCTTATATTGATTACATGGTTGAAATTTGTTAATGGTGATAAAAGTTGTATTTATCTGATAACTGATTCATCCCCCCCCCCTCTTAGTTATCTTGGTGGACTTTACTTTCTAACATACATGTTATGGGAAGAAACAATTGACACTAATAGTTGTGAATAGCAATAAGAGAGACTTAGAAAATGAAAGAAGTAGACTGTATATATATAACCGTTTTGGCAAAATTGCGCTATCCAAGTTGTTTTGTACAAAACCATGAGAACAAGTGTACACATGAAATATGGTAATAGATGAAATGAATGCAAAACCTTTTTGGACTCGTATTTTAGTTTAAACATACTTGTTCATGATTACATTGACGAAGATGAAGGCAAATCATTACAAGAATTGCAATAGTTTGTATTTTGTCACTTAGACTATAAGTGTTGCCATTGCATCTTGGGATTATGTGCATGTATGATGCTTCAAAGGTTCTGCTGCTGGCCTTACGTAGCAATGAGTTTCAACTCGGGATTCTCTCCAACATTGGCATCAGATTCTGTGGTGATGCTGCTTAGACAGACATGTGAAGTTTTGACACTTGAGAAAAATGCTCATGCTTCCTCCTGGTTTAGTGCAAAATATCCTTCAGAGATGACTTATAGGCATCCTGATAGAGTAAACCAATCACCATCCCCACAGGATAAGAGCTGGGGATTGAATAACAGGATAAGTTAATGCATTATGATTGGGGTTATGATTCACTAGAGAGCAACAATATATCTGATACTATAAAGAGCTTTAATGACTGTCAACTATTACCATATTAAGTCAACTTCAGTGCAACCACTTATAGCAGCAAAAACTTTCTAAGGAAATGCTCAGCATGCCAAAATGTTAAAGTTTTAGGATCGTTTCAAATGTAATAGCGCTATCTGATGTATGTGTTTTCCAAATGCAACAATCTCTTTCATTTATATTGAGAATGAGCCAAGAAGAGACATGTCCCTTCATGGGACATGTCTATTCATTATTATGTAATTAATATGACAATTATGATTTTATATATATATATATATATATATATATATCTTGAGTATTATATTAGTTTCTCTAATATTTACATAATAATAATAATATATATTTAAGTATATATACATCTCATATATATTAAATATATATATACATATCTTCACTAGTATTGACTCATAAGATTATCCGATTGAAGCTACAAAACATCAACACTCCCTCTTAGCTAGGGAGGATAACAAATATTACCTCAAGGTAATATGTGAGTATAAATAATCATTTTATATTTATATCATTTTACTGATATAATGAGTATTGGCCCTCAAATATTAAGTCCATAATACTTACCAAATACTCAGAGCAATAGTCTCCAAATATCAACTCACAAGATATTCACCTAAGTGCTCAAAATGATTATTATGAGTAATGGTCTTCTAGTATCAAATCCATGATACCCACCCAAGTACTCAGAGTAATGGTCTCCGAATATCAAGTCCATGATATTCACCAATTACTCAATGTGAGTATAGATAATCACTTTATATTTATATCATTTTACTGATATAGCGAGTAATGGCCTTCAAGTATCAAGTCCATGATACTTACCAAATACTCAGAGCAATAGTCTTCAAATATCAACTCACAAGATATCCACCTAAGTGCTCAAAGTGATTATCATGAGTAATGGTCCTCAAGTATCAAATCCACGATACTCACCAAGTACTCAAAATGTCTAATATAGTATGTGCACTAGTATCACATATGTGATACTTACCATATAGACTGATCATGGCATGTCTACAGATATTACGTCACATAATATCCACCATGAAGATCTCTAAATCATCTATGGTTTATTTAATGATATCAGCCTTATGATATCTACCATGATGTCTAAGAGATCCTAACCATCATGACATGTTGCAAACTCGTCACCTCACAACATCAATCATATACAAGTGTTCATTGTCGAAAAGTCGTCACCTTTCTCCAATGTTCACAGGAGGGCCCATAAGTCCTGGAGTCACACACATGAAATCCACCTTGACTCACCTCAAAGGGTGGATCCATCATGGCTCATCCCAAAAGGTGAAACAAGGGCTTTCACCTTAGACTTCTCTCTCAAAGAGAAGAATGCAATAACATACAAGATAATAGATCACAGATATTGAAACTTCTTTTCATCTAAGGCCTCATTCTCCAACATACCAAGTTTATCTTGAAGATACACAACCTTCCCTCTAGCAAGAAACTTGATGAGAATATCAGCCATATGTTCTGTAGTGATAATGTACCCTGAATAGCATACTTATGCACTATATCTCTTATATAGTTTGCATCTCTCTAGGTGAACCCCAAGTTATGTAGGAGCTAGCATAAAGGCATTTTAGCAGCACACATGAGACTCAATCTCATGATCATAGTCCTCTGGATGCTTCCTTCGAGGTCTTGTAACAACCTCCTCAACTCCTTGTCCAAGGTTGTTTTTAGATGAACTATCATACTCCCCCTGAATCTAATATCAACCTTCTGCAAGCAAGTTGGGTTTTTGTTCTTTAGTCTGTATTAAGGTCTTTTCTTGACTGCCCAACCATCTATCTAGGAATATCATGACCTAGGGAAACCATCTCGATATGTTTTACTCCCTTTGAATCAATATGACCAAGATCCTTGGAAATCAAATGAGGCAGATCCTCTAGATGTTGTACTGACTCCCTCTGAAGATTTGAGTGCTAACATCAACATTTAAGCTTCTCGTCCAAGGTTGCTTCTAATGGTTCGTCAAACTTTTTCTGAATTTGATATCAACCTTCTAACCTTCTCGTCAAAGTTACCTCTGAAGTGTCAGACTCCCTCTGAATCTGATATCAATCTTGTTTTCCTGCAGGAGCATCCTCGGAAAAGATCAAGGCAAATAGCTCTTATAGTATGTATAGAAATACAAAAAAAAGAAGAGATTAACTAAAATAAAACAAGTAGTTCTCAAGATATAATAATCAGAAAATACTTATCTCTCTCCTTATTCAGAGGACTATGAAATCACGCCACTCTATTTCCTTTAGCTATTTTCATCAATATACGGAAGCCTACCAACCTGAATCATTATTGTGATCCTCCCGAAGCTAAATTCAACAATCCTTCTTAGCTAGGGAGGAATCCTTCTTGATAACTTCTTGTTTGTCCTCTTGACGCTAAAATCAACACTCTCTCTTGGCTAAGGAGAGTCTTCTTAGATATTTATAGAGTAATGTCCACCATGGCTACTCCCAAAGGGTGGTTTCATCATGGCTGCTCCCATGAATAGAAATGCAAACAAACACGAGTGTTTATCATGAAATCACTCATGTAATATCATCATCTTACCATCAATACTCCTAGAGGGTGACTCAACACAGGTGTTTAGTCATAGACTCACTTACATGACCTCCACCATGGCTACTCCCAGAGGGTGGATCCACCATAGCTACTCCAAGAGGATGGAAGAAAGGATTCACCTCAAATTTCTCTCTTACAGAGAAGAACTCATTAAGCAGATAGATCTTTTCATCCAAGATTGCTTATGATAAACTGTCAGACTCCCTCTGAATGTTAATTTCTCCTTTTCGAAGAAACTGATCACCATTTGTATAGACTCTTCCTCTTGATAGATGTCTCAACTCAGTCCTTAAGGACAACTATGTGAATGGACATCTTCTTTTACAACCATTGCAGCCTTTAGTATATCGGGCCTCTTAAAAATTGCACATACACTAATGATATTATTGTTGTCGATTTTAACTCATCGTTAACTTATTTCTTAATCTTTTGTTCATATTGGAAATATGAATTGTCTTATTTGTATTACCACGTGGATAAGTGTATGTGGCTTCCATACATAATCGTTTATTTTGATTGCACTGTGCAATGATAGATTAAAATATTAATTCAGTATGCATGTCCGCTGTTCTGTATATCTCTTTGCTGTTCGTATTCTTCCTATCGCTGTTTCCTGAACATGCCACACTGAGAATAATCGCTAACTTACAACTGTAATTATCGACCATTAATATTTCCTTTGGTTTATATTACTTAAACGGTACTTTCGACGTGGAACAACAATATCATCCCTATCTGCGATATGTCAACCGTATGAATTTAGATATAATGAATCTGCCAGGTGTGATCGCTATGACAGAAGCTTTCCAGTATTGACATAGTTATCTTCTTGTCACTGATCACATGTATGGTAGTGCCGATAGTCTCTTATCTGTCTCTGTGATTATCGCTGCCAACAAAGTCACGAACTATGTAATCTTTGTCCTCTGTATCTTCGTATAATCATGTCGCTGTATATATCATTGTATATTATATAATCTTAACAAAGTCGTCTATGCTACATAGTCACTGCTTTCATATCATCACAATTTATATCGCTGCTTTGTGTATTTTCATCGCCGTCTTTTCTAACTTCTCTTCTTTCCATCCAACACACTTACAGCTTTTATTCTGATTTGATGATTTTATATTTCGGCAGACTTAAGAAACACTCTTCCCGACTCTTGTTTCATATTTCAGTGGACTTAACCTTTAATCCTTTCGGATGCCAAGCCAAGAATAATAAAATAATTTGAATGCCCGACATTAGAAGTATTAATGTGAATATTAAATGCCACTTGATACAGAGTATCTCCAAAATCTTTGATTCCCAAATAGCTTCTACCAATTATATATATTTATTTATATAGTTTTCTGGTCAGTGTGAATAGGAACCACAATGCCTCGTTCTCTTCATAGATCCACATTCACCTCTAAGCCTATGATGAGTTTTATTGAGGAAGAAACAACACCCTTTGTATTGTTCTGGGTTCGAATCGACAACGTATTGGCTGACAATGTATTGGCTGCAACCCTGCAAAACCCAAGAACTTTGTTTCTATTTTTCTTACATTTGCAACCTGCTCTGATACCATGTTAAAGTTTTAGGATCGTTACAAATGTAATAGCACTATCTGATGTATGTGTTTTCCAAATGCAACAATCTCTTTCATTCATATTGAGAATGAGCCAAGAAGAGACATGTCCCTTCATGGGACATGTCTATTCATTATTATGTAATTAATATAATGACAATTATGATTTTTTTTATATATATATATATATATATATCTTGAGTATTATATTAGTTTCTCTAATATTTACATAATAATAATAATATATATTTAAGTATATATACATCTCATATATATTAAATATATATATACATATCTTCATTAGTATTGACTCATAAGATTATCCGACTGAAGCTACAAAACATCAACACAAAAGATAATGTTTTTTTTCAATAATCAGGAAAATGTCAGGTTTGGGTTAGCATTAATGTTGGGGAGAAAATCAGGTTTGAGTTAGGGAATAATTGGATTAAATTTACAGAGTTAAGGCTAGTGAAAAACTTGGAAAAAATCGCCTTAGATATGAGAAAAAAGGCTCAGAAATTCATTTCAAAAATTGGTTTGACGGATAAATTGCAAAAAACCGCAATTTAGTAAGCAACAAATGGGCAAGTAGCATTTAATTGGAATATATTACGATTTTGAACAACCAAACTTACTTTTATTCCTTAATCAGCTTTAATGCATTAAGAACATACAATTTTGAGTTAAATCCTAATACAGCAGCGCAGCATAACTGACTTCCGACCTTCAAGGGCTGAAAATCTATACCTGAAGAAGTTCATTTATCAAGCACCAGACTGTTTCGCAAACAGAAGCAGATTCAAGTCAACTGCATTCAGACCTGGCAATACAAGGCCGAAGGTCATTTTTGACAGCTATGCCTTTGTCAGCAGAACCAATTCTGTTTAGTGTTCTTAAATTCTTCACTGGTAAATGGAGAGAAAAAATTGACCTGAATGGTACTTAAGGACATTCATCAAGTGTACTATGTATCTATATTGAAATATTCTGAATGTGGTTTTTAGGGGTTGAAATGGTGTAAGTTGACCCTACAAGTAGAACAACAAGGTTGAACAGGAAAAAGGATATAGCTATATCGATGATTATAATTTAGAATTTCATAATAAATGTCACAATGCCATACGTAGGTCGTCATCAGTCATCACTAATATGTCACAAGCCCTTGGTTCAACTTGTAATCATTCGCTGTTCTCCAGTCTCAAGTTATCCTCTGTACCATAAGAAAAAGATGATCAATAGGGGTAGATCCTATTTCCTTATTGCACAATTGAAAGGAAGATGACTCACGAGGCTCAAGAAGACTTAAGCGTTGAATGAGTGCAATGGCCCTTTGTTGTGATGATTGGATGAGTTGATTTAGAGGAATATGATTGGATGATGCAAGATAGAAGGCAAGAAAGGGAGAAATGCCAAGTTTCAGAATATACAGTCTGACAGAAAATAGACAGCTGGGTACGGATGCCAGATTTAACAACCAGAGGATGTCACTAACATGTGATTCAATTTGAAGTAGTTTTGGAGGGGAGAGGTTGCCTGGGCCAACTTGTTCCCTGCACTTTTGACTAAACTCAGTTGTAGACTGTCAGCAAGGTCCTAAACTTCCCAAATATGATCCGGTGTGAACACCACCTATACATAAAAAACAAGGAAACTGTTGTGTAGAGAGGGCTTTGCCTCTACCAAACCTCGGTTTGGAATCAACCTTGAAATGAAATGAAATAAATGAAAGCGTGGTGTCATAGAGCAAAGGCTAGATTTGAAAAATGAAGTGTATTATACCTTGGCAATGCGAATGCTTCTTTGAATGTGATCAAGTATGTTCATGCAATAGCTTTGACTCCACACAAAAACACAAAAGGAAATCATGGAAGACAAAACCTTATACAAGAGATGTTGTAGTTTGCCACAATGCTTGATTGGAGAGAGAGAAAGATGACTTGAAGAGTTGAAGACTTGAATGCTTGAATGAATATGGATGCTTGAATGTATGTAGATGGATGCTTGTACTATGATCTTCTTCTTTGATGGTGGACTCCTTTGCTTGGCCTTCAATAAGGGAAATAAGCTTGATCCAAGGAGAAGATTGCCTTGAAAAGATGCTTTAGAATGCTTGACAATGTTTGGATGCGAAATTGTAGGAGAGCTCTTGAATTCTTATGATGCTATATTGAAATATTGATTGTGGATGTCAAAATGAGGAGATATAGGTTGCTTTTATATCTATCACAACATCTCGGGGCTCAAAACTCGAAGGAGGCCGACAGGAATTTGGAAATCCTGCTTAACCAATGAGACAAGTTCCTGATTTGAATTTTGGGGTAAAAATCAGGGAAGAGGTCGGCCTGGGCGACCTCTTCTCGCCAAAAAGTGGTGAAACTTGTTTTGGGAGTTGGGAATGTGGAGAGAGCCAAAAATGTAGGTGGTGCGGGGCTGGAGTGACAAAAATCAACGCAGAAGCCCATACATGCTGAAATGGCGCCTAATTGAGCATCTAATTATAGGTGCTTACAATTTAGGACGGTACATCCTCATTTAATGATTTTTTTTTTGTAGTGAGGGATAACTCAATTGGAACACTTTGAAAGAACTAATTTGGTACTGAAGTGTGCCCTAATCATGTAGCTTTTGATTTTGTCTCCTATTTAAGTGTTCATGTCTTTGTGTTTCTTTGAAGTGCTTTACAAACTTACACACACTATAATATTTGTTGTAAAATTAGACACCAGTAATCTGGTCCAAAATACTTTGCAAATTATTACAAGCTATTTTTTCTTGTAGAAACTTAATTTAAAATATTTTATTGTGAAATGTGAACTTGTAATCCACAACTGTGCTTATTTCTAGTTTTTCATTCGAAGTATCTATGTTATTCTCAAGTAATGCTTCTCAATTATGCTCAAGTTCAGGTTCTGCACGACTGGTCTTCCCAGCGACATACGAATTGAAGTTGGAGACATGTTCTTTCACCTTCACAAGGTATGTAACATTGTATGCTTAGTATGCCTTGTTCATTAATTAGTATTTCATTGCAATATATGATATTTTTTCGCAAAGTTTTGTTAAATCGGCCTTTACTAAAGGGAGTGTTGATAATTTTTTTTAAGGCATAGCAACTGAAATTTGGAAAATGTTGGAAACATGTCCACAATATTGAAACAAATATGATTGAGTAAGCTACTTGCTTTGTGTCATGTTTGAAAAAGGATGATTGTTTTGTAAACTTATGTTAATATATAGTTATAAAAACATGAAGTTCTTAAAAAGAGTGTATCCACTAGGGGTTTATATCACAAGATGTCAATGCTGTAATAAATTATCATGTATGAGGTGTAGAAAATATTGAATGACAAATGATAATAAACTAATTTCAGCAATCATCCACAATTTTAAGCCTACCATAAAGAGCTGCAAATGGATTAACCTTGTTGTGGGTATGTAACTTGAACTCCAATTTCTCTTTCATCTGGTGGTTACTACCTATCTAAGAGCCTAATGCAAGTTTTAGGTTAGTCAATTTGTTAGAGCATGAATATTATGCCATTCATGTTCCACCCATCTTCCATGTGCATTTTATGTAGCACACAAAATAGCATGCAATGTGGGGTGAATTCTTTTCGTTTCATGATTTAGAATAGATCGTCATCATAATGCTATATTCTCTCACAAGTCAAGGAACTATCTTTTGCATGCAATCTCATTGTCTTACATGCAGTTAGGCATATCACTTTATTTTTTTTAACTCTGAGATTCAAGTTTTAGAGATGGTCAATGATTTCCCACTTGTAAACTCTCCACATAAGCTTGAGTGTTTATGCTCAACAAGTAGTAACTAATGCCACCAGACTATATGCTTCTCTCCATTGTATTCTACCTGGACTTAAACTTGTTATTGTTTGATCTTCTTTCTATGCAATAATGATTTACTTCTATACACTTAAATCTAACTTCCTGCAAAATGTGCTCCATAATTTACCACATCAGTATGCATTCAATTAATCCAAATTTTTTGTGTACTAGCTTCAATCTTCTTCAGCATAAACCAACCTAGTCCTAGTGTCGTTAGAGTACCTCCAGACACTTCCTTTGATGTCTGTCCTTTAGCTACTTAGCTTATATTCCTTAGGCACAGTTACCTTGCTAATAGTCACTGTGATATTGTTATTTAATGTTTGATAAAATGAACATTAAATCTCACAAGAACACTTGGTCACGGTTAACTTTTATGTTATCCTCTATTTCAAAGGTGATGCTTTAGCTTCAATGTCATGCTCAACATACATCTGGAACTCAGTATAAAGGGACAATTGATTGATCTGTTGAACCTTGACAGAGGTCCATTAAACCAGGTTTCTATGGTGGGTCTTAATTTTAGGTAAATTCCACATGATGTAGCTCGTGCAGAATGATTTCTCACTCAACCCTGTTACAGGCTTTATCAAAATTAATCTTCAAGAAAAATAGCTTTGTGCGTTGACTTTTTAGTCTACTTGATTTTATCTCAGCAGAAATAAGATCGAATTTCCTCAGAATGATCCATTGACTATACCATTTAGTCAACCAACGTGAAGTAATTCAATTGATGTATGACTTTAAAAAATATTTATCTCCACCTATGCCTAACCCTGTCTAGCATTGATTGTCACCTGTATAACTGTGATTTGTAACTAGTTAGAGAATGCAGAGTGTTGAAGCAATAATGGTCCAACTAGTCATTATTGGATTAATTGTAGTCAATGTTTTTTTCTTGTGGTCATTGGACATTTGCAGGCTTCTAATAGAATTTGTCACAATAGAGTCATGAAACATGTTCCATAAATCATGGTCTAATACTCATAGGACACACACTTCCTTCTCCAACACACAAATCCTGACCCTCACAGGTTCAAAATTTCACCACTGTGAATACCAAACATTGGCTGGACTTCGACATCCTCATCTCTAGGAACAACCCCTTGCCTTTAGCATGAGTTTGCCTTCAAACTAAATAGGATGAAATGCTTGTAAAAACCTTACACCTTGAAGTAGCATTTCAGATCTCCACTAGCCAATTTTTCCATAAATCTTGTCAGGCTATCTATTTAGAATGAAGAGGGCCATCAATACCAAGCTCATCTTTCCCCAACACTACCTTAATGAAATCTAGGGGAGTGTCCAAATTGCAAAAGAAAGTGGAGTGTGAATGTTGGTCTAAAACAATTCCTTTGTCATGAAGGTCATGATCTTTATTCACTTGTTGCCTGTGAGCCATACATAAAACCCACCAAATGGATACAACAAAAAAGCACCTCCAAAGTCCAAACAACCAAAGAGAATAAAATAGAAATCCATTGCTCCACCAACCAATACTTGTTGGCAGGATTGTGACACCTACAAAAGGTGCTTCACACAAGCCAGAATAAATGAACTTGGCCTTTGCCATGACCTACAATGTAGACATGTTACTATGCGTGGAACATTCAAAACCAATAATTAAACATCACTATAAGTGAGAGAGGCCACAAAGGCCATAAAAAGTAATTAAATTGCAAGCAAGGAGGCATATTTCTAAGATGTTGCTTTATACCCTCCTAAGAATCAGAAAGATGGCTATATAGGGATGTAAGTGTTAAGATTGTAGCTGCAGGAGATATTTACTTACTTGAACTGATTGCTTTAGTGTACAAGATTGTGTGTATGTGATACTGTTTGTTTTTGAAGAGCTACATCAAATGTAGTGTCACTGTTATTGTGAACGGTTCTTCTTTGCTGCATCTCATTCCTTGATGTCATATAGTAATGGCAATGAAGTGTTTGAAACGGCTCCTTTATGGTAACCACAGTTCATTCTTGTGCCACGGGTATGAGAAGATGGAATGACACATTTTATTACTGCTGTCGGTTCATGTTTACGACAGACTTCTACCAATGTCTTCATTCTTTCATATTGTCTTCATTATGGTATCGTGTTTGGAATTCTTAGCGTCACTAATTGAGTATCGGTCTTTGATTCTACTGCCACATGTGTTCGTGGCTATTGTGCATTCTCCTTCATTCAAGTCGACTATCAAGAGCCTCATGGTTGCATACCATTTGGAATTCTAAGCGCCTCACCTATGTAACGGTCAATCATTGGAGAGACACATGTTCGTGTCTGTTGAGTCACATAAGGGTGTGTAACGTCACCGCTGGGAATCATCTTTGACATCTGGTAGCATCGTTTTGGTGTATCCCCGTGAAGTGTATTCGGTGATGATAATCTTCGATAGTGTGTTATTATGTGTAATATCTGTAGCATTTGTTGAAGAATGTTATGGTGTGATCATTATCATCAGTGTGTTATTTTGATGGTTGTTTTGCTGTAGGAGTTCAGTGTATGATTATCGGGTGTGTAGGATTCATGTTGTAATCAGAGTGTTCTGAGATTACTTTTTGTGTTTGCTATTCTACGATATTGTAGAGAGCATTTAGTATTATTTTTTGCTGGAAAACCTTGTAAAAAGATCAGTCTCTTTCTTATTCAATAAAGTGATAATATTTGGTGTGGCTGGGTCTTTCCCTCGAGTAGGAGGGTTTTCCCAAGGTATTTCTAGCATTCTTGTGTTTTTCAAATTATCTACTTTTGTTTTTATGCAATTCCGGTTTAAATTCAACATGGTATTAGAGCAGGTCTAAGTAAATATCCTAAACCAGAATTATTCAAGCATCGAAGTATTCTTTTCTTCTCTTCTAGAGTGTTTCTTTCAGATTTCCAAAATGGTGAAT
The DNA here is from genome assembly GCA_027943335.1 of Chamaecyparis obtusa. NCBI lineage: Eukaryota > Viridiplantae > Streptophyta > Pinopsida > Cupressales > Cupressaceae > Chamaecyparis > Chamaecyparis obtusa. The sequence continues at coordinate 187,872 of BSBK01009356.1, read as the reverse complement.
GGACTCAAGGTTGAAGATACGTTGGATGGTATATCCAATTTCACATCATGGAAATTCAGAGTCCTCATTGCTCTAGAAGAAAATGATCTTCCAAACTATGTGAAGTCTGATGTGTCTGAGCCAATTGATGATAGTGAGAAAGCTCAATGGAGGAAGAATAATATTATGGCAAGGAAGATTTTGATTGATTTTGTAAAGGATCATCTTGTGCCTATTATATCTAAGTTGAATTTAGCTAAAGAAATGTTTGAGGTTCTTCAAAGCTTGTATGAATTCAACAATACTAGCAGAGCTCTGGCCTTGAGACGTCAACTCCATATAAAAATGGCTCAAGGAGAATCAGTTGTCTCCTTCATGAACATTACAGAACTGAAAGATCAGCTTAGTGCCATTGGAGATTTAATTGAAGAGAAAGACCTGGTCATGTTGGCCATGAATGGTCTCCCTCATTCTTGGGAGTCTTTTATTCAAGGTATTAGTGGAAGAGATGAATTACCCAAGTTTGATCGTCTGAGAGCTGATTGTATTCAAGAGGAATTTAGATTAGAAGCAAGAGGAAATGGACAAAAATCTCATCATGAAGATCATGTCCTTGTGGCTCAAACATCTAAAAGGAAAGGAAGAAAATGAAATTTCAAGAAGCATAGAGATAGGAACTCAGATTCAGCTCCTAAACCATAGAAGAAGAAGGATCTCTCTAGAATTTAATGTTTCAAATGTGACAAGTATGGTCACTTTTTCAGAGATTGTTTAACAAGACCAAAACATCAAGTTGCTGCTACAAATGTTGATGATGCTTCACCTCTTAAAGAAGCTAGCGACAATCCAGAGGGATTTTTATTTATCTCAGCCCTTTCAAGCAATGTTCCAACTGATAGTAATACTTGGTTAATTGATAGTGGTGCTTCATGTCATATTACAAAATACCAATAGCATCTTTCTAACTTGATAGAAAAAGATACTCATTTGCAAGTTATTATTGGTGATGTTGCTTGTTATTTAGTGAAAGGTGTTGGAACTACTTTTCATCTAGATTCAGGCACCTGTCTTCATTTGAATGATGTCTTGTTTGTTCCAAGAATCAAGAGAAATATGATTTCTATTGCAGCGTTGCCAGACAAAGGATATCAAGTTGCTTTTGCTGAAGGGAAAGTGCTTGCATGGAAGAAAAACTCTAGCATTAAGTCGGCTCATGAAATTGATGTTCATCAAGAGAGTCTATATAGACTTTCTTCTCATCCTATTCAAGCTCTAGCACATGATTCTATCAATACTAGTGAGCTGTGGCATAGAATATTTGCTCACTTAAATTTCAAAACTCTTTCTTCCATGGAAAAGATGGTTGTTGGTCTTCCAAAGCTCAATCAAGAGCATGAAGGTATTTGCAAAGGTTGTGCCTTAGGTAAGAATGTTAAAGGTCCTTTTCACAATAGTGAAAGTAGAGCAAAAGAGATTTTAGATCTTATTCATTCTTTTTTATGTGAACCTATGTCTGTTGCATCTTTGAGTGGCTTTTGGTACTATGTGATTTTTATTGATGACTTTTCATGTAAGACTTGGATTTACTTCTTGAAATCTAAGGAGTCTGATGAAGTGCTTTCTAGATTTAAAGAGTTTAAAGCTCAAGTTGAGAATATGTCTGAAAAAAGGATCAAAGTTTTAAGATCTGAGAATGTGGGGGAATATACTTTTGGTGTCTTTTAAAATTTCTGTATTGAAGCAGGGATTAAGGGGGAGTTTTGTGTTCCATATAGCCCGCAACAAAATGGAGTTGTAGAAAGAAAGATCAAATCCATTGTTGAACTTGAGGCAGCAAAAGCCATGATTCATGATCAAAATCTGCAAACCTTTCTTTGGGCAGGAGCTTGCAGAACAATAGTTTATGTTTAGAATTGAAGTCCACATCAAATTTTGGATAATATGACTCCTGAAGAGGCATTCTCAAGTATCAAACCAGAAGTTAGTCATTTTAGAATTTTTGGGTGTCTTGTTTACATTCATGTGCCTAAAGATAAAAGGTCTAAGTTAGAACCTTCGAGCAAGAAATGAATTTTTGTTGGATACAATGAGTCTTCTAAAGCCTACCGAATCTACATTCTAGGACAAAAACAGATTGAAATTAGCAAGGATGCATCATTGGAAGAAGATGTAGCTTTCAAAAGATCTAAAGGGACTTCCATGGAAATCAATAGAGAAGATAAGATCAAGAGACTTCTCAAGATATGCATATGGCTGCCCCTGATTCTCCTTTTGAGGTTTAGAGGTAGTCTATTGAATTAGAAGATTCTATAGATCTAGTTGATCCTATAGAACCAACCAATGGACCAGGGAATGTTTCATTAGATAGGAAGAGACCTTTGTGGGCTTGACACACTATGCAAGAGGCTGAAAAATATGCAGCTCCTCGTGGCGCTTTCATAAGTTTTCAAGTTATGTTGCATTAATGAGTCGTATCATTGAATCTGAGCCTTCAAGTTTTGAGGAGGCATCAAATCAACAAGTATGGAGAGATGCTATGACTGAAGAATATCAATCTATTAGCAAGAATGATGTTTGGGATAGTCTTTTTAGGCCTAAAGAAAAATCAGTTGTACCTTCTAAGTGGCTGTTCAAAATTAAGCATGCAGCTGATGGAAGTGTTGAAAAGTATAAAGCAAGATTTGTGGCAAGAGGTTTCTCTCAAAAGGAAGTTATAGATTATGAGGCGACATTTGCTCTTGTAGCTCGGTATACTTCTATCAAAACTATCATTGCTACTGCAACAGTTAAAGGCTGGATATTAGATCAAATGGATGTAAAGACTGCATTTTTGAATGGTGTGATTGAAGAAGAGGTGTGTTTTGAGCAGCTAGATGGTTTTGTGATTCATGAGAAGGAATCACATGTATGCAAATTGAAAAAGGCTTTGTATGGCCTTAAGCAAGCACCACGTGCATGGTATGAGAGGATTGATCATTACTTATTGAGCTTTGGATTCTCCAAGAACAATGCAGATCCAAATCTTTACTTCAAGGTAATTGAGGATAAAGCTTTAATTTTAGTTCTTTATGTTGATGATTTATTTCTTATTGTGGCAGATGATCTCATTGTCAAGTGTACGAAACATTTAGCTTTGAATTTGAGATGAAAGATTTCGGTCTTATGCATTACTTTCTAGGACTAGAAGTATGGCAAAGTCCTAATGAGATTATTCCGAGTCAAGGGAAATACTCTATAGACATTTTGAAGAGATTTGGCATGCTGGATTGCAAGTCTATGTCAACACCTATGGAAGCAAATCTGAAAAAGTTACATGAATGTGTAACTAGTTCAGATTTAGTAGATCCCACCATGTACAGACAGTTGATTGGTTTGTTGATGTATCTGGTCAATCTAGACCAGATATTTGTTATATTGTTAACACCCTTAGTCAGTTCATGTGTGAGCCTAGATAGATTCATTTTGCTGTAGCAAAGCATATTTTGAGATATTTGTGTGGTACAGTGGGATATGGTTTGAAATATAATTCTTGTGAAGATCTGAAATTGCAAGGTTTTTCTGATTCTGATTGGGCCGAGTGTGTTCCTGATAGGAAGAGTACTTCTGGTTGTTGTTTCAGCTTAGGTTATGGTATATTTTTTGGTGCAACAGGAAACAATTGTTGTTGGGATAATTGTATGTACGGGTTATTATATTAGTAAAGTATTATGTTACTCTTGGTCGTTAGCGACCGAGAGGTTAGACAGTTCCGTCACGACGTTTCGGTCGTGGCCCTTCGGGTACTTTATATACTCTCTCGGAGGTTGGACATGAGATATGATTGTATGATCATTACGATGTAAATGTACTTGCCAGTATGGAATGATTAATGAAAGTATTTATTATTCTATGATACATTCTGTGTTTATTATATTTCCTGTACTATGTTTGTGCAATACTAAGTTTACCCCAGCGGGCAAACATCTGGCGCCGTTGCCTAGACGTACTCGGGAAGAGAGTTGAGGGAAGGATTTATGCCCAATGTCTTAAATAAAGATAGAAATAAAAAGGCACGAGATGACGAAGTGGAAGCTGCACAGAAGGCTTTGATCTCCGCGCAACAACGTGAACGTCGGTGTAGGTTGAGGCAACTTGCCAAAGACCAGCTTGTCGAAGGGTTGTCCGAAGGGAACCTCGGAAGTGGTACGGAAGGTGCAGGGGCCGACTGGGAATCGTTCATCTAGCCGGAACATTGGAGAGTGCGGAGTAGAGACGAACTACTCAAAGAAACACAACTTAGACAAGTCTTGCTTCAGGAAGAGCGAGACCAGTTTGAAGACTTGAACCGCACGTGGCGTGCGGAGGAAGGGAATTACGAAGGTGAGCGCATTGCCGAAGGCACACGGGGAACACAACCGAAGGCACATGGGAAGGTACGACCGAAGACACATGGGACGCGCAGGCAAACCTGCCATTGGAGCCAACGACTCCACACAATACGGTTCCACCTGCTACACAAATACAAGTACCATTAGTAATCAGCCAAGGGAACGTGGGCGCCAGTTCTAGCACAAGCGGTGCAGGAGCACAAAATCCACCGCGCACGGAACAACCAAAATCAGCTCGACCAACCATGGCGACACATAAGGGAAAGTTGCCAAAATTCCACGATGATGGAAAGGACGATCCAGTATGGCATTGCCGTACGTGTGAAACCATCTGGGCAGCCAATGGGGTGACTGACCAGAACGAATGGATGAGGCAGTTCCTCGCCACACTGAGAGGCGTGGCCATTGACTGGTATGCGGATCTGGATAGAACGAACATAACCACATGGGATGACCTGAAGGGGGGATTCGAGAAGGAATTCCGGCTACTACGAGATGATAATAAGATAGTCTCAGAGATTTATGGAACGAAGCAAGGGAAGAGGGAGACCGTACGAGTGTATGGCCACCGGCTAAAGGAATTAGTCGGAAAGATGGAAAGCCAACCGGCTGATGGCCTAAAGAAGAGGTGGTTTGTCGAGGGCTTGAATCCTAAGCTACGACGGAAGATGAAAATTGTGCCTCCGACATCCTACAATGATGCATACAACTGGGCCATGGACCTGGAAAGCGAAAATAAGACGGCCAAAAAGAAGAAGAATAGATCTTCGTCATCCGAAGACGATACGTCCGAAGAGGAGAGTAGCAGTGACGAGAAGCCGAAGAAGAAAGTCACGGCCCTTTAGAAGGATATGGAACGGATGTTAAAAGAGTTTAAGACAATGAAGGGGACAACAAGCAAGGATGATGAACTGTGGTGCACGGATTGTAAGGAGAGCGGCCACATGAAGGGTGCCTGTCCCAAGAAGGCATTCTGTGACATCTGCCAAATTATGGGACATTCTACGAAGGAATGCCCATACAATTTGAAGGCGCGTAACCAGCAAGTGCTCTATACACAGGAGCAGCCTTCCACATCAGATTCAAACAATAACGCATCTTCCGGAGGCTGTCGGGGAAACCGAGGAGGCGGAAGAGGGAATAATAATAATTCCACCCGAAGCTGGGTCCAGTATGACGCGAAGGGACGCCTAATGATCCAATGTAGGGCATGCAACCAATGGGGTCATTACGCAAGTGAGTGTAACAATAATGACGCCCCTCAGCAGCTGTGTCGGTGGTGCGGCCCTGGGGACCATGAAGATGCTAATTGTCTGAAGTCTGGCGTAGGGGCCAATCTGATTGATATCGAAGGCAACACACGGATTAAAGAAGCTATACTTGCTCTTACCCGAGGGCAAGCGAAGGAAGCCCGCTACCCCCATCTCCGAACGGAGAAGCAAAGAATGGCGGAGGCAAGGGAGGAAATAGAAAGGGCGATGAAAGCCCAACGGGGAGAGACACACGAATCATCCGAACCCTACTGCACAGACGCGGAGAGGAACATTGTACGGCAGATGCTTCAACTGGAGGTGCCTGTCAAGTTGGAGGATCTCCTATACACCATGCCTCAATTGGGGACAGTGCTGTTGGGTACAAAGGTTGATAAACCCAAACCGAGACACACGGACGCTTCCGTACCGGGAAACTCGGCAACAAATCCAGTTGTGCTTACCGTCAACAATGGCAGACATCCAGCCGTGGTGGAGATGGGCATCCTGGGCACCATTCTAACGGATACTATAGTAGACGGCGGATCTGGGGTAAACGTCCTTCCGGAGGACACATGGAAAAAGTTAGGGAAGCCCACTCTGTGGCCACCTACGTTTAATCTGCTAAGTGCCGACCAGCACGGGATTAAACCCCTCGGCACGTTGATGGCACAAGTCACCATGGGTACACAACCATTTGTGCTCGACTTTGTGGTCATCCCGTTAAAACAGAAAGGGTATGACGCCATACTCGGAAGAGGATGGCTAGTGACAGCGAAGGCAAACCACAACTGGAAACGGAATACACTCTCGATGGAGAGCGGAGGCAAGAAGTTTACTATTGATCTCCGGACCCAGTTGGTGAGCGAGGAACTTGCCTCTTCCTCCGGATCTAAATCTAAAGGGGAGAATAACCCACGAGACGAAGGCAGAGAGGGGATGGATTCGGATGCTGAAGGCATACTAAAACTTGGAGGATGCTGTTCGGAGGATGACACGGATTCACTAAATGGATTGTTCCATTGGCAGCAGGAGGACTATGAGATGTTCTCACCCTCCTGTAATGCATTAAGCGTCGACGAAGAGGAGCTAGATAAATATCCTCCAAAGTACAGGGAGTACAAGGAAGGAGAAGCTACAATGGACACCGTACCCGCACACCAATCTAAAAACAAGGAGGAACCCATCTTGTACAAAGAAGCAAAGTTGAAAGAAATAAACCTCGGGGATGAGAGAAATCCGAAAACCATCGTCATGAGAGACGACTGGAATCCTGTGTGGAAGATTATAGCCTTCAAAATCTTGATTCTCCTTCTTCTGATGTATGGGCAAGAGACCATGGTCCTGGTAGAATTTATGGTTCCAAGCCTTTGGATTGCCATTGGAAACAGACTCGGCGACAGGGAGAGGGAACGGCTGCACACTCTGTGGACTTTCGACAAACGGATACATGATGCCATCAACGGAACCAAATTGAAACCTTCCCTGGAGAGGATGGACCAGAGAGGAGGGACAGAGCAACCGAGAGGATGGAAAATGACTCAAGTGGTCATGCAGGGGACCCGAGAGCCATCCGTACGGGCGACCAGAGAAGCCTCCAGACAAGAAATTGAAAAACACCCGTATGGCTATGCATGATCGTACGGTGGAGGGAAAAAAAAAAATTGAAAAAAAAATTTGAAAAATGAAAAAAAAAATAAAAATAAAAATTGAAAAATGAAAAAAAATAAAAAATAAAAAAATGAAACGAAGCAATAAAAGCTGTACGACAGTACGACAACTTGGGAGCGAAGGCAAGCAAGCACATAAAAAACAACAGACGAAGACATAAAGTCCGAAGACGAAGACATAAAATCCGAAGACATAAAGTCCAAAGACGAAGACATAACATATTGAGCGAAGACATAATGAACGAAGACATATTGAGCGAAGACATAATGAATGAAGACATATTGAGTGAAGACATAATGAATGAAGACATATTGAGCGAAGACATAATGAACGAAGACATATTGAGTGAAGACATAATGAACGAAGACATATTGAGCGAAGACATGAAAAAAAATAAAATGAAAAAAATAAAAAAATAAAAAAATGAAACGAAGCAATAAAAGCTGTACGACAGTACGGCAACTTGGGAGCGAAGGCAAGCAAGCACATAAAAAACAACAGACGAAGACATAAAGTCCGAAGACGAAGACATAAAATCCGAAGACATAAAGTCCAAAGACGAAGACATAACATATTGAGCGAAGACATAATGAACGAAGACATATTGAGCGAAGACATAATGAATGAAGACATATTGAGTGAAGACATAATGAATGAAGACATATTGAGCGAAGACATAATGAACGAAGACATATTGAGCGAAGACATAATGAACGAAGACATATTGAGCGAAGACATAGTGAACGAAGACATATTGAGTGAAGACATGGTGAACGAAGACATAACATGTTGAACGAAGACATAAGGTGCGAAGACATAAAAGTATTAAACGAAGATGTAAATTATAGCCGAAGACATATTTATGAAACTGCACGGCCATACGACAACTTGGAGAAACGAAGGTAGCTTAGAAAAGGTACCGTACGGTTAGTATAAGTCCAAAATGATAACCGTACGACAAGTTTATAAGTTTGAAGGCGATTTGACGAAGGCATAGGTCAAGCAAAAATGACCGTACGGTAATAGTTTTAATGAGTATTAAGTGGCAACTTTCAAAGTTCGAAGGGAATGAGTATTTAACCGTACGGACATCACAGGCAAAGCAAAAAAAGGCACCGTACGGCCAAACAGAGGAAAGGAAAAGGAGGGAGATGTCCGTATGGCCATTTCATTAATAAAGATACGGTACGACAGGTTTCATATTTAGGTGAAGACCGTGTAGAGGCTATATGAATTGCAAAGTTACAATCGTACGGTCGAAGGAAGAATACATAGAAAACAACGTACGGCAATTTTAAGAGAAGCTCGCAAGTAATAAAAGATGAACCGTACGGCCTTCTTTGGCAAATTAAAAGTTGGAAGGCGAAACAAGAGCAAGCATACGGCACTAAAAGGTGTAACAGGAATACCGTCCAAGGAATGTAGCATTTCGTACGGCAAGGAATAAGTCTGGAAATCAAAAAGAGTACAGAAGAATTTAGTTCTTGACGGCAAGGAAGGACTGGCAGCAAGGAGGAGAAGATTAAAAAAAAAAAACAAAAAAAACAAAAACGACGACAAATCAAAACAGTTCAAAATGAGTAACTTATGGTACCGAAGGGAAGGGCATAATGAGGTAGTAAGGAAAACATAAGCGCTTTACAGAAAAGAGTATGGGATCAGAAGAAAATCACAAAATGGTGTGTTCCATAGACTTCTGTGTGAGTTTGAGAGTGCTAAATTGGTCTTGGCGGCGGGGGCATTGCCCCCTAGACCCCCAGTCGGTTCAGTTATCAGCCCTTGGAGAGTGTGACTTCTTGATGAGATCGGAGCTGCTACAGGCATGGAGTGTCTACATGCTGGAGGTGAAGAGAGCACTGGAGCAAGTCTTTCAAGACGGGTACTACGCTTTGAGACACTTGGAGTAGGTGTTGGCTGGACGTGAGACTGTCTTGGTGGATGCATAGAGAACTCGGGAGGAGCTGACCACCCAGTTGGAGGCAGTAGAGCAACACTTGGCTCAGCGTACCCAGGAGTTGGAAGCAGAGAAGTTGGCACGGGTGGCTATCAAGGTCAGATTGGCTAGGGAGACAGTATGGTGTTAGCGGAGGCTATAGTTGAACAGTATGTTTTGGAGACAAGTTTGGTGCAGGCATGGGAGGAATGGGATGTGACAGAAAAGACCTACTGGACGCAGCATTGATGGGGACGGCGGCACTTCATCTTTTCAGGGACGCCCCTCAGCCCCTTCTCAGTGATTTTCTTCTTCTATGTGGTATATTTCATCTCCCTATTGTTGTAAGTCGTCGGAGACGACTTTTTTTTTGGGGGGGGATGATGTTGTTGGGATAATTGTATGTACGGGTTATTATATTAGTAAAGTATTATGTTACTCTCGGTCGTTAGCGACCGAGAGGTTAGACAGTTCCGTCACGACGTTTCGGTCGTGGCCCTTCGGGTACTTTATATACTCTCTTGGAGGTTGGACATGAGATATGATTGTATGATCATTACGATGTAAATGTACTTGCCAGTATGGAATGATTAATGAAAGTATTTATTATTCTATGATACATTCTGTGTTTATTATATTTCCTGTACTATGTCTGTGCAATACTAAGTTTACCCCAGCGGGCAAACAACAATCATGTGTGGCTCAAAGTACAACAAAAGCTGAATATGTTGCAGCCTGTGTGGCAGTTTGAGAAGCAATGTGGCTTCGAAAGCTTCTTGCAGGACTGTTTGGGCAAACTTTAGAACCAACTGTGATTCATTGTGATAACCAAAGATGTGTGAAGCTTTTTGTTAGTCCAATATTTCATGACAACCAAACATGTGGAGATTAAATATCATTATTTAAGAGATATGGTTCAAAGGAAATCAGTTCAACTCAAGTAAATTTGTACTAATGAGCAGACAACTGACATTCTCACCAATTTCCAAAGTGAAGTTTTCATATTTTTGAGATAAGCTTGGTTTTGTGGAGAATGATGCTCTTGTTGAGAGAGAGTCTCATCTTTAGTGATTCTTGCTACTTGCTAATAATGCATTTTCTCTAAGGCAGAGAAATTTGAGGTGAAAGCCCTGGTAATGCATTTTTCTTTGAGACGGAGAAATTTGAGGTGAAAGTCCTTGTTGCTTTTTCCACTCATGGGAGTAGCCATAGTGGATGTCATGTTGAGAGACTCCATGACAACATCACGTTGAGTGATTCCATGATGTGAGCTTGTGTTTATTTCACACGTGGGAGTAGCCATGGTTAACATCATGTTGAGTGACTCTATGATGCTATCACGTTGAGGGAATCCGTGATCAAGTTTTGGTTTTCTCACAAATGGGTGTAGCCATTATGACTGTCATGTTGAGACTCCATGACATGAGAGTTTGGAAATGATATCTCCTTTGCTAAGAGGGAGTGTTGAAGATTGTAGTTGCATGACATATCTACTTACCTGAACTGATTGCTTCAGTGTACAGGATTGTGTGTATGCGATACTGTTTGTTTTTGAAGAGCTACAATGTAGTGTCACTGTTATTGTGAACGGTTCTTCTATGCTGCATCTCATTCCTTGATGTCAAACAATAATGACAATGAAGTGTTTGAAACGGCTCCTTTATGGTAACTGCAGTTCATTCTTGTGCCATGGGTATGAGAAGATAGAACGACACATTTTATTACTACTGTCGGTTCATGCTTACGGTAGACTTCTACTAGGGTCTTCCTTCTTTCATATTGTCTTTATTATGGTATCGTGTTTGGATTCTTAGTGTCACTGATTATCGGTCTTTGATTCTATTGCCACATGTGTTCATGGCTATCGTGCATCCTCCTTCATTCAAGTCGACTATCAAGAGCCTCATGATTGCATACCATTTGGAATTCTAAGTGCCTCACCTATGTAGCGGTCAATCATTGGAGACACATGTTTGTGTCTGTTGAGTCGCATAAGGGTGTGTAATGTCACCGCTGGGAATCATCTTTGACATTCAGTAGCATCATTTTGGTGTATCCCCGTGAAGTGTATTCGGTGATGATAATCTTCGGCAGTGTGTTATTATGAGTGTAATATCTGTAGCGTTTGTTGAAGAACGTTATGGTGTGATCATTATCGACAGTGTGTTATTCTAATGATTGTCTTGCTAAATGCTCTCTACAATAGTAATCCAAGTGTTCTGAGATTACTTTCTTGTTTACTATTCTACTATTGTAGAGAGCATTTAGTATTATTTTTGGCTGGAAAACCTTGTAAAAAGATCAGTCTCTTTCTTATTCAATAAAGTGATAATTTTTGGTGTACCTAGGTTTTTCCCTTGAGTAGGAGGGTTTTCCCAGGGTATTTCTGGTGTTCTTGTGTTTTTCAAGTTATCTACTTTTGTTTTTATGCAATTCTGGTTTAAATTCAATAGTAAGAGGGTCCATGATCAACACCAAAATTAGCCATAAAATCTGTCATTGCATTCAAATTGCATCTAAAGTGCAGATAACTTACACTAGCAAACTTAGAGGCCGACTCAAAGGCCTCTTCTACATTATGCTTTAGCCTCCAATCAGGACAGGAAGCTTTGTGTGTTGTGCTAATAAAAAATAGGGTATACCCTTTCACAATAAGATTGGCAATCACTTAGAACACTGCAGCTGCCATACATGCCACTAACGCTTCAGCTTTAGCCTGGTTATTAGTTCTAACTTTAGGAAGAGGGAGCCACTGAACGCAAATTCTCCATTAGCATCTCTCAAGACAAATCCCGCACCAGCATTTCTTTGTGTTGTCTTGGGAAGTACGATCAAATTTTACTTCACAAAATTTATTAGAGAATGGGACCACTTATTGTTTAGTGCTTCATCATTCTCTTGGATGACTATTTATGCTTTCAATGTTATTTGCTCTTACCTCATGAATAGAGGAATTGTATTGGGAAAACTTATCCACAAAGCATAATGCTTTTTAAATTTATTCCAGGAATCAAGATGAAGCCTCTAGGTTTGAGTTGGGTTAGAAGCCAAACAATATGGTTGGTTGAATGGTCAAGGACTGTCTCAGTTGATTTAGCTATTTGAAAGTTCACTTGAAGATAATCTCTTTCAAGAGTTTGAAGTGATATAACTACATGATAGATTATCATTCCTTTTTGGTCGATGCAAGCATATCCTTATAAGTTGGAATCCTCTTGTCATCTTACAATTGTACGGTCAGACAACCCTATTAATTTTGTACATTTGTACATCGCCATATACCCTCATCTGGCAGAAGTATTATCTCATTTTCCAGTTGTACGGTCTATGAAAAGTGAGCAATTTGTTAAAGAATTTTCAGAGTCAAGTAAAGACAACTTGCTTGTACATTCCCCAATAATGGATTTAGTTGTATGGGTGGTTATGACTTATGACTATAGATACCATATATTTCAGCTTGTTTGTGAAAAAGGACAATTAGTGAAGACAGTAAGTTCTTTTTATTTCAGTAGGAAGAAGAGCTGGCTGAGAGGGTAAAGCAGCCTCGTGAAGTGTTCGATGAATCTTCAAAGTTTTATGGACCGAGCATAGGAGGAATTAATCCAATGAATTAGGTTTTGGCAAATACTTTGTGGTTGAAAATTGGGCTTTTTGCTGAGGTAGTACTGACTGAAAAGAATAAAAATCAGCAAACCTTTGGAAAATAGTGTTGGATAAAGCTTTTGAGAAGTATAGACATTGTTAGAGAAGATTTGTTAGTTCTAACAGTATGCAAACAAAATATTGTAGAAAACAGTGCTATGCATTGACAAAATAGGGAAGAGAAAACAAAAGTAGCACCAAATGAGGTAGGATCACCCCAAAAGCTCTTAGTTGGGAAAGCTTAACAACTAAAAATTGATGGTTGTCGTGGGTGAATAAATGAGTTGAAGGCTGCCCTATGTGCAGCAAAGGCGGACAAGGTTTTGCAAATTCCTTATTTTAGTTTATTCAACTTTGAACCTTACTTGCTTTGAATGGTTTCTTGCTATAATAGGGACAAGAAGAGTCATTTGTACACAACACAACATTGACAAGGATGTCTAAATTAATCACACTTATGTAGATTTTTGTAGAGTTTTCAAGGTCTCTTGAATTGGCCCCCTTGTTTAGAAATCCACCATCAACAACACACAAGTGCACAAGGATTTGGCAGTGTCTATCTTATGCAAGGAATTTAACTACCACTAAGATGAGTAAAATGTGGACAAAAGGAAATCCAGGCCTCAATGAGTGCTTGACCATAAAGAAATTGAGGTGCAGTATGGATATAATAAAAAATAGTTTGGTGGAAAAAGCAAGCACTTCATATCAAGGAACCCTGGGGACGTATCCCTGGACTTTTTTGACACATTCTGTTTCCGAGACGCCTTGGGGACAAGGGATGGGTCTGGGATGTCCCCTAGCTGTCCCCAAAATCTGAAAAATTGTAGGAAACATCCCAGAAACTCTGGGACAGCAGTGATTCTCAGAGGGGACATCCCCCCGTCCCTAGGATGGTTGGAGACGTTTGTGATGTCCCCTAACCACCCCAGGGATGGCCAGCCATCCCCCTTTTCCCAGCACATAAAACAAAAAGACTCAAATGCTCTAAAAAATCTTTTTTTTTTCAATTTCTTTTTGTGGGCAGCCACACCTCAGCAATAGTGCGTAAGTGTTTGATAAATTTCATATACGTTAAACCATAGTTGGAAAACATGGACTCAACAATGACTCAGCTGGCCCAAAATTTTAAAAACTGAGGACTTGCCAAAATAGTTGGTAAAAAATCAGCAATAACTCGGCAAGTTTATCAAACATTTGAAAATATATAATTTCTTAAAATTGGAATACTAATAGTTTCAATCAGAGATGCAATAATCTGCAAAAAATTGTTACTATACCCAATTAATCATGAATCATGGAGCCAGCTGATGTTTTCTCCAAAAAAGTTGTGATTCATGAAAAAGTCATTGACCAATCATTGACCCAATGTTTTCAATTATTTTTTTCATTCAAGTCTCATTAAAATCATGTTAAAACCCCTAAAAGGCAAAAAATGTAAAAAAATCGTTGCAAAACCCATGAAACCCTAGAAAAACTTATGAAATTACCGAATCGCTCAAAAATAGAGTTGATTCCGGGACGGAATCAAAGTCAGTGTGGCAACAGTTTGTTATTTTGTCCCTTAATTTTCTTTCGGATCTCTGGAAAACCCTAAATAGAGGAGTAGGATGAGCAATGGTGGTCACTAATTGGAATTTGGAGGGGCCTCAATCATCCTGAATTGCAGGGGGGCATCATGTGAGATAGTGTCGAAGCAGTTGATTAATCTTCTCTAAATTGCAGCTCTGATACGACCTGAGCTCTTTGCACATCCCAGCCCATGGATTCTGATGCGAACAAGTATATAATTTATATTATACACTAATTTTAAAATTATAACTATAATGCACAATTATAGATGGCACTTTGACGAGGAAGGACTGGACACCTATAGTTTATAATTAATATTATGAAATACTTTTACAATTTATATTATTATTGACTATTCTATATATATATTTATAAATATGTTAATTTTATTATAAACATTTGTCCCCACCTAAAATAGTAGGTGCAAGCTACGTATTGCCAAAACTAGTGGCTTACTAATCTTTTACTTCAACCGAACAAATGCCTTTTGTTGAATTCTACTCCATTTAAAGGACTTACCAATTGCCATTATGGAATATAAAGCATTGCAATTGTGGAATATTATTTGATAAGCTTTCACAAATTTTGAACTACCACTACAGAACTCCTTGCCTCAATTGCAATGAAAGTCTTGGATCACTTCAAAATGGCTTCCACTTTTACTAAATTCCTAACAGTAGCTAGATTGATGTCTGATAAATTTTGATCTCAGTTACTTCATAAACTTGGCTAACATTTGATCTCAGACTTAGACAACTATTTGGTTACTGCCCTCTTAGAAAGTCTGCTAAATATTGATCTCAGTTACTTCATAGACAGCTAATTTTTTGATCTCAGACTTAGACAACTATTTGGTGAATGCTCTCTTCAAAAGTCTGATAAATGTTAATCTCAGTTACTTTGTAGACTTAGCTAACATATGATCTCAGACTTGGACAACTATTTGGCGACTGCTCTCATAAAAAGTTAACTGAATATTTACCAATGTAATCAGCAATATGAATATAAACGACAAAAATCTATTTGCTACAATTCATGGGTTAAACTCTATTGTATTTGCTCTCTATATCTCTCTGCTATGGAAATGCCCTTAAGTTTTAAAAAATAGTTTTTGTCTCTTTTTCTACAATATTTTTTATTTCTTTTGAAAATCTGATTTTTCCAGATCTTTTCCCAATCTTTTCTTGATTTTGTCAAAAAATCTTATACTTTTGGTTTGCAGTTTTTTTCCCCAAACAATTTTTTCTGCTATGATAATTTCTATCTGAGTTTGTTGAGGAAAACTGATACCAAAGAATATTGAGCTTGCATCTGCATATTTTTCAAAATTTGAAAGGTTTTTCATTTCTTTTGCAGTTTCCATTGATATCTAGGAGTGGAAAGTTGGAAAAACTTATTCAAGAGTCTACAGATGATGAAGAGGGATGCCATTTGCAGTTGCATGATATACCGGGTGGTGCCACTGCGTTTGAACTTGTAGCAAAATTTTGTTATGGAGTCAAATTAGAGCTGACAGCCTTGAATGTTATATTTCTGCGTTGCGTGGCTGAATATCTGGAGATGACAGAGGCTTATGGGGAGGGTAATTTGGTTTATCGAACAGAAAATTTCTTAAACCAATTAGTTCTTCCTAACTGGAAGGAATCCATCAGAGCACTTCAGGGCTGTGAAGATGTTCTTCCACATGCAGAGAAGCTTCAGGTTGTGAAGAGATGTGTTGACTCAATTGCTATGAAAGCATGTTCAGATCCAAGCTTATTTGGATGGCCTATGATGGAGCGTGGGTCTATGCAAAGCCCCGGAGGCAGTGTCTTGTGGAATGGAATTAGTACAGGAGCTAGATTAAAAAATGCTCGAGCCGACTGGTGGTATGAAGATGTTTCAGTTCTTAGTCTTCCACTGTATAAGAGACTTATTTCTTCATTGGAAACCAGAGGTGTTAAGCTTGAAAATATTGGGGGAGCACTAACAGTATTTGCAAAAAGGCATCTTCCTGGACTTACTAGGCGGCAAGGTGTTAGACACATTACAATTCCATCTGCCGAAGATCGACGGCATCTGCTTGAAACTGTTGAGAGTCTACTGCCAATGCAGAAGCGTGTCACTTCCACCAGCTTTTTGTTTGGATTGTTGCGCACTGCAATGATATTAAATGCAAGTTCTGTTTGTAAAAGCAATCTAGAAAGAAGGATAGCAATGCAGCTAGACCAGGCCATGCTAGAAGATCTTCTTATTCCCAATTATTCCCATGTGGTAGAAAATCTTTATGATTGTGATTGTGTTCAACGGATTGTTGAGAACTTTGTCATTTTTGATCAAGCTTCAGGAGCTGGAGCAGCATCACCTAGCTCTGATCGGGATGGGCAATTGATTGGTTCTCCATCACTTACACCAATTACTAAGGTTGCTAAGTTAATGGATGCGTACCTTGCAGAAGTTGCACCAGATATCAACCTGAAGCTTACCAAATTCCAATCACTGGCAGCAGCTCTTCCAGAGTATGCCAGGCCTTTAGATGATGGCTTATATCGTGCAATTGATACATTCCTAAAGGTAAATGTTGTTTATCATTTTGTAGGTTTATGCAAGATGCTTTTTGAAAAGTGGTAAACAGGAAATACTGTGATCATGCACAACATTTTACAGTCGTTTATATTATTTACAGCTATCATGTTTGTTATTCTTGTTCACAAAACTTCACTTTAGATTATTCACACTTTCTGTCACACATGATCGCTCTTCATTTCTAAAATTCTAAGCTTAATTGTTTGATATGTTTGGAGCTGTTGAATATTGCTTCCCACCTTTCCGTCATTTTCTTTTCAAATTTTGATGATGGCTTGATCACGTTTGGAAATGCATATAATTAGAATCTTTGCTATTGTTGATTGCAATGTGGCCAAATGCTGTTACTCTGTGTGATGATTTTTCAAATTTGAGCATATATTAGACAAACGTGGGTTTCAGTTTCTTTCATTGGGAACTTTTGTTGTTGAGTTCAACTTACTTTCCCAATTATTATGATCGTTAATTCATTGCATTGGCTATTTAGTTTTAATATATCAACATTGGTTGTTTGTATAGATTTTGTTCAATTATTCGTCTTACTCATATGAGCCTTTTCACTTCAATTCTTCGTCTTACTGATATAAGCCTATTCACTAAATACAACTGTACAAATAGTTTAATTGTCATGCTTGCCGAAGATTCAATTTCAGGCATGGAAGTTATTTATTTTTCAATTTCTGGTGGGGAGCTTATTCGTGTGCCCTTTGAAGTGGAAAATCTCAGGAATCCTCATCTTGATTTTTAAGTTCCTACCACAGTTTATATTCCTTGTGGAATGTTATCTTGGTATTATCTGATTGACCTGTAGCAATTAAAAAAGCTTTTGCCATGCATTGTGGTGTGTAAAAACCATTTATGTGTAATGACTAATGAGAGACAGAGAAATCTAGACTATATGGATGTCAGAAATACTGTAGAAAAAAATTATATTAATGTCCAAGAGTGACCAAGGTTGGTCAGTTGGACAATATGGACTGCCTGTTACAGTACCATAAACAAAGAGGCTTCCTAAAAGGGATCCTCTGAAAAGAAAAGCGATAATGGAAATCCCAAGTAAATGGAGAGCTTACCAAAATGTTAACCCCTATGATCCTAAGAACCAAGCAATTATGGTGGAATGTGATCCAGGCTATAAAAGTCAACTCGTAGAGTGCAAATAACCATGACTTGAGCAGCAAGAGGTTTCATAATATTATAAATCATGAAGTTTTCTCCAATGTAAGTTAATGTCAAAAAAGGACCTTCCTAGTCTCAGAGTTAGACATAGGTGTACACAGCTTGCAGACAAGAAAAGAAAGTGCGGCTTGAAAATGCAAGATGAACATGTTATATTATTGGAAATTTTAATGACCCAAGTTGGAATTAGCCCCTGCTAACAATTGGTGTCCACCTTTAGTACAACTTACAAGCAGTCAGCAAAAAATTAGTTATTCATAATAACTGTTTTGCTGCTGAAGAAATGCGATGAAACAGTTTCTAAAATTTATATTGTCTTCCCTCATAGGGTATTTGTTTTCAGAGTCAAGTGCTTTCAACTTTTGAATGAGGGTGAAATTGTGATAATAAACTATGTTCCATGGAGTCTCAGAATAAGGAGATGAGGGGACTAGGGACCTTGATTAGGGGACAGCTGGGGGGTGACAGCTGGATGGCAGTTGGTGTGGGTTTGGGGGCAGAACCCCAATCACCAAGCCCAAATTAAGGCCTTAGACACCACATGGATCTTCACGGCACATGCCATTTTTATTATTTTATCACTGTTTTCTGCATGTGCTCGTCCTCTTGATATTGCTTGCTCTTGCTAATGCTTTTTCTTGTAGCCTCACTTTCTCTCTTTTGCTCTACAACTTGTAGTATTGCTCAATGCTTCTAAGTTTTGATAGTGATATGGAGTGGACTTGTGAGGTATATATATAGCTTTTTGGAATGCTTAGAGTGTTGGTGGGGCCCATAAAATTTAGGGTTAGGGTTGGGGCCACAAACATCAAGAAAAAATATATTTTTTAAATTGCTTTTTGGAGGTGGTCGATGTTGTGGATGGACAGCAGTCACAGAGACACATGAGAGATGCCTAGAAGTTTCCATTGAGTCTTGGGGATGTCTAGTAATCATCCCATCATCCCCAATAGGTGAGGTGTCCTCTCTTTGAGGGAGATATCCCAGGGATGTCTCCTGCCTGGTGGTGGAAGTGGGTGGATGGTGACAGGATGTTTCCCAGGTGTCACCAAGTTTCGGGAGATCTCTTGCTTGGTGTTGGTAGGATGTTTCCCAGCTGTCCCCTAGACTCAGGGTCATCCCTGTCTCCAAAAACGTTATTTTTCTGGGGGACACATCCCTATGGAATTAATGAATGAAAGTGAATAGAATTTATACGTTTAGCTACACTAGTACACGATGATGATTAGTATAAATATAATGATTCTCATAAGCAATTCTATACTTCAATACATCAAATACAAATAATTCTTGAACTGCTACATGGTCCATGTACTAAAGACACTTGCTGATACACAGCAAAATCACAATATTAATCTCTCTATTTATGGATAAGGCATTGATTTATGCCTCTATGCAATCAAGAGTAGTAGGGCTACTGTCAATCACATGCAGATCCTTGTTCTGCCTAGTATTATGTGTGCGTGTATTGTAACTTCATTAGCTGGCAGAGTTAAACTATCAGCTATAGTTAGTCTGTTTATCATATCCTAATTCTATGGCCATGAATTGTCCAATAACAGCTTATCCTTTCTGGATTGGCTATAAATTTGATTTCTCTCAGCATTTTACATTTTAGACACTAGAGCTAAGAAATCATTTCAGATGCTAGAGCTAATAAATCAGTTACTAAACCAACTCTGAAAAATGGTGCAACATTATTTATTTTGCATGGTGCAGTTTGTATTTATAATTTATTATGTGCAGCATTTCTATTCCTGCTTTGCCGTGCTAGGAGTTCTGAGAATCTGTGTTGTGCAAACTTAATAGAACTTGCAATTTGGGTATAGCCAGCGTTTTATATGCTCTTATACTATTTAAATTTCCTCTGTGGCAACAAAACTATATGTTTCCTCTCTCTTCTCCCCTCCCTCTCTCTAAACTTGACAAGATCAATTATTTGGGTATAGTCAGGGCTATATATGCTATTATGCCATATTACTCTCTGTCTCTCTCTCACAGCTTCAGAACTGCGATTTGGGTATGTTAAGGGCCTTATATGCTATTATATAATTATACTTTACTTCATTTCTTTGTGGTGACAAAACTATGTGTTTTTTGTAAGGCACAAAACTGGAAATTATATCTGTGATCCATCACCTCTCTTTCTGTCTAAACTTCACAAGTCCTGCAATTTGGGTAAGTTAGGAGTGTATAACCATATGCTATTATTATTTATGAGTTTAATTTGTGGCAATAAAACTATGTGTTTCTGTTTAAGGTACAAAAACTGGAAATTATATCTATGATTGGTTATTCTTACTGGAATTCCCATTTCGGCTTGTTCACATGAAAATAAAACTAGTTATATTTTATAGAGGTTGGCCTTGGTTTACATATCTGGAGTATGTTCATGAAAATAATATGTGGATGTATCTGTCTGTTTATCCATATATGATAACCAACTTAGTTAATGGACGACTGTATGCTGGCAAAGTACTTGTATGTGCAATGTGCATCCAGGGAAGAGAGAGGGAGAGGGACAGGCAAAGGGAGGGAGGGAGATTACATAAAACATTTTTGTCTATGCTCTATATTCTGCATTATTATCTGTTAGTGTAAATGAAAATATTATATGTTTGTGATACTGCTACAACTTATCACGTGGATCTAATTTATTCTTGATCTCAGGCACATCCTTGGATTACTGATCGGGACCGAGAACAGCTATGTAAGCTCATGGACTGCCAGAAGCTATCACTGGAAGCTTGTACTCATGCTGCACAAAATGAGAGGCTCCCACTTAGGGTTGTTGTACAAGTATTATTCTTTGAGCAGATGCAGTTAAGAACTGCTATTGCAGGTTGTTTTCTAGTTTCTGAAAATCTTGATGCTTCACGACCCTCGAGGCAAAATGTGGGCATATCAAATGATGGAGCATTACCTACACAAAATGTACGTGGTGAGGGCCGTCCTAACATTGTAAGGGAAAATCAAGTTCTTAAAACAGACATGGATATCATCCGAGCGCGTGTTCTCGAACTTGAAAAAGAATGTTCAAGCATGAGAAAGGAGATTGAGAAACTAGGAAAAGGGAAGGGCCAAGGTGGTTCTGCATCAAAAACCCTTGGATTCAAGTTAAAGTCTCAGTTTTGCAGCACAGAAGAAGATGATATCAATAACCAAACTCATGCAGATACTGCAGAATCAGAACAACTTAGGCCCAGAAAATCAAGGCATAAACCGAGTCCTCACCTCCCAGATTGAGTTGCTTTTGATCCTTCTTGAATTTTATAAAGCATTTTTTTTGCATCAGTTGTTTGCACCTCGGTAAATATTGCAGCAATTATCGGTTTAGCCTCAGTTTCTGATTGTCAGGTACAAGTTTCCAGCCATTTTGATGGCTTGTAATCCTATGTAATTTTATGTAAGAATTTATAACTGTTTATTCATTCATCTCTTTTTTTCGGCTTTCTATATATCAATTTCTCATTGTTCAAACTTTGAAAGGAAAAACAAGAAATTATAATAATGTTCACCAATTACCAAAGTAGTTCAAGGGGACTCAAAAGTAAAGTTAGTACAATAGCTAATCAGGAGTTTAAATAGTAACTTATAACTAAAAATGTTTTTTTTTCTAAAAGTATAATGGAAGCACTAAAACCAAATAATAATTTACACTAGTTTATGTAAATACTCACACACACACAAACACACATTATCTTATATATCCCTGATATCATGCTGCATATATTAATGAATGATTTCTATGATTGCCCATATCATACCTAAATAAATAATTGATGTATCATCAAGGAATTTTAATGAAGGACTAGTTAGAGATTAGTTACTTCAAGATGGCTGACAGGTAAAGAAGGGAAACATCTAAAGGATGTGATGTGAAAAGCTAGCATTTCCCTTGTGATAGCGGCATATGACTACAAATAAGGTAGACAAGAATAGTTAGTACAATGTGGATTTCAAATCCAAACATGTAATAAGGATGAGAATCACTGGTTATTGCCGGTAATTTTTTTCACTCCAATATTGGCACTTTAAAAAACCAGTACTTGTGCTTAGAATCAGCATTTGCTTACAATTTTGTTAAAAGAAAAGATACTTTATGTATTAAAGTTGGTTGAAGCCAATACAAACTCATCACAGATTTGTCTGTGATACTCAGTGCATTCCAGAAGTTGTGCTCTGCATGTTTCTTGAGCAGGATGATGGCTAATTACCTGACACCTAAAATTAAACTGAAACGTTTAGCATGATATATTTCAGACTTGGGAGAACATGGATTTCAAAGATAGCTAACAACCCAAGCCCTAAAACTAAACTGATAACATTTAGGATGATAACTCCAGAAATCTGCAGATGTTGCATGGACTCTAAAGTAACAGTGCTTCAAGGCCTTGAACGAATAATATATTGCAATATTTTGTACATCTGACAGTAGGAGTTAATTAAATAAAATTCCATACTCAAATTTGAAAAAGGAGAGTTTGCTTTAGTAGCTTGAACTCTGATGAATCATTGACTGTTTTTTGACAAATGGCAATTTGATTGATGGCGTCAGTGGCTGCTCCCTGCCTTCTCTGTGTTTTCTTTATGAGCTTAAAAACCCAGTAGTTCCTCAAGGATTGGGATTGTTTTAGGGTCCTCTGATTTAATAACTAGATACCTTTGGCAGATTGCCTCTGACCCATTTTTCATCTACATTGTATGTAAACCAGCTTTTCTTCCATGTACTTCCCCCAAGACCTGGTTCATGATTACTATCATTTCCTCTTGCGGGAAGCTATGACTGATAACGTGGATTGTTCATCTCCTATGTTGGGAAGCTAACATTGTTGCAGGTGTTCATCTTCTGCAGGTTTGGCTTGATTTAGAGGTTTGCAGGTATTGCAGCATGAGCTGTATTGAAAATCTATTGCTGATTAATGATAGGAGCATCTTCTTCTTACAAATAGAAGCATTATGCAGATTGTCTCTTACCCAATATTGTCAACAGGCTATGTAAACTGGCTATTGTTCCATGGTTCATGATTTCTGTCATTTTCCCTGTTGGGAAGCCATGGCCAATGCAGATGTTCATTTACTCTGCTGGGAATTTAATATTGTTGCAGGTGTTCCATCATTTGGAGATTTAGTTTGATGTAACAGTTTGCAGATACTGCAATGTGGTCTGTCTTCGAAAGTCTACTGCTCATTAATGATAGTGGCATCTTCTTTTTATAAGGTTGGTCATCTTGAAGGGTCCAAAAGGGAGTCATGGTGGGTAACATTCCTCGTTTAATACTATATTCACTGATTCAGGTAGAACAAACAGCCATATGCGGGCCTGCTACACTGTCAGTGAGACTCAATTAGTGGAGACTGGGGTCTGCTGCACCTGGATATAGTTACCAGTGAATCCCTTTAATTAATATCTATCCTGGTATAAATGACGTTTCTTAATTTCCCTGAAATTTGCATCTTTGGCTTGCCTGCTGACAACCCTAGAGTTAACATGGAATCCCCTTCTAGAATGATGTGATACATTTTGATATCTTTCATATGAATTTTCACTGTCAGTTTTATGAATGTGCAAATATGTAACTGTAGAACTAGAAATAACACGGGTGTCTTTTACCAATAAATAAATGCTGCAAAATGAAATAAAGAAAAACAATAGGTGCTTTATTTAAAATAAATGCCAAACACTGCCTACAGATACTGATTCAGTATTTTTTTGTGAGCTTTTCAGTAGTTGAATCATATAATGTTAAGGAGCTTGGGTTTTAGCCTTAACTTTAGAGAACATACTAGTCCTATTTCAGGTCTGTTGATGGGAATTATTCTTCCTTTCATAATTGTGAAAGTGGAAGATTGTCAGCTTTGTTTCACGTGGTTTGTATTTGTTATCTGGCAACAATAATTGTACTTCATTCCTTGGCACCAATATTGAATGAAGGCTATTGATGATATTTGATATGCCACCAAGTCTCAGGTATATTCCAATGCATCTGCTGAGAAGCACTGAAATACAGTGATGCCCTCGATGTTGCTTTTTGTCTTGCAGTCTTGTCCCATGTGTATCTTCAGTTTAGTATTGCAGTTTGTCCTGTGTGTATGTGCAGTTGAGTCTTGCAGCTTCTTTCTGCATCTCTTGATCAGCGTATTAACGGTGGAAAAATATATTTCAAGTGTATACAAGTCCGTTGAGGACAGAAATGCCTTATATTTTCAATTTACATGAATTATTTCTTGAGCTAAATAATGTACATGTAAAATTCTTTTTTGCATAGCTTTCTTAATACATTTTTCTTCTTATCTCATCAATCATTTTCATTAAACCAGATAAAAAATTGTATATAAATTGAAGCACAACATATCACTCTTTGGTCATTCCCACATAAAAACTTTGCAGAAAGATGCCAATAAAATGCTCTTCCTTGCATCTGACATATAAAATCTTGAAAGAATAACGGTAAAATATTGATGGGCATACTTCATTTCTGTGTCTGAGTGCAATACAGACTTAAGCATCACATGACCATAGTGCTCAAGAATGATTGCATTGCAGGATAACCTTTCAGAAACAATTTCTTGTCTCAATGTGTAATTGCAGGCATAGGGAGGGGAAGTTGTAACAATGTTACAAAGGCCTGGCGAAATCCTCCAAAAAGACACATTCACTTTAATGCTTACAAGTTGAAATAAGGCACGATTTTTTTCATTTGGGTGGAAGTTATGTATCTACAATTCACTCAAAATTTAACTCCACTTCTTTCAATTATTGTGGTGATATCTTTTAATAAATAATAACCAATTTCCCAATGCCAAATGTTGTCTGCATGTTAACATTCCTCTTAAGTAACTATTAATGTACCAGTAAAATGATGGGTCATGATAAATTTAGATCATCCGCTAATGAACCTATGCAAATATTTCAAACTTCAAGATCTGCTTACAAAAATTGTGATGTAAAGCTATACCGAGAACATGGGGATTTAAAAGCAGATTACTTGTAAAAATAATTACATGCTATCTATAAATGCACCTATTAAGTAAACCCTAGTCTGTCCTCGTACCAACTACAATTACATTCCAAAAAATTGATTATCTATTATTGTCAATTGCAACATAAAAATCACCGTAACAAGCAAACATGGCCTCTTCTGCATCTACAAGTTTCCTCAATTTTCACAATATGTTGATTGAAAAAAAAAGCCATGTCAATGCCACAATTTCTCCATGAATGTAAAACATTTAGTTTTTCATATAACGTAGAGTTATTGGCCTAGAATGTTGGGCACTTTAAATGATAAGTTAATAATTATTTTATTGGTCTCCAACTAATCCGCGACAACCCAACCCAAATGAAGTCAGTGGATGCCGATATTATCGTTGGAAGTGACTGCTATTTGAACTAGTTGCAGATTTAATCCATCCTATGATCTTTTGTAATCTCATATAAATAATCTTGGCAAATTGACCTCCACAAGTAATGATTTACATAAGCTTTTTTTATAATGTATTAAAGCTCACATAAGTTAAACCAGAATTATATCCGCCAAACAAAATAGCCTGCGATCAAAGATACAACTGCCTGTATCTTGAACATCAAAAGTGCAGCCAAGGGATGGCCGTCTAGCAGCCATAGCAGTTGTATATCAATGGCTGCGAAACATCTATAATAGTAGAGGAACAGCCAGACATTAAAGCTACAAAGTCAGGCATAAAGAGGACCGTCTTGAGCAAATCAGAAAAATCTGATTGCTGGTATCCATGTTAACTTAGCGGGCTTCAATAGCCTTGATCTGTGTTTGAAGATTGTTCACCTGCAGGGCAAAGTTTTGATGACCTTAGAGCTCGTGTTTTGTCACTGTGTAGAGATTTGAAACCTGAAGATACAAGAGTACCTAGTTACTTGAAGTTCTACTAATAGCCATATCACGTAGAAAAATATTTTGGCAAAGAGAGCAAAATCAAATGCTTTTAATTTGGGGATACTGTAGGAAATTCTTGAAAGTATGGATCTTGATATACCCATTACAAAGTCATAATCACCACGTTTTTCAACAAGCGTTCTGTAATTGCCATGGATCTGTCAATATGAATATGCTTATCTTTTTGCTGACTATCTATAGGTCCCATAGGCTGCTTCTTCACTTTTTTGTTGAGATAACATAAAATAGGTCCCAAAATTCCATAACCAGTTAGTATTCTCGTGTGGAACTGTCAAAAGAAATGCCCCATCTCTTGGGGCTACATCTATCGTAACATAAAATAGGTCCCAAAATTTCATTACCAGTTAGTATTCTCTTGTGTGGAACTGTCAAAAGAAAAGCCCCATCTCTTGGGGCTACATCCTATCGTAACATAGTTTTGTGGGCCATGAATAGTTATCCCGCTGAAGATCTTGAATGTGGTAACCAAACTTTGCTATATATTCTCTTGATCGAGCAACACACCATAATATTTTGTCAACTTCATTCCTAAGAAATCCTTTCTGTGAGTTTAAATCTGATAATCTTCTTTGATCCTCTTCTAGCATATTGATGAAGGGTACTTCCGTTATTCAATCAAACACACACAACACAACAAAGAAATAAACAAAAAAATGTAAGAATAGAAAAATGGAAAGAACAAAAATACTTACTTTCTATTATCTTCAATGAAATGACATTACATTATTCAGAAAAGTAACATGCTATAGCTACATGGGCATTTTCATTACAATAATTTGCAATACTGAGCCAAAAACTACCCTTCTTGAACTGAGTCCCAAAACCCCCTTCATCCATATGTAGTACAATTAACAGTCTTAAAATATTCTAGAAAGTGAAACTTTCCCATTTTGGCTCCTAGGGGCTCAATTTCCCGCTTTAAGTGATTTCTCTCTCTTCTTTTTGTATCAAAACTTGAGTCTTGAAAGCACAACTTCCAAAATTCATAACTTGCGAACCATGTACCCAATTGCCTATTACCTCTTTTCAAAAACCTCTTGAAGTGCCGTATAGCTAGGATGGAAAGCTGCCATCCCGAACAAGTTTTGACCCCTTCTAAAGCTTCTAAGGCCTTCAAAACCAAGTTCAAAGTTTTTTGTACCACCCTGCCAAAGCTAAAAAATTTAATATCTTCAAAACTTGACTTGATCTTGCCATGAAACTTTACCAACATGCTTTTATATCCAAAATGAACCTCCAAGGAAGTAATTAGAACAATCTGTCCTCAAACAAAAGACCTACTAAAAATAGTAAACTTTTCAAAAATAGTAACCCTACCCAAAATAGCCTTTATTGAAAAACTAGACAAATATATTTTTGGGTGATGCAAGATTTCTCTTACACCCTATATGCTCCTACATCAGACACTTGAGATAATTTGAGAAGTGACCTTGTCACATCTCAGGTGTTTAGAGGAAAACCAAAGTGGTCAATCTTTTCCTTTGATAGTCATGATGAATCTTCAACAAGTCGTCCTTTCCATTTGACCAAGTACTCTTCATATTTTCCGTTTCTTGTGCTTCCACCAACACGACTATCCAAGATATCTTCTATCTCCTTTGTAGTTGAAGTAGCTGTAGGAATATTGCACTCCATTTCTGCTATCTCATCTTCAATACTTACTTCACGATACTCTATCAAATTTGAAATATTAAACATTGGTGAAATATTGAGTTCACTTGGCAATTGGACTTCATAAGCATTTCCAGAATTATGCTTCTTCAAGATTTTGCATGGTTCAAACTTCTTCATCTTTAACTTATTATATGTTCCCACTAGAAATTTCTCCTTTATCAAATGAACCATGACTTCATCTCCAACCTTAAATTCCTTACATCTCCTTTTCTGATCAGCCTTATCCTTGTACTGAATATTCATTTTATTAATATGCTTTCTCACCTCTTCATGCAAATTCTTCAGGTAATCTACAAAGTCTTCAGCTTTGGTGCTACTCTTTTCTCCTTAGTCCAACTTCCTTAATTCTAAAGAATCTTGAGGACTACTTCCATATACAATTTGGAATGGTGATTTACCAGTGTTTCTATTAACATAATTATTGTATGCAAATTATGCCTATGGTAAAATCAAATTCCACCCCTTGGACTCATCTCCTACCAAACACCTCAACAGATTTTCCAAGCTCCTATTTACCACTTCTGTTTACCCATCAGTTTGTGGATGGTGCGCTGGTATGGAATTCAAATATGTCTTTAGCTTCTTCTACAATGTCCTCCAAAAGTACCCAACAAAATTACTATCTCGATCTGAAACTATGCTCTTTGGTAGACCATATAGTATCACCACTTCTCTAAAAAATAATTATGGTACATGAACAACATCATTAGTCTTTGTACAAGGAATGGAATGTGCCATCTTTGAGAATTTGTCCACCACCACAAAAATAGAATCATGTCTTCTTTGAGTCCTTGGTAAACCAAGATAAAAGTCCATACTAATATCCTCCCATAGCCTCTCTAGTAAAGGCAATGATTGATATAACCATGTATTCTACTTGGTTCCTTATTCCATCTAACTAATTCAAATTTTTTTCATGAACTTCTTAACATCTTGTTGTAATTGTGTCCAATAATAATGCTCAGAAATGGTTTTATCTTAGACAAAATGTTCAATCAACCTCTGTTATGCTTATCTTTGATTACATTTTCCCTCATGAAATTTTTTGGAACGCACAACTGGCTACCTTTGAATAACCTACTATCTTAGATTATAAAATCCAACCATCTAGTCCTATCTAGAGTAATAGGTTTTGTGTAAGCTCTTAGGGCCTTGCAAAAATTAGGATCTTTAGGATTCAAACTCTTGAGCTGCTAGAACCCAACAACTTTGATCTACATCTCTGCCAACAAATTCTACCTCCCACTCATGGCATCTACAACTCTATTAGACTTTCCACTCTTGTGCTTCAAATCAAAAGTGTAACTTTGCAAAAACTGAACCCATTTTAAATGCTTTTGATTCAACTTTTTTTTGGCTATTCAAATATTGTAAAGCTTTATGATCAGTAAACAAAATAAACTCTTTTGGAAAACGATAATGTCCCCACTTCCACAATGCTTGAACTATAGTATAAACCTCTTGATCATAAACAAAATATTTTCTTTTGGAATCTTTCAACTTCTCGCTAAAATAAGCAATGGGTTTATCTTCTTGACTCAAAGTAGTTCCAATGACATCCCCACTAGCATTATAGTCTACTTGAAATACCTTATTAGAATATGGAAGTGCCAAAATAGGTTGTTCTATAACTTTTCTTTTCAACAAATCAAAACTCTTTGCTGCTCGTGCAGTTCACTTAAACTCTTTTCTATCCCCTCTCATTGTTTTAGTTAGGGGTCCACAAGTACTATTAAAATTCTTGGTAAAATTTTTGTAAAAACTAGCTAAGCCATGAAAATATCTTACCTCAGTAACATTTCTTGGATTAGGCTAGTCAAGGATACCCTTCACTTTCTCTAGGTCCATTTTAAGACCATTTGTTGAGACAACGAATCCTAGATACACTAACTTCTTCACAAAATTGCACTTCTTCAAGTAAATCAATAAATTTTCTTCCCTTGTCTTCTTAAACATCCTTTGAATATGCATTATATACTCTTCCAATGTCTTAGTGAATATCAAAATATCATCTAAGTAAACAATAACAAACTTACTCAAAAATTATTTCAATACCTCGTTCATGAGCCACATGAATGTATTCAGTGCATTGGTTAGGCCAAAGGGCATGACTAGCCACTCATACAAGCCCCCCTTTGTCTTGGAGATTGTTTTTCGTTCATCTCCTTCTCTAATCCATATTTGGTGATATCCACTCTTTAAATCTATCTTTGTGAAGTACTTAGCTCCACTCAAACAATCCATAATATCATCCATCCTTGGAAAGGGAAACCTATAATTGATAGTAGTCTTATTGATAGCTCAAGAATTTGTACATATCCTCCACTCTCCATTTTTATTTGGTGCTAGTACTATTGGTACAACACATTGACTCAAATTCTCTCATTTCAACCCCTTTACAACAAATCACACACTTCTTTGTTCAACTCTTCATTCTCTGCTAAAGTTCTTCTATGGACTGTCTTAGTCGACAAAATAACTCCAAGAATCAAGTCCATTTGATAAATAATCTTTCTTATTGGTAGAAATCTATCATGTACATTATCAGATACAATATCCTAAAACTCATTCAATAAATCTGCAACTTCCATAGGTACATCTTCTACTTCATCTTTATCAACTTTTGGAATTAAAAAAAATTACATATGCTCATGCTTCATGCCTTCTAGAAACTTCCTTCAATTAACTAAACAAATTCTCACATTGCTACATACATTTTCCTCTATTTCCTTCAATAGCTTCAACTTCTGTTGGACTCCATCCTTTGTCAAAGAATAGGTATTTGCATACCCCTCATGTACTACATGATGAGAAAATTGCCATGGTCTCCCTAACAAAAAATGACAAACATCCATAGGTGTAATATCACACAATACCTCAACATGATAGTTTCCAATTTTGAACTTTACTAGACATTACTCATTGATCGAAGCCTTGTGATCCTTTTGCAACTAATAAATTTGCTAGGGATTTAGTGTTGGCAGTGGGTTAGTGTCTCTCATTGGATTCGTGACATGGTTTAATAGCCCCCAGTGTCTTCTATAAGTTTAGTGCTTTTATTGGGTCTTAATAGGTCGATCTTTTGGTGCAACAACAACCTTAGTGATTAACAAGTGGTATCAAAGCTTGGTCACATGTTCAAATTCTTGTAGGTCGTGGCCAGTAACACAGGGAGGGGGATTGTTGGTAGTGGGTCAACGTCTCTTGTTGGATTCATGACATGGTTTAACAATCTCATGTGTCTTCTATAAGTCTAGTGGTTGTATCAGGCATTAATAGGTCAATGTTTTGGTGCAATGACAACCCTAGCAATTAACATTCAGATGCTTCCTTCTCTCTAACTTCAATTTATTAACCATCTCCTCCGAAACAAGGTTAGTAATACTACCGCCATTTATAATGAAATTGCATACCTTACCTTACATCTTGTGCGAAACAAATTATTCCTTTTCTCGGGTTCCTTTTCATCATTTAGTAAGGCTCTTCTGTTAATAAGGACCTCTCCTCTTTTAACATCTTTAGAATGTGAAGACTCAACATCCTCATCTACATGTGCAAATCGTGCATAGAACTTTGGTCTCCTATTTGTCCTCTCTTTATGTTGGGGACACTCATAAGCTCCATGTCCTTCTCTACTCTGGAATTATTGTTAGGAATGAATGCTAAATGTTTGGCAGCCATTCTGTAGCAGTTGTTGCATTCATGACTATGATTGTCATTGATGTCAACACAGTGATTTACCAGAGACTTGCAGAGAAGCAGACATAGTTTGAATTAGCGCACGTGGGTTATTGCAGTTGGAGCTATGCAATGTTGAGGATATATTCTTTGATATGTTATATGTCTATGGTTAAGAGCACATACATTAATTTTTTTATTCATGGAAGTTATGAGCATTTTGGTGGAAGCAGTATTCAGGTAGTGTTCCTGAGTAGCGGTTTGTGGAAATTGGATGATATCTCCTAATCAGGATGGAATCTGGTTTTGCGCAGTTAAAGGGAAGTTGAAGACACATTGATAGTGATGTGGATGATAGCGCAAACTTCGAGGTCACACAAGTGAAGATTTATTGTATTTGGAAGCTGACATTTTTGTGTAATTTTGATGTAGCGTGTAGAAACTTTTATGTTGTAATTGTATGCTGACTCATTTGTAATTACTTGAGTGTGGTATAAAGGAAGGAATGTGTTTCCTTGTATGAAGAAGAGGATAGCAGTGTAAGAATATGAAGTGAAGAAAAGATCTAAATGTGAAAGCGAATTGTGAAGGAAGACATGCGAAGTATAGAGATTTGAAATTGAGATTTGGTGTAACAGTGAGTGCGGTTTGGCACAGTCAGAGAAGAGGTAACATATTATTCTGTTGAGTAATACAAAGATTATTTGGATAGTGTGTTTAGTGATCTTACCCTGAAGTTGTTTGGGCAGTGGGTCCTTCTGTCTTCCATAACTCTTAACAGGGTTAGAATCTTTTAACAGGGATTCAAAATCTCCTAACAGGGATTCATATGTATTGAATGTATTTCATAAGACTCCTAACAGAGTCCATCCTTTCACAAGGAATATTCATATTAGTGCATCTTTTGTGGGCATCATTCCCACCGGGGTTTACTCTTTGATCAAGAGGTTCCCTAGTCAACATATCTTGTGCCATTGTGTTATTGTGTATGAATATCTTTCTATGATTGGTAATTATATTGCTTACATGGTTTAATGTTGTTGAAGTTGATAAAAGTTATAATTATCTGATAACTGATTCACCCCCCCTCTCAGTTATCTTGGTGGACTTTACTTTCTAACAATTATGTCTCATAGAAACCTCCTCTTCTTGGTCCTCACCCTCTTCCTCTTCGTCTTTGATCTCTATTATTTTGATCACGAGGATGATATAAGTTATCTCCACTTTGATTCTAACTACTACTAGAGTCATAATTCTTTTTTTGATCTTCATTTTGACCTCCATAGGATTGTTCTCTTGGATTTCCACCACAACCTCTTCCATTTTGCTTGCTTTCAAACTTCTTGTTCAATTTTTCTTCTACTTTCAAAGCAAATTGATATGCATCTTCAATGGTAGACATTCTTACCATTATCAAATCTTCTTGAATACTCATCCTCAAACCATTTATGTAATAGGAAACCTTCTCCTTGTTGGCTTCAAAATGACCCATTCTGATAACAACTCGGTAAAACT
The DNA here is from genome assembly GCA_027943335.1 of Chamaecyparis obtusa. Taxonomy (NCBI): domain Eukaryota; kingdom Viridiplantae; phylum Streptophyta; class Pinopsida; order Cupressales; family Cupressaceae; genus Chamaecyparis; species Chamaecyparis obtusa. The sequence goes on along the minus strand of BSBK01009356.1, from coordinate 154,913 downwards.
CCTCTGTACACTTTAGACAAATTTTCCTGCTTGCTTCAACCCTTGCATTTTCTTGATCAAATAAAGCTCATAGTCAACATGAATGAACTATCTCTTCAAATTTTCCACCATTCGATCCCATCTTGTTATCTTCTCCTTCCCTCTTCTATTTCTCTCAAACTAAACCTCTTTCCACCAAATTTTAGCACGACCTTTGAGCTTGTCCTTCGTGAGTCTGACCCTCTTAGAGTCTTCTACCTCTTCATACTCAAAATAATCTTCCATATCATTGATCCAATTGACCAACTCTTTTGGATTAATATTTCTAGAAAATGTGGAAACTTTAATCTTTGGTCTCTTTCCAATCTTGGAAATGGCTGTTAAAAACCTAGCCTCATCAGGATCTTTGGTCATTCCTTGTTCTTCTTCAAACTTTCCTTCTTCTTCATATCCATCCTCACTTTCATCTCTCACCCTAATATTGACTCCTCTATGAAAATCCTCTTGTAGTGCTTGGACTTGTCTTTGTAGGGCTCTAAAACCTTCTTCTGTCACACTCGTAACTCTTCCACCATGGTTCCTTTGTGGAGGCATTTTATGCACTTATTTCTTAGACCCACAACCATAATATTGGTGAAAACTACCTCATGTTTAGTGATGTGCCTACACACTTTGGAACTTTTTTCTCTGATACCACTTTATGTAGAGTACTCCCCTTATTCAACCAAACACACAACACAACCAAGAAATAATAAAAAAATTGCAAGAATAGAACAATGGAAAGAACAAAAACACTTTCTTTTAATTATCTTCAATAAAATAACATTAAAATATTCATAAAAGTAACATGCTATAGCGACATGGGCATTTTTATTACAATAATCTGCAAGATTGAGTCACAAACTACCCTACTCGAACTGAGCCCCAAAACCCCCTTCATCCCTGTATATGTAGCACAATTAATCACCTTAGAATATTATAGAAATTAAAACTTTCCCATTTTGGCACCCAGTGGTTTAGTTTCCTACCTTAAGTAATTTTTCTCTCTCTTCCTTTTGTATCGAAACTTGAGTCTCGAAGGCATAACTTCCAAAAGCTATAACTTGTGAATTGTGTATCTGATTTCCTATTATAACCACTTTTCAAAAACCTCTCAAAGCACTCTATAGCTAGTATTGGAAAATGGTATCCTAGATAAGTTTTGAACCCTTCTAGAGCCTCTAAGGCCTTCAAAATTAAGCTCAAAGTTTTTTGTACCACCTCGCCAAAATTAAAAAAATCAATATCTTCAAAGTTGAACTTGATCTTGCCATGAAACTTTATCAGGATGCTTATATATCCAAAATGAACCTCTAGTGAATTAATTTGAACAATCCTTGCTCAAACGAAATACTTACTAAAAATAGAAAACTTTCTAAAAATAGTAACCTTACCCAAAATAGCCTTTATTGAAAAACTAGACAAGATTCTTGGGTGATGGAAAATTGCTCTTACACCCTAGATGCTCGTGCGTCACACACTTTTGCTAGATATTTATTTCCACATAAAGATGTCGCTTCCAACTTGGGTTTCTTCTACATAATTCCTCACAGACTCACCCTACTCTAATTCCACTTCAACGATCCAATCATGCTACTCAAAGATATTGCATAAACACTCACCACCTTCCCATAAATTTCTCCAAAACTTTTCCCTCCTATCATTCCCTATTTTTCAAGAAAGATGCTCCGATATCACAGGACAACACTCCATAAATTTCTAGATAGCTGATCCACCTTGAGAGTTAATAGAAGGGAGCACTCTTGCTAGGTTGTCACTGTCAAGATACTTATTTTGCATAATTTTACACCATATCTTCCCAGGCTCTTTGTAAATTTTCCAAATGATCTTAACCCCTAAAGCTATGTTCTGTTTCTCCATCTCCCTCAAACCAACACCACCATTTTTCTTGAGTTTGCATATAGTCCCCCAACTTATAAGAGTAATTTTCTTCAATTTCTTGGCACCTTCCCCTCTCCTTCCCTCACTCTCTCTCACAATTTTTTTTATGGATTTTCCATGTTTCTCTGAAAGCAACCATAGAAGGAGTAGTTTTGTTATTTGAATGATAATACTATTGATATGATGTTGCAATTATATCTAATTCTGTTAATTCCCCTTTCTTCTCCTCTAGAAAATATGAAAGCTTTGTCTCCCAGTCTTTTTATTTTTCCTTGTATTTGTCTTTGTCTTTGTCTCTATCTTTCCTCTCTCTCCCTCTCCCCCTCTCCCTTCCTCTCTCTCATAATTGTAGGTGTGGTTTGAGGATTGAAAACAACATAATTGTAAGTATTAACATAAACCATGATAGATAGTTTGAAATATTTCTCTCAAAAGTTTATAGTGGATTTACCGTGACGCTCTAATAGAAACTATAAAAAGAGTAGTTATATTACTTAAATGACAATTTTGTTGAGTTGATGTTGTAATTATGTTCAGTTTTATTTAGTCCTCTTTCTCCTCCTCTAGATAGTTTGAAATTTTTCTCTCCCTTTCTCCCCTCTCCTTCTCTCCCTCCCATCTCTCCCTATCTCCCTTTACCCCCTCTCCCTTCCCGTCCCCCCTCTATCTCTCATAAATTTTTAGACTAGATTCACCACGGTAATCCGAAAGAAACCAAAGAAGTAGTAGCTATGATATTTGAATAATAAGGCTATTGAGATAATGTTGCAATTATGTCCATTTATTTTCAGTCCTCTTTCTCCTTATTTGAATAGTTTGAAAGCTTTGTCTCCCTTTCTCTCTTCTCTCTCCCCCTCTTCCATCCCATCTCTTATAATTATAGGTGTGGTTTGAGGATTATATTTAACATAATTATAAGTGTCATCACAATCTATGATGGATAGTTTAAAATATTTCTCTCACAAAATGTTAGAGTGGATTCACCATGCTGCTCTGTTACAAACCATAAAAGGAATAGTTCTATTACTTGAATGATAAGATTGTTGAGCTAATGTTGCATGTATGTCCTATTTTGTTTAGTTTCTCCTCCTTTGGAGAGTTTGAAATCTTATTCTCCCTATATCCCCTCTCCCTATCTCCCTTCCCTCTCTACCTCTCCCCCCTCCCCCTTCCCATGACAAATAGTTTGAAAGATTTATCTCACAAAATTTAAGAGTGGATTCACCATGCTACTCTGAAAAAAACTATAGAAGGAACATTATTGTAAGTATCATCATAAGCCATGACAAATAGTTTGAAATATTTCTCTCACAAAATTTTAGAGTGGATTCATCATGCTACTTTGAAAGAAACCATAGGAATACTTCCATAATCTAAATGATAAAACTATTGAGATGAAGTTGTAATTATGTGTAGTTATATTTAGTCCTCTTTATCCTATTTTGGATAGCTTGAAATATTTCTCTCCCTCTCTCCCCTCTAACTTTGTCTCTTCCCACTCTCCCACTCTCCCTATCTCTCTCTCTCTCTCTCTCCACACTATTTTCCCCCCCATCAATAGTAGATTACTTCAACCCTAGACATACAAAGCCAACCCTAGCTAGTACACAGAAAGGAGTGGCATTTATTTGTCATGGTTGGAGAATGGAAGGATGAAAATTAGTATGGGTTGAGTATGCCAGATCCAATGTATGTTGGGTTGAAGCTATCGCCATGTCTCCACACACTCTAAGTTCCTACATCCATCATGCTCGAAGACTGAGAAGACCTAGTTATCATTGGCTCTTAGGATCATCAATGTTCTTCCATGCAATCTCTCTCTCTCTCTCTCTCTCTCTCTCTCTCTCTCTGAATTAAACAACAAAAAACTCCCATACGCGCACCCTTGCCGAATCTCTACAATCCATTTTCTCTTACATAGTATTAGTGAGTGGGTAAGTCAATATTTGGACCAAAAATAGGGAAGAACTAAGATAATTTTATGGAGACAAACTATATTATGAGAAAGTTAAAAAAATAATAAATTTGACTTGTGTGCATGCTAAGGCTAATATGGGACTAGGAATACCTAGCTACTATTATCTCCCTAGGATCATCAACGTTCTTCCAATATGGTCTCTCTCTCTCTCTCTCTCTCTCTCTCTCCCCCCCCTTGAATTTGAAAGAAATAAACTCCCATAACTATACCCTTTTTGAAACACTACAATTTGTTGTCTCTCACATAGTATTAGTGAGTGGAAAATTCAATAATTGGTCCAACAAGAGGGAAGAACTAATAAAATTTTATGCACATAAAATATATTATAACTGTATTGTCCTAAATTTTAAGCACCTATGTTCTCTACAACTTAATGATTTTTTAGCACCCACCTTACTGTTGGAAAGTTTGGATAAGTTTTCATTGATGTCAACATGTCCGTTAAGAAGTTTGGCCAGTGGTGCAGTATGTTTAGAGGTTTGATGAGGATTGGTTATTACAAATGAGGAGTCAGGAACCTCATGGGATGATGCAAAGGCTGTATACTTTGACCATGTCAAGTTTTAGGGGTTGAGATGATGATTTGGATGAGTTTTGAGATCATAGATTGTGACTAGCCATTTTCTTATCTACCAGTGAAGTGATAGAGTCACAAAGACTACTTTAGTGAGAAAGTTCAAGTTGATATTTTTGGTTGTGCATGAGGGAGTATGATTAGGACATGGTGATGTGTCCTCAACTCAAAATTTTTGTGATTCATATATTTGCAAGGCATATTTTTGTTGTCACAAAGGTAGTTGGCAACGTTCTTGAGGTTTAAGCATAAAATATTGGTGAATCCAATGGTTGGGGTGGATTTGATTGTTTGTGTGTTATTCATTATACCTAAGGATTTTCTTGGATTATGTTCCTTCTGAGTTGGAGGTCTACATCGATCAAGGTTATGAGATTTGAGGTGTTCTTCATTTGTTGTTGGTTTTTCTTGTATTCTTGGCTGACATGATTGGAAAAACATTATATGATCGATTGGTAAAAGGTTTAAACGAAATGTTATGATCTTGAGGTGTTTGATAAGGATCAATGCTATGTTTTGGTTGACATGATAAAAATTTATTTTTTTGGTACGGTGAGGTGAAAATTTAAAAGTTAGGTTTTTTCGACCTTGTTCTTGATAAAGGTTGATGAATTAGGGAAAAATGTGTGTGCAGAAGTGTGTGGGTGATTGCAGACACCTGTAATTTATTGGAGATAAGTTGTGCATATCTATAGAAGGTTGAGTTGCTCATATGAATGTGGTAGATATAACTACAACAAAGATCTAATTGTACTTCATTGGAACTGACCTAGGTATAGGGTAGATGCCATTATACAGTTTGAAAATCATCAAATTATTATCTAATTTATTATTTTAATACAATGAGTATTCCTAAGGGTTGTAACCCTCTTTTACTTGACCAATGAGCTCTAGGAAGCGTGCATGCATGCATGCACATTACCTATTTGTAATAAGCCTATACTTATAAAAAGATATTAGTCTATTTTTTGGTTCAAGCCCCCACCGTGTTTTTCACCCTAGTTTGGGTTTCCATGATAAAAAATCTTGTGTTGTGTGTTGTGGATTGATGCAAGGGTAGATGGAGAGAGGGGCCAAAGGTACACCCTAACCAGATCCACCTTGCAGAGATCACACACGGAAGCAACAACAAACAACAGTGAGAGAGAGAATGCAGATACTTTCATATATTATCTTCAATTGATTCATACATGTTAGGCTGTAAGGCCTTCCTGGTTTAGGCCAAATATTATGATCAAGTATAGAAGTCCTCTAATATGCGAGGATCTATCAATAATCTCTAATTCCTATCTTCTATCTTCTATCCAAAAACTCCCTCTAAACTCTAACCAAACAACCACATTTATACAGAGGCTACCGAACCAAGTTGGCCTTCAGATCCACCATCAACGGAAGGAATGACCAGATCTAGGTCTACACACTTCCCAATGATAGATACCATCATTAAATCCATGAACAAATATAAATGCAAGAGTCAGCCTCAACATAAATCCAAAATAAAAAACTCGATAAGCAAGGATAACCGAGCGCTAGACAAGCATCACCGAATGCCAGGGAAATTCACCAAGCACCAAAGAGATAATTGACCAACACCGGTAAATAAAGGAAACCAAGCAACACTGGACCAACTCGGTCAAATAAGGAACCGAACAACACAGAAAACTTCAAACATGTTTTTGGTGACACAGTTTTGCCAAGGACCTGAGATGCTCCTGCATCAGACACTTAGGGTTAATTGAAATGATTTTCTAAATTATCAAATAGGTATGATCTGAGCTGCATTCAACTTAGATTGTGAAATCCATGCACTATCTTCAATCAGTCTATTCTTCTACTTTACTAGGTATTCCATATACTATTTTCCTCTTGTACTTCTACCAATTCTTTGCTCCAAAATTTGCTCAATTTCTTCCATTTGTTTCTTAGGATAATCCATTAGCACTGTCATTTCTTCATCAAGTTAATGATACTCATACAAATCAACAATGTTGAATATAGGTGATATATCCATGTCATCAGGTAACTCAATCTCATATGCATTTCCATTGTCAAATTTCCTCAGTATCTTGCAAGGGCCAAACTTCTTCATTTTCAGGTTCCCATATGTTCCAATAGGAAATTGGCCTTTCTTCAAATGAACCATTACTTTATCACCGATTGCAAAAGTCTTATGTAATCTTGATCTATCAGATCTGTCTTTGTATTTTTGATTACTTACTTCCAAATTATGTTTCACATCTTCATGCAATGTCTTCATGTATTCAACAAACTTCATTCCTTCAACACTTCTCTTTCTTTCATCAACAATATCCCTTAAATCTGATATACCTCTCGGTTGTATACCATTTACAATCTAAAAAGGTGTTTTCCCAATACTCCTACTCATTGAATTATTATACGCAAACTCTGCTTGTGCCAACAGAAAAGCTCAATTACTTGGCGTGTCTCCAGCTAAACATCTCAAAAGGTTTCCCAAACTTCTATTCATAACTTCTATCTATCCGTCAGTTTGTGGGTGAAATGTAGACCTATATTTTAACTCAGTGCCAAAATTTCTCTAAAGGGTCTTCCAAAAGTATCGAACAAATTTACTATCTCGGTTAGAGATAATACTCCTCGGTAATCTATACAATCTGATAATTTCCTTAAAGACAATATCTGCTATATGTACTACATCTGATGTCTTTCTACAAGGTATAAAATGTGCCATTTTAGAAAATCTATCCACAACAACAAATATAGAATCATTACCTCTTACTGTCTTCGGTAAGCCAAGAACAAAATCCATATTGATGTCAATCCAAGGTTTCTTAGGAACATAAATCAGTGTATACAATCCAGTATTCTGACTTACTCCTTTTGCAACTTGACAAATTCCACAACTTTTCATAAATTTTTGAACATCTTTATACAACTGTGGCCAAAAGTATTTCTCCTTAAGAAAATTCAATGTTTTATCAACGCCAAAATGTCCATCCAAACCACTAATATGTTTCTCCTTTATCAAATTAGTTCTCATTGCTCCTTTCGGTATACACAACTGAATACCCTTAAACAACATACCTTCTTGAATAAAATATTCATCCCATTTTACTACTCAGTTGATCTTGAATAGGTGCACTGCACTTTCTCCATAGCTCAGAAAAATCAAGATCAGATTCATAAGAATCTCTCATGTCATCAAAGCCAAGAACTTCAATTTTTATCTTGGTCATCAAAGATCTTCTTCTACTTAATGCATCAACAACTCGGTTAGTGACTCCACTCTTATGCTTTATCACAAATGTATAACTCTACAAATACTTAACCCATTTCATGTCTTTGATTCAACTTATTCTGACTACCCAAATACTGTAAACCCTTATGATCGATATATAACACAAATTCACTTAGTATCAAATAATGTCTCCATTTATTCAGTGCTTAAACAATAGCATAGAATTCTTGATCATACACAGAATATTTCCTTTTTGCATCATTCAACTTTTCACTAAAGAAAGCAACAGGTTTACCTTCTTGAATCAACACAGATCCAATTGCACTACCACTTGCATCATATTCCCCTTGAAATACTTTATTGAAATCAAGCAAGGCCAAAATAGGCAATTCAGGATCCTTCTGCTTCAGAGTCTCAAAACTTTTATCAACTCCATGTGTCCACTTGAATTCTCTTTTATCTCCTCTCATAGTCTTAGTCATATCATTACAAATTTAAATGAAATTTCTAATAAACTTTCGGTAAAAACTTGCCAAACCATGAAATGATATTACCTCACTACTATTCTCAGGTGTAGGCCAATTCAAAATAGCTTTAACCTTTTTAGGAACCATCAGCTGAAATCACAAATCCCAAATACACAATCTCCTCTTTCATGAATGAACACTTTTTCAGATTTATCAGAAAATTTCCTTCTTTCAACCTCTGTAATACTTGTTTAACATGCAAAAAATGTTCTTCTCTGGTCTTACTAAATATCAGAATATCATTAAGATATACAATCACAAACTTACCCAAGAATTTCTTCAAAACTTCATTCATCAATCTCATAAAAGTACTTGGTGCATTAGTTAAACCAAAAGGCATAACCAACCACTCATACAAACCTTCTTTTGTCTTGAAAGAAGTCTTCCACTCATCACCTTCTCTAATTCTGATATGATGATACCCACTTTTCAAATCAATTTTGGTAAAATACTTTGCTCCAGTCAAACTGTCCATTATGTCATCCATTCTTGGTATATGAAACCTGTATTTCACTGCTATCTTGTTGATTTCTCTAGAATCAGTACACATTTTCCATTCTCCATTCTTCTTAGGTGCCAATACATCAGGTACTACACAATGACTCAAAATTTCTCTGATCAAACCTTTCTACAACAATTCTTGAATCTGTCAATTTAATTCTTGATTCTCGGTAGGTGTCAACCGATGTGGTGCCTTATTTGGTAAACTAGCTCCAGGGATTAGATCCATGCAATGATCAATGCTTCTCTTCGATGGAAAACCATCAGGTACATTATTAAAAATAATTTCACTATATTCGGTGAGTAACTTATCAATCTCCTCAGGGACACTATCCTCTATTTTCTTACTCAGTTTGTTAGGAATCAAAACAAAACATACATCATTCTTCTTCAAATCCTTAACAAACTTTCTTCCTTCCACTAAGAAAATTTTCACATATGTGCAAACATTAGTAGCAGGTTCTTCAATCAAAGGTAACAAGATTTGTCTTCTTCCATCACCCAAATAGTATATTTATGCAATCTCCCATCATATATAACATGTCTATCATATTGCCAAGGTCTACCCAACAAAATATGACAATAATCCATAGGCATGATATCACATAACACCTTATCATAGTACTTTCCAATTTTCAAATTCACATAACATTGTTCACTTACCAAGAGTGTATGCTCATCTTTGATCCATGAAATCTGATAGGGCTTCAGATGTTCCAACCTTTTCAACTACAACTTTGTGACCATTTCCTCAAATGCCAGATTCTTCAAGTTACCACTGTCAATGATTACCTTCCAAACTTCATTAGAAACTCTACATCTGGTCTTGAACAAACTTTTCCTTACCGAATATTCCTTATTACTTTCACTCCAAAGTGCTCTCCTTACCATCAAGTTATTTTCCTTCTCAGGTTCATTTGGTGACTCTTCGTGCACCAAAGCATTTCTACTGTTACCGACCTTCTTACTTGCATGTGTACACTAAAATGATCTATGTCCTTCTTCTCCACAATTATAACAAGTTCCTCAGAAACCACCTCTATTATAACCACCTCGGTAGTTACTGCCTCTGCCTCTAGATGAAATTTCACCTTTCCACTCGGTCTTGCCTTTATCCAGAGTTGTCTTTTCAGGTTCAGATCTACTATTTTCACCATAAGATCTATTAGAAATAGGGAATACTGGGGGGGGGGGGTGAATTAGTATTCTACAAACTTTTACTTTTGCCCAATTATGGATATAACAAATTAACTTGATGCTTGCAAAACAAAGTAAACTAAATAACATGCAAAGCAATAAAGAAAATGAACTCATAACACCATGTTTTTTCTTGAGGAAACCCTGGCCAAGGGAAAAGCCCGGTGGGGATGATACCCACAACTGATCCACTAATCAAAAGTATCCTGTTAAGGATGTTGACCCTGTTAGGAGTCTATTACATACATATAATGTCTCTGTCCTAATTAAAGGACTCTAGGCCTTGTTAGAAGCCTCAACCTTGTTAAGAGTTGGTATTACAAGATAGAATGATTAAAAAATGAGCTCACTTCCCAAACATGTAATATATAATGATACCTGATTACAAAAGGTAACGTACATAACCTTTCACTACTATCGAATAGCTTTCCTATTCTGATTTAGCTTTCTAGCTTCTTCGCTTTCATATACAAAGTCTGCTTGCTTTTATTTTATAACATATATCTTCACATCATATCATTACACTATCTTATTACATCATGCATATGTCTTCACATTACATACTTCTTACATTTATATAAGTTATTAAGAATAATAACCTTATAGTTGGCTTTACAAAACATAAACTCTTTCCAAATTACAAAACTAACTTTTGCTTCCCAAGAGTTAACATCTAGGATGTCATACCTTGTATGGTTAAGTCATTATTTTGATAAACAAAATAATCCCTTAACTATTATACTTGTTCTATCTTCTTACTCTGCTCAGTCAGCTTCGACTTTGTCTTAGTAATCTTGTAATAACTCCTTCCGTACATGCCGTACAGAATTGCACTTCCATATTTGTCTTTGTCATACAAAATTATCCATGTTCAAGTGCACATGCACTGAACCTACTTCTGTCAACATTGCTATCCAAAACTGTCTCTGGTTAGACTGGAAAATGCTGCTATACTTAGACAATTTTACTTGCACTCTAACATAAATGCTTGCTATCATAGTGCGATCTTCACACTGATTATATGTTTCCATAATGAAAACAACTTGATATCCTACTCATCCAAATTTGCAACAATCTCCCCCTTTTTCATTGGTGGCAACATATAAGAAAATTGGCTAAGTCTTACAAAAACTTCAAAATTGTGGCCATAACAAAAATTCTTCAATATACTTATATCTTTGAATATATACTAAATATCTATACCCCCCCTAGGAGTATGCCTCCATACTGTCTATACAATATATCATACTGTCTATACAATTTTCTGCTATCACTTTCTAGTATCACTCCCCCTTTGACAACAATGACAAAAAAGGGTGCCAAAATTGTTCAAAAAAAATGTTTACCTTTTCATCTTTGTTCTCAGAGATTTTTAGATCTAGTTCCTTGCGTTCTTCACTTATCTTAGATGAGTTAAATCCGAGATCAGTTGTATCATAATAAGGCTTTTGATAAGACATTTGTTCATCAATCTTCTCACCGGTGGGATACAATTTTTCAAGATGTTGTTTAGACTGAGTCAATTCACCTTTCACAATTATATTGTACTTCTCAAGTTCAACATACTACAATTTATTTTTCTCAAGTTCAGATGTCACTTTACAAAGTTTAGACTTTAGATCTTCATTTTCAGATTTCAGATTTGATTAATTCTTGCTATTTCCATCTTTCAAACTTAACTTCAGATCTACAATCTTTAATTCATGTTTAAGGATCTCATTCTCTTTCTTTAGATTTGAAATCTCATCACAATCTTCGATTTGAATTATAGGTTCTTTCTTTGATTTCAGTTCTTCCAATTTTTCTTTTAGCTTCTCAATGAATTTCTTCACATCATCATATTTCCCTTTCAAAGTATCTCTTTCTTTAGTAAGAATATCAATCTGTTCAAGAGCTTCTTCAAGATTATCCTGTAATTGATCCATATCCATAGAGATCTTACTCAAGCTGCTAGGCTTTCTTTGAATAACTTTCTTCTGAGTAACTTGGCTCTGATACCAATTGTTAGAAATAGGGAATACTGAGGGGGGGGGGGGGTGAATTAGTATACTACAAACTTTTACTTTTTCCCAATTATGGATATAACAAATTAACTTGATTCTTGGAACAAAGTAAACTAAATAACATGCAAAGCAATAAAGCAAATTAACTCATAACACCATGTTTGTTCTCAAGAAACCCTGGCCAAGGGAAAACCCTGGTGGGGATGATACCCACAACTGATCCACTAATCAAAAGTATCCTGTTAAGGATGTTGACCCTATTAGGAGTCTATTACATACATATAGTGTCTCTGTCCTGATTAAAGGACTCTAGGCCTTGTTGGAAGCCTCAACCCTGCTAAGAGTTGGTATTACAGAATAGAATGATTACAAGATGAGCTCACTCCCCAAACATGTAATATAAAATGATATCTGATTACAAAAGGTAAAGTACATAACCTTTCACTGCTGCTGAATAGCTTTCTTATTCTGATTTAGCTTTCTAGCTTCTTCTCTTTCATATACAAAGTCTGCTTTCTTTTCTTTTACAACATATATCTTTGCATCATATCATTACACTATCTTATTACATCATGCATATATCTTCACATTACATACTTCTTACATTTATACAAGTTATTAAGAATAATAACCTTACATTCGGCTTTACAGAACATAAACTCTTTCCAAAATAAAAAACTAACTTCTGCTTCCCAAGAGTTAACATCTAGGATGTCATCCCTTATATGGTTAAGTCATTATTTTGATAAAAAAAATAATCCCTTAACTATTATACTTGTTCTGTCTTCTTACTCTGCTCAGTTGGCTTCGACTCTGTCTTAGTAATCTTGCAATAAATCCTTCCGTACATGCCGTACAGACTTGCGCTTCCAGATGTGTCTTTTTCATACATAGAATTATCCATGTTCAAGTGCACATGTACTGAACCTACTTCTGTCAACATTGCTATCCAAAACTATCTCTGGTTAGACTGGAAAATGCTACAATACTTAGATAATTTTACTTGCGCTCTAACATAAATGCTTACTATCATAGTGTGATCTTCATACTGATTATATGTTGCCATAATGACAAAAACTTGATATCCTACTCAACCAAATTGCCAACAAGATCTAACTCTTCCCCTAGGGAATCTACCACCTCTACCTCTTTGTCTTTGCTCATGTTTCTTGTTCAATTTTTGCTCAGCTTTCAATGCAAATTGATAAGCCTCTTCAATGTTCTCCAATTTGACCAAACTAATTTCTTCTTGGATGGAAAATCTCAAACCATTTAGGTATCTAGAAATTCTTTCCACATCATCTTCATCATGTCTAGATCTGATATCTAGTCTTTATAAATCCTCAGTATATTCTTTTATCGAGCTATCTTTCCGCCTCAAACTTTGCATTCTCCTAACTAGGTTAATCTGATAATCACAAGGTAAGAACTTCCCTTTCAATTTATTCACCATTTTATTCCATACCTTGATTTTTTTTTTGCCTTTCCTCTTTCTGTCCAATTGCAGATGTTCCCACCACAAGGATGCATGACTCTTCAACTTTGTGCTTGCAATTTTCACCTTCTTTTCCTCAAGTACATTTTCATATTCAAAGTACTTTTCCATCTTGGTGATCTAGTTCACCAATTCACCAATTCATCAAAATCCAATTTTCCACTATACTCAGGAGGATTAAAGTGTGGTGTAGACTTCAAATTTTTCAAAGACTTAAAAAATATTTCCTCACCTTGATCCATCACCGGTGCAAGTTCTACATAAACTTGTTCTTCCTCAATTTCATCATCACTCACAGCTTCAAGATGTCTTCCTCTTCTCTGGGCTGTTTCAACAACTTCTAATCTAGAAAGAAGTTGTATCAACATGTCTACCAATCTTAGATCCACAGCTTGCCTCCCACGAACCATCTTGAAACCCTCTGCAATTGCAGGCCAGATCGCAATCTGCTACCCCACAAAAATTCAACTAGGGTTTGACAAGAAGGAACCCTCAAACCTAGATTCACAAACTAGATCCAGATCTCACCTCTCTCTAATACCACCTAATGAAAAGGTAGATGGGGAGAGGGGCCAAAGGCATACCCTAACCAGATCCACCTTGCAAAGATCACACACAAAAGAAACAACACACAACATTGAGAGAGATAATACAAATACTTTCATATATTATCTTCAATTGATTCATACATACCAAGCTGTAAGGCCTTCTCGATTTAGGCCAGATATTATAATCAAGTATGGAAGTCCTCCAACATGCGAGGATCTACCAATAATCTCTAATTTCTATCTTCTATCCAAAAAATCCCTGTAAACTCTAACCAAACAACTACATTTATATAAGAGGCTACCAAACCAAGTTGGCCTTCAGATCCACCATCAATGGAAGGAATGATGAGATCTAGGTCCACATGCTTCCCAATGATAGATACCATCATTAAATCCATGACTGAATATAAATGCAAGTGTCAGCCTTAACAAAAATCCAAAATAAACAACTCGGTAAGCAAGGATAACTAAGTGCTAGACAAGCTTCATCGAACGCTAGGGAAATTCACCGAGTGCCAAAGAGATAACCGACCAACACTGGTCAACAAAGGAAACCGAGAAACACCGAACCAACTTGGTCATAGAAAGAACCGAACAATACAGACAACTTCAAACATGTTTTTGGTGACACAGGATTGCCAAGGACCCGAGATGCTCCTGCATCATGGATGCTTTCATATTTGTGCTTACTTTCTTTACTCATCATAAATAAAACATAAGGGTTTCATGGATTAAGGGTTTAAGGGTTTTGAAGAGTTAGAAGCAATTGATTAACCCCTCCTCTCAGTTTCTTACTACATTATTTACTACAATTGGTATCAAAGCTTGGTCCCTTGAAGGAAGCCTAACTGCCTGAGGGAGATCCAAAGATGGAAACTTACAACAAGGACAATCCAAGGTTTGATGGAACTAATTACATTTTGTGGAAGATTCACATGATAGTTCACCTCAGATGCATTGATGAAGATTTTTACAAGGTCGCCAATTCAATTTACAGTCCTACAAATCCTACAGCCCCACAAGAGATTAATGATGCGAAAGACAATATTATGGAAAATGAGGCTTTATTGAGTGCTTTGACAGATGTCGAGATGAAAAATGTCATGGAATCAAATATGGACAATGAGATATGGGAGAAGTTGCATACCTTTTATGAAGGAAACAAGGAATTCAAGATTGTCAAGTTTCATAGCTTGAAGGGATAGTATGAAGCCTTAAACATGAGTGAATATTAGAGGGTTTCTTTTTACATGCTTAAAGTAAATGAGATGGTGTGTTCTGTTAGATGTGATGGAGGTACCCTAGAAGAAGAGGATATTTTTTCTAAAGTACTGAGATCTTTACCTCCTACCTATAAACACAAAGTTGTAGCCATTGAGGAGATTCGGAAAAGTGACACCCATACAAGAGAAAAGTTGATTGGGAAGCTTACTTATTTTGAATTGAGTGATTTTGGTGGTGCATTACCTAAGACTAATACAACACTCAAATCTAGTGTACATGGGAAGGACATGTAGAGATCAGACCAGGGAGAAGGATCTATAAGGAGAATGTAAAGATATAAGAAAGAGATGAGAGAGCTTGAAGAAGAAGAGAGAGAGATTCAAGATTTGGAAGCATTGATTGCAAGGAGAATACCAAAATGATATGGTAAGTACAAAGGAAATATGCCGCTTAAATGTTTTTCATGCAAAGATAAGACACTTTGATCTATATGTCCCGAAAGAGTTCCTAAGTTTAAGCCCGGTTACAAACCTAGAGAAAGGAAATGTTACTATGTTTTTACTAAAGGAGTTAATGATCATGATTCTAATGATATTGATAAGGATGATGATAAATTTACATATATTTCTATTAAATATGAAGAGTCTAAGTCTGAGGTTTCCATTCCTACTAGTTCTGATAATTTGTTGTTGAAGAGAAAACCCTTGCATCTCAAGTTGTTAAGAAGGATGAATGGGTAATAGACAATGGATGATCTCATCATATCATTGGTGATAAGAGAAAATTTGTGAGCTATGAGAAGTATAATGGCAGTATGCTAAGATGGGGAAACAACACTGGTGGTATGACTAGAGGTAGAGGTTCTATTTATCTAGATGGTAAGAATAATGTAGATGATGTATTATATGTTGAAAACACAATCTTCTTAGTATTGGACAATTGATGAACAAAGGTTATGAACTTCACTCCAAAAATTAAAAATGCAAGATTTTTAATAAATTTAGGATAGAGATAGAAATAGGAGAAAAGAAAAGAGGTAACTTATTTCATTTGAATACTAGTCTGAGAAGTTGTTTGATTGCTCTAGTAGATGAAAGATGGTTATAACATAAGAGGTTGTGTCACGTGAACTTTGACAATATTGTGGCTATAAGTTATAAACATGCTATAAGAGATATTCCTAAAGTGAAGAATTATACTAATGCTATTTGCAAAGAACACCAATTGGGTAAGAAAACAAGAGTTGCTTTCCATTCCAAATTTGAAAATTCTAATGGATTGTTAGATCTTGTTCAAACTGATTTGTGTGGTCTTGCTAAGAGTAGACGATTGCAAGATGATAGGTATTTCATGTTGCTAATTGATGACTTTTCAAAGATGACATGGGTGACTTTCTTGAAGGATTTGTTTGAAGCTTTTTAGAAGTTTAAAGGTCTTTAAGTCCTTGGTTGAGAATGAAATAAGATTGAGATTAAAATGCTTGAGATCAGATAGAGGAGATGAATTCACATTAGGTGAGCTCAATACTTTTCATGATAAGCATGGAATAAAGAGATAATTTTTAGCTGCAAGGACTCTACAATAGAATAAAATGGTAGAGTGGAAGAACATGTCCATTTTAGACACTACTATGACCATGATTCTTGAAAGGAATGTTCTACAGATGTTTTGGAGAGAAGTGGTTTCCACTGCAGTCTATACTCTCAACTGAGTGCAGATAAAAGGAAATACTAGTAAGACACCTTATGAACTTTGGTGTGGAAATGTGCCTACTATAAATTATTTTATAATTTTTGGTAGTAAATGTTACATTAAGAGAGATAAGGACACAAGAAAATTTTGTGCAAGGAGTGATGAAGGTATATTCCTTGGATAATCTACCAAAAGTAAGGCATATAGGTGATACAATAAGAGCTTGAAGAAGACGATGGAAAAGAACAATGTTAAGGTAGATGAGTGCTTTGAGAGTGTAACCATATGATGTAGTTATAGTTCTGATGATCATAAAAAAATTAATTAAAGACAACAACATCAAGATTAGAGTCAAGCTCCATGTGTTTCAGTGAGTGCAAATGGTAAGGCCTATACAAGTGGAGAAGAGGAAGTACAAAGACCTATAGTAAGGTAGAAAACACCAAGGTATGTGAGAATAAATAATTCTAAATATCAGATCATTGGTGATAGGACTAAGGGTGTTTAGACTAGGAGAAAGTTTTCTCAAGATCAGATCTACCTAATATCAAAGATTGAACCAAATAATGATCATTGGGATAAATATATTGAAAAAGAGCTTATGATTACAAATGACTACACATAGAAGATCATGATTAGTTCAACCAAACTTGATTCATTTCTTGAAAGTTAGAGGAGTTTACTAAACAATAATGGTCTTAGATTTGAGAAAGGAGAAAGTTCTCGATCTGGTCAAGACAAGCCTAAAACTAAAATACAGATAAACAAAACTAAGAATATTTTGACAAGACTATTTAAAACTCATAAATTTAGTGGTACGTGCTTTGTTTTTGGTAAGTTTGGTCATAAATCCATATAATTGTAGAAAGAAAAATTATTTCTCTAGTTGTAAAGGGCATATCCATGAATCAAGTATATGCAATGGTGTGAGGAAGAAGAATAATATTGTCAAAAGGGAAAAAATTATATGCCAATGTGCTAAAAAGAAGGATGAAGAAAGTAGATAGAGCATTTTTATACATCTCAGATGTAACATATCTGAACACATTGTTAAATATTGCAAAAGCAAGAAAGTGAAAAAATGTGGTTTGGTATGAATGGACAAGAACATGCAGAAGAGTAATTAGATTAAGAAGACGAAAATGGATAAGAAAGGTTAGATTGTCCAAAGAATGGAGAAATATGACAAAGGAAAAGAAAAGATAAGAATAGGTAAAGGAAAAAAGCATAAAAATAAGTCAAAGAATAAGAAGAGAAAGGATAATGCAAAAAAAGAATATACTCTTGCACATCTCAGAGACAAGTTAGGAATAATTTCCCCTTTTGATCAAAACTAAGATGCAGAGGACTACATCAATCTAGAACACTTCATGGAGATATCATTTAGTTGGATAGGTGTTTGGAGGATACTACTCAAGATGAGTAGCCAACTCAAAAATTTAGGAGTTTAGATTTGATGTGTTGGATTAGGTTAATGATGGCTCATAGAAGATAACATGCCTTTGTGATTGATGTCAAAGGGGGAGAAGAGTGCATGTGAAAAAAAAGTTATATACTTGCACATAAGAAATAGATTTAGATAAGGAGAAGAGTGCATATCTAATGGGGACTCACTGATGGAGAGAAGAGTATGTAATCATATTGGAACCAAGGGAAGCTTTCTTCTAGGGGGAGAAGAGATAGAGGGATTCTAAAGGAAGATGAGTTAGAGAGACTATGAAAGATAATGATGAATATTGTGGACACTATTGGTAGTATTGTTGATTACACTTCTAGGATAGATATTGTGTTGGTTATGATTGCATTAGTTATTTTTCCCATCACATGTTTTCATCAATTCCAAAGGGGAAGATTGTTGGCAAGTTTGGATATGTTTTCATTGATGTCAACATGTCTGTGTTACTCCTATTTGAGCATTAATGGTTTTCATTAGTATCACTTAGTCATACATTGGTAAAGGAGACAAAGTAGGATAGTTGATCAATACATAAAGCCTATACACTGAGCATGACACAAGGCAGATACCTGAGTTAAGTGAGTACAACTTTGACTGAATCTTACCAAGCCAGATGATCACCAAGTACTGAACACTGTGGTCATTAAGCATTCATATGAACCAAGCACCAGTTAATTACCAAGAAATGAATGCAGTGAACATCGAGTGAAATAGGAAATGAAATAGCAGTTTGGAATGCACAAACAACAAGGAAAATGGTTTACACCGATCAGAAAATGGTTTATGAAGATTGAGACATAATTTAATATGGATGTAATCATTAAATTGTTGATGATTCCTATGTATTGTAGATCTAGGTTATTTATTTCCACTGTTGATATTAGGTTTTCTAAGATATTGTAAAACCCTAATTAGGTCAAGTAAGTTTGATATAAAATTTGCAAGGATGTCATTTGATTATGTATCATCAAGAAGTAGCCACACTGAGGACATCAAAAGATCAGTCAAGGTTTTTGACATAAGGATTTGACAAAAGTATTTAGTTTTTTAGAACATACATAAGGCTACCAAGTAGTACAGACGGACATACACACCATAATGAGGTGATAAATTTATAGTATTTAATAGATCTGAATCAAGCAAGTTAAAGTTTCTATTTACAGATATATCACTATTATTATTTAACCATTATAAAAGATTTCTAAATATCTTAATAGAGTGAACTTAACAGTTCTATTGTAAATCTCTTAACCGAGTGCACACTTGATTGTGTTGCTAAAATCCTTTAACCAGGTAGATTTAGCTGATCTTATTGTTACTCCTAACAGGGTAAGATCACCATAAGTGATCACAATCTTTGTAGCCTTAACAGACATACTTTGTTACTATAGCAGTGAAGCATTGTGGGTGTCATCCCCACCATAGTTTTTACCTTCTAACAAGGGTTTCTATGATACCAAAACATGTGTGTTAAGTGTACGGAGTTTCATGAATGATTGATTGATTAGGTTACATGTATTTACATTTCATTTATATTTGAATGTATGCTACATGCAATAGATTTAGCCGGTTAATGTTATCTATGCTTACAAATTTTTCAGTCTTGAAAAGTTTTAAAGGTACCGATTCACCCCTTTCCTCTCAGTACATATCTTTCCATAATCCCAACAATTGGTATTAGAGCTAGTTCTCTTATTTTGGAAAGTTTAATAACTGAAGAGAAGATATTAATGATGGAAAGGTATAAGCTTGATAAGACTATTGAGAATCAGAGAATACAAATGCAGATCTACATTGAACAATTCAAAGAAGCCAACGAAGAATTGAGAAAGTTACTGATCAAAAGGAAAGATATGGCACTTTAGAATAATGAGATTGATTATCATGAAGAAGAGACAGATGATCCATTTGAAGGATCTGGATCTAGTAGCATATTTGATGCATCTAAAGGAACCATATGAAATCTATTTGACAAGAATCTACATCTTACTGAACAAGTGAAATCATTGCAAATCAGTCAAGAGACACAAATGGTTAGAATGATGTTAGAAAGTAAAGTCCATCAAGATAACTGAGAGGGGGGGTGGTGAATTAGTTATTAGATAAATATAAATTTTATCACTATTAACAGATTTCAACCATGTAAGAAATGTAAGTAAAAACCATAGAAAGATAAACATACACAATGACACAATAACAAAAGATATGTTAACTAGGGAACCTCTTAATTAGAGAGTAAACCCTGGTGGGAATGATGTCCACAAAAGATGTACCAATATAAAAATTCCTTGTGAGAGGATGGACTCTATTAGGAGCCTTATGAAATACATTCAGTAAATATGAGTCCCTGTTAGGAGACTTTGAATCCCTATTAAAAGATTCTGACCCTGTTAGGAGTTATGGAAGATAGAAGGATCCATTGTCCAAAGAACTTCAAGGGCAAGATCACTGAACACACTGTCCAACTAATATCTGTATTACTCAAACAAAATAATACCAAATAATTACTAATCTCAACAACTTATCTTTTCTCCTCTTCTTGTGCCAAACTGCAACAACTACTTCACCAGATCTCAATATCAGATCTCTGTAATTCGCATATCCTCTTACAACATATATTGCTCAATTCCATAATTCACCTTTTTTTTCATCATACAAATAAGGAAAACAATCCTTCCTTTATACCACACTCAAATAATTACAAATGAGTCGACATACAAGGCCTAACCAATTACAAGATATAAACCTTTACACGTTACATAACATTTCATAATTACATAAAACTGTTGGCTTCCAAATACAATAAATCTTCTCAGTCGCTTCTCAGGAACACTGCCTGAATACTGCTTCATTGAATTACACATAACTACCATAAATAATTGAATTTATGTATGCACTCTTGACCACAATCTCAGGATACAATATAGAGTAAGTCATCAACTTCGCATAGCTTGATCTTCAATACTCCATGTGCGCTAATTCAAACACTGTCTACTTCTCTGCCAATCTTCAGTAGATCACTGTGTTGACATCAATGACAACCACAATTGTGAATGCAACTACAACTGATACAAAATGGATGTGAATACTCCCCCATAGGATATATTCAAAATTCATTCCTAACAAATGATTGATGTCATGAACAATGAAAGGAAAGAAGAAAAATAAATAAATTTGGCTATTAAAGATAGGAGGCAAATGATTGATAAGTTGCAAGAGAAGGAATTTGAAATATTAAGACTCACCGAGAATCACTTTGAAATCTCTAATCAGATGGTTGTCATAAGTCAGGAAGTCAACTGAGTAAACAGTGAGCTTACAAGGAAATTGGAAGACATCAGTGATTTAATAGAAGAGAATGAAAGATTGAAGAATGAGGTAAAGATTCAATATCAACATAATGAAATGATCAAGAAAGTTGAAGATAGTACTAAAAGAATGGATGAATTTCTAATTATTCAGAAAACACTTGATAGCACAACTGGTTTAGGCTACACCAAGTAGGGAGAATCATCAAGACAAGATAAATAGAAGAATGCCTATACTAATCCAAGACCAAAGAAGCTATCATGTTATCATTATGGAAAACTAGGCGACACATCAAATGTTTGCAAAAGAAAAGAAAAAGGTATTCCTAAATCCACTCCTAAATTTAATGGTTATTGTTATAATTGTAATAAGTATGGACATCAAACACATGAGTGCAGATCAAAGTTGAATAGGACACCTAAGAAACCTTATATGGAAAAACACTATCGAACTTGCAACATGCATGGAAACATATCACAGGAATGCAAGACAAAGCTGAAGCAAGTTTGGACATCGAAAGAATAGAACAAAACATATCAACCGAGAAGGAAAGGTATTGCATACACTTGGGATTACAACACTTGGTTTAATTGCACAACATGTGGTAGATATGGACATGTAGCAGAAAATTGCATGAGAAAGAACTGGAGAGGAAGATCTCGTAATTGGACAAGTAGTGGTATGACATGTTTGCATTGTCAAAAGGTCGTTCACTTAGTAAAGATTGCAAAGAATGAGCACCAGAGATAAATGCTGATACAAATGGCAATAAAATTGAAGATATAATGAGAATAAGAAATAAAATGTGGAGAAAAGATTCAAATGACAATGCTAGATCAAGCACTACAGTTGGTGACACCTTGTCCATTGAATTAGGTGATATCACCACCTCCACCTAAGCAATTAAGGTATGTATGGAACTGAATTTTAATCGGTTATATCTTAAAATAGTTCCTTATATCTAATGAATTAACACCAAATCAACATGAAATGAGATACATTATGGTATTATATGTTTAGAACTTAAAATGTGTACAGTCGGTAAAAGAATGACCAAGTAAATGTTTGCTAGTCGGTGAATATTGTCAAGGTTAATCGAGTTGTAGTATCAACCAAGTAATATTTAAGTGTTAACTAAGATGAATTCTTTGAAGTGTTAATCGAGCACAACTATGTTTATCGAGATGTAGTAGGTAAGGAATTTAATGCAAAAGTTTAAGCGGGAAAAGAGATTTCTGGTATAAATATGCAATGAAGTTAGTCATTTCATCACACAACGATCATGATAAAAACTAGAGCGACTTGAGAAAAATTAAGCTAAGAATTTTCAGAGCATTTGACAGAGATTTAAGGAGATCCTGAGAGAGTTTATCACTATTTCAAGTAAGTTCCTCAGCAACCGAGTTATTTTACTAAATATTTGCAAATCCCTAAATTTGAGATACAATGGCGTCTTCATCTAAGGTTATGAAATTGAAGTTTGAGATTGACAAGAAGGTCACATTGATTAAGTACTCGACCTATGATGAACCAAAATACAAGTTGCACCCTAAAATTGTATCACAGATTGATCAAACATGCATGTTTTCTAGTATACCGCCTAGGGTTTTATTGGTGCAAGATACTCACAGATACATCCATTGTATAGTCAGTCAAATTAGAGATTTTGAGCTTCAATCCACTTACCAGGAACTAAGTGTGAACGAAAATCTCAAGGATGAGCACAAACACTTGGAGGTGCAGGGATTGATGAATGCCCTATATTTCCTGAGAGAATTCAAGACAAAATGGATTAGGGTTGTTCTTAGCCGAGTGCATAAAGAAAAAATATCACTAGATGAACCGATTAAATTATCCAAGGACATTATACATGTGGTCACCGGTTACCCTACTATCGATAAAGAAAAGGCCATAAGGAATGCACTGAGGCCTGAGACCCATAAGCTGATTGGAGCTGAATGGGATGGAAGAGGAATGCGAGTTAATAAAATCATTGATCCAGAGATAAGGTTTGGAGCTTATGTTATTGGCTACAAGATATTTCAATCGAGCAGGCCAAACAATGTACATTGTAGAGCAGTAGATATTGCTTATAAGATTGTAAAGAAGGGTCTTCAATTGGACCTCACTGAGCTACTACTGAAGCAATTGGAGGAAAATATTAAAGAACCATTTAGGTAGCAAGAACAAACACATGTAATTTTGGTTATCTGCTAGTTTGTACATTTTTATACATGTAAAAATTCTTTCCATCAGTCGATAATGTTGATTGGGATGTCAACCGGCTAGTTATAATGCAGATAAATGAATTTTTTGAGAATCTAGGTCAGAATTTTGTTACTGTTATGGATGCGTATTTTGAACAATTCAAGGATAGAATGCATAAAAGAAGCAGGATACCAGGTCAGCTGGTAGAGAAACACAAAGAAGATATTTGTTTCTTAGTGGATACCAACACCACTCTAATCAAGTCAGTTGAACTAAGGACTGCTTGGTTACTCCCAATGGGCTATGAGCTAGATATTGATCGAGCTTCTAGGTCAATTAAGGAACTACTGGCCGAGCCCAAAGATTTAAAATCTACTAGGTTTAGAACCTATGAGGAGGCTAAGCTAAGAATAAAGATGGATCTAGTTAGAGTGAAAGTAAGCAGATAATCCAAAAAGATGATGGACACATTGGTGAAACAATTTGGAGATGATGAAGAAGAATAGGAGTCAGTAGCTAATCCATTTGAAGAAGCAACCGAGGAACAACTATTAATTGGCAACAATGAACATGAGGAGGATACCAATTCGGATAAGGATATTCAACCTGCACTGATAAAGGCCACATGGAGGAGGAAACAAGCAAAAACACCTATAAGAGAAAGTAAAAGATCCTCAACAACTACTTCTCCACCCCCAAAGAAATAAATTAAAAAAATAACAAGGCCAACTCCCACTAAAACATATTAGAAGAAGAGAGGTGCCCAAGTCACCATCGAACAACCTAAGAAGAGGAGAAGGTTGATAAGAGCCAAGGATGATGTCAACTCCAAGGAAGAAGATGATCAAGGTAAATTCAAGGTTGTAGTAAATAAAAGTCAGTTAGTAGATGAGTTAGCTAATAATATAAAGAAGACAGGGAGTCTAACTCACCCTAAGTTGAATCGGTATGTATATATGACCACCGAGGATCAAGAGAAAATAGAGGAAGCTGTCATTCAAAAGATTATTAAGTTTAAGAGAGTACCTATTGAGTTTGCAAGATATATTCCCAAGGAATTATATGAGAAAGTGTCAGCTAGGTGGACATATCCCTTGCACAAAGAGAAGAAAATGAGGGAACACTCATTGATTTTGGTAATGCCTACTCTATCTATTACTGAGGTAGAAGAATTGATGAAACAATATTCCAAACTCTTTTTAATGAAGAGTAAAGCACTAGATATTTTGGTAGGCAACCTTGAGGCAGTTGATGAAAATAACAAGCTTCTCTAGACCACAATTTTGAAAGCTAGAGAAGAAGATGATCAACTTGCATTGGCTATCATTCCTGAGAAGAAGGAAAAAATGAAAGGAAAAGGAGTTCACTCGAATGATACTGATATATCCATCAAGGATCTAATACATATATCCAATACAGAGATAGTAGATGACACTTATGTCATGGATTTCTACCCAGACATATATACTAAAGAGTATAAACATGATGCTCCTGAGAAACTAGTAACTCCTGAGAAACTAGTAACCACAGGGAAAAAATATGTCATAATTGAGGACATCACACATGGAGATCCTGATGATGAGGAAATCAAAACTGCTGTAGATAATACCAAGGAGAATCCACCTAGTGAGGCAACAATAGTTGATATACCAGGTGATTTACCCATCCTAGTTCAAGCAATTGAGATTGCTACACAAAGGGAAACTGAAGGCTCTATACCCGAGCAAAAAAATGATACAACCAAGGGACAAGGTATAGAAGAATAGAAAGATACAAATGATCCTAAAAAGAAAGAGGCTAAAAGAAAAGAAGACACAACATACACTACACAAGATGCCCAAGGACAAGCCACCGAGACACCAATCACTGGGTAGAAAAAGGAAGAGAGTGTGTCTACCGAGCAAGAAAAGACAAATTCGGAGACCAAAGCTCTAGTACCATACAACAAAAATTCACACCAGAGAAAAAGAAAAAGAAGAAACATGGTAAGGGTCCTGTCACACTTGATGAGATTATTGAAATTCCTAAATGTTACCCTAGGACTCTAGACCCCGAAGCCTTAAGAAAATATGGTAAACTGTGCACAAAGAAGGCTACACAAGAAAAGTTAAGGCAAGACAGTAAAAGTAAATAGGTTTTAGAGGAAGTTAGAGACATCTTAATGCAAGTAGTCCCCGACATCAATGTTGATGAGGCAACTCCCATAATTGATGAACTTTCCACTCTAACCAGATACATCAGTGCCCCTGATGTAGATGCAAAAAAGAGAATGGAAGAACTGGAAGAGGCAAAAATACAATTAAAGATTGCAAAGAAAATAAGAAAAGAAGTGTAAATCAATAAGGTCAATCTATTAGAGGTCATTACTGAGCTTGACAATATTATTTAGCATATAATAACAATTTTGTATAAGTTATGCACTATAGACCACTTCACTACCGAGCTTAGTGAAAAGATAAAGAAACTTGATGAAGAGATACATGTCAGTGCAAATAATTCTTTAACCGAGCCAAATGCATTTCATAAGCATTTTTCAAAAGTTAAAGAAATCTAGTGGTTAAGAATTGATTTGAGGAAGCAAGAGGATACAATCAGAGACCAAATAAACAAGCTTCAAGATGAGTTGCTTCCCCATCTTAAGATAATGGAGAGACATGTGAATAAGGAAAAGGAATTAGTTGCCACTCTGGAAATATTAGTATTAGAAAACATTTTTGACATGCATGCACAAGTCAGTTTAGAGCACATTTCTCTTGAGAACCTTAAGGAGGAATGGGAAAACCTCTTGTCTAAACTGAAGACAACCCATCAGAATATTTTTGACAAGTTGTAAGTACATTATTTTTTGGCATTAATTTTAAAAAGTGGGAAATTATATATATATATGCTTGTATGAACTTCACACCGAGAGCATGTACAAAGGGGGAGTTCCCATGAGTTCACAACATATGATTCACATTTTTGTTGTCGGTACATATACATAAAGTTTTGATACTAATGCCAAAGGGGGAGAATGTTACTCCTATTTGAGCATTAATGGTTGTCATTAGTATCACTCATTCATATAGTTGGTAAAGGAGATAAAATAGGAGAGATGGTCAATACATAAAACCTATACACCGAGAAGGACACAAGGAAAATACTTGAGTTAACCAAGTACAACTTTGACC
The DNA here is from genome assembly GCA_027943335.1 of Chamaecyparis obtusa. Lineage (NCBI taxonomy): Eukaryota > Viridiplantae > Streptophyta > Pinopsida > Cupressales > Cupressaceae > Chamaecyparis > Chamaecyparis obtusa. The sequence goes on along the minus strand of BSBK01009356.1, from coordinate 127,894 downwards.
AAGCATTCTTATCGAGCCAGATGATCATCGAGTACTGAACAATGTGGTCACTGAGAATTCATATGAACCGAGCACCAGTTAATTACCAAGTGATGAATGTAGTGAACACCAAGTGAAACAGGAAATAACATAGCAGTTTGGAATGACACAAACATCAAGGCAAACAGTTTACACCGATCAGAAAATGGTTTACTAAGATCGAGACATAATTTAATATGGATGTAATCATTAAATTGTTGATGATTCCTATGTATTGTAGATCTAGGTTATTTATTTCCATTGTTGATCTTAGGTTTTATAAGATATTGTAAAACCCTAATTAGATCAAGTAAGTTTGATATAAAATTTTTAAGGATGTCATTTGATTATGTATCATCAAGAAGTAGCCGCACTCAGGACATCAGAAGATTAGACATGGTTTTTGACATAAGGATTTGATAGAAGTATTCATTTTTTTAGAATAGACATAAGGCTACTGAGCAGTATAGAAGGACATACACATCACAATGAGGTGATATATTTATAGTATTTCACAGATCTAAATCAGGCAAGTTAGAGTTGCTATTTATAGATATGTCACTATTACTATTTAATAATTGTAGCAGATTTCTAAATCTCTTAACAGAGTGAACTTAACAGCTCTATTGTAAATCTCTTAATTGAGTGCACACTTGATTGTGTTGCTAAAATTCTCTAACCAGGTAGATCTAGCTGATCTTATTGTTACTCCTAATAGGGTAAGATCACTAGAAGTGATCACAATCTTTGTAGCCTTAACTGACATACTTTGTTACTGTAGTAGTGAAGCTTTGTGGGTGTCATCCCCACCGATAGATTTTACTATTAACTTAGGATTATTTTATGATGCAAATTGTGATTTTTCTTTAAAAGGTTTTATTGATTCTGATTTAGGTGGATACCCCAATGATGGGAAATATACTTGTGGGTATTAGTTTTCTCTTGGTTCAGGTGCTATATCTTAGAAAAGTAAAAAAGATCAATCTATTTCTCTATGTTCTATCGAAGATGAATACAAAAGTTGTAATCATGCCTCTAAAGAAGATTTATGGCTTGGAATAATACTTGAAGATTTGGGTCTACTGCAACAAGAACCTACACCTTTATATTATGATAATCAAAGTGCAATAGCCTTGGCAAAGAATCTGGTTTACCATGTAAAGTCTAAGAACATTTCTCTCCACCACCACTTCATTAGAGAACAAATTGAAGAAAAGCAAGTGTCCCTAATCTATTGCAAGGGTGAAGATCAAGTTGTAGATATTTTGACAAAGCCTCTTTCTAGAGAAAAATCTGAATTTCATTACAAAAATTTGGGTTTGATACCCATTGATGTAATCACCCCAAGTAAAGATTAAAGGGGGGGTGTTCAAATTTAGTAATCTTTCCTTGGTTGTTTTATTTAATTTGAGGATAAACCAAGGTATCCTCCTTTTATTTATTTTAGGATATTCCTATAGGAATCTCTACATGTAATTTTGTCCATTAGTCCAAGTGGGAGGACAACTCATATTTTGTAATTCCTTTAAAAAGGAAATTAGATTTCTCCTCCTTATGTGGATGCTCACACTTGGCACACACTTAGTATGAATGTGACACTCATACACATGGGAGTTACATGAAAACTCCTCCATTGATCTCTACTTAAGAGATGCTTCTCCACACACTTGATACAATTTTTCTCACATTTCCTACACACAATTTTCTCTCATACTAGTTCTATCATTATTTTATTGAGCTTATATTCTATCTCTCTCTTTAGGATTTTCATGCCTCATTCATAATACACAAAGGGGTTTTTCTTTTCTTTTCCCCTTACAAAAATCTCTTGGCTCTTGTTGGATTCTTGGAGTATTCTCTTGGTTTTGGTAATTGATCTTGCAACTCTCTGATATTTGGTTTATGGTAAACTCCTTTTTGCACTTTACTTTCTTGGATTATCTTCTTGATCTTGTTTAGATTCTTTTAATACTTATAAAAAAAAATTTCATCATCAAGCAATATCAAAGTCATAACCTCTCTCTTTTTATGATGCAGGAGCATCCTGGGGTAGTTGGCAATCCTGTATCAACCAAAAAATATGTTTGTGTTTGGTTTTAGGATTTCTATGGTATCACAGTTGGAGACCTAAGATTCTCGGTCTCTTTGTGTTAGTTATCAGTTGGGAGTCTGCTTGGCTTCACCGACAGACTCGATGACTTGGTGTATTTGTTGCTTGGTTGAGGAGTTTGGTGCTCGGTTACCGACTGGGTCTCAGTGTTATATTAGTAGTGCTCGGTGTTCTTACAAACCGATTTGTTTGTTTGGATGAATCAGCTTGGCCGATTGGTGCATTTAATTTTGGTCACACTCCTTTAGTCATGGATTGATCTTTTGATGTGTGTGGACCTAAATCTAGTGTGTTGCATTATTCTATATGGATTTGATAATCGTTTGTAGGCCGACATGAAGAAATAATTATTGTAAAGGCTATTTGAGAGCCAACTGATGTTTTGTAATTAATTATTATTGTAAGCCAACTTGTGGCTGAGTAGTATATAACGAAGGTATGGGTAGTGTTTAGGGGGAGAGATAGAGGGAGACACAAAAGGAAGCAGGTTAGACGTTCTTGAGGGATAGAAGATCAAATAGTATTTCTGATATTTTTAATAATAGAGCTAGTAGTTTGAGTTCTTGGAGACAAGGAGATTGCTTGGTGGCTTGCGAGCTCAAGTTTAGATATGCTTTTGCATTCCAACCAGTTGTTGTTGTTGCATATCTAGGCTAGCTAGGAAAATATCATATTCTTGTTGATCTTGTTGTAATTTTTGATGTATTTGGCCATAACCGAGAAGGCCTTACAATTCAACATGTTTCTTTTAAGCTCAGTTATTGATAATAAAGAGTTGTTTATGATTATATCTTGTTGTGAGTTGAAATTCTGTTGTGTTGTTGATGTTGGATGCAAGGGTTGGAATGTCCTTAATTGGATTCACCATCCTTGATTGCGTCAGGTGGTATCAAAGTAGAAGTTTGATCTTGTTGGGAAGAAGTTGATCTTGTTGAGCCAAAGCTTGACTGGGTTGATCCGTGTGAAAGTTGAGTTTCCTTTAGAGGTTCCTATTGTAGATCCATGTTCTTGAACTTGTGAAATCCTATCTAATTGTTCATGCAAGGTAGCAGGTTGTGATATGAATTTTAGGTAGTTCAGAGGTTGTCAGAAGGTGGCTAGCTTAGGGTTTGATGTAGAGGGTTTTTGAAAATCTTTGGAGATGCCTCTGATAAGATTGGACCCTAGGGTGATTAAAGATCTCTATGATGCTGTGGAAATGAGGATAGCATATAAATTGAAATCAGATGTTAGATCTGAGATAATGTCAATGAAAAATGAAATGGTCACCAATATTATGAGGACTATTGCTGGTTATGAGGAAGCTACTAAAGACTTTGAAGTTGCTAGATCTAGTGGTGATGACAAAGATGACTAGATGGATAGATCTGGTGGAGATAGAACTGATTAGTTGCAAAGACCTAGAGCTTGGTTTAGTACATCTTACCAAATGGAGGTTTCTAATTTCTAAGGTACATTGAAACCCGAGGACCTGATTGATTAGATCGGTGAGTTGGAAGATTACTTTGAGCTAGAAGACATTGGAGATCCTCTTATAGTGAGGTTGGCACAAACAATATTGAAAGGACATGCTGCATTATGGTGGAAAGAATTACAACGAGATAGAGAAGAAGAAGGTGAAATGAAGATCAATCGGTGGAGGTTGATTGGGGAAAAATTGAAAGCTAAGTTCATCCCTGCCCACTATGAACTTGAGTTGTTTAAGAAATTGCAGAATTTGAAACATAAGGAAATGACTGTGGAAGATTATACCAAGGAGTTTTATAAGTTAACAATTTGGTATGGGTATAGATTATTGATCCCTAAGTTTTGTTGTCCATTAGTGTCTAGAACTTAGTCATTTTATAGGCAATGTTGGTCGATTATCACTGCGACTGAGCCATCTTGTAAAGGCCAAGTCAAGGATAAACTTGTACATTTACTGAGTAGTAGTTACTGCTGAGCAAGTCAGAGGTCACCAAGTACTTCATTAATAACTGAGTAGTTTATGCCGAGTTGTATGGAAGTGTCAGTGTTGAGAATCAACAAAAACAATATTTAATGTTTATTGAGGGAATCAAGGAGTTGATTATGCCTTGTATTTCTAATCATTAATCCCTATGTAAGCCATACAACCTATCAGGTTAAGGGAATGCTTAAGCGGTATAAGTAGAGAATCTAGATCATTGATCTTGATCTAGGAGGTTGATTTGTTGTCTATATAAGATGAGATCTTAAACTGTAAAATGTAGTAAGTATGTATGTGGTTGGATGCATTGAAGGAGATCTCATATATGCATAACAAAGAAGTATTTTGATATAGGTAGAGATCAGTCAAAGTGATTGAGCAAAGAAGTGAAGGGAAGAATAGAGATATATATGATTGAGGAGATCAAACTATTGGAAGCTGCAATTGAAGCAATTGTTATATTGTCATTGATGTCAAACCTTAACTGATAAGACTATTGCTATTTAAGAAAGTACTATATCTATTTGATTGTTGAGAAGGATGTGGGAAAGGTTGATAACAATAGCACCTAAGGAAAGGTTGAGTTATCTTGATACTTCAATGGGTACTTGATTATGTGGCACAATGATAAGACAATGTATTGTTTATCTAAGTAAGAATGAAGACTAAACAAGTAGGCTTAACCGAGAAAAAGTGAAGAAATCTAGTTTAAGCCAAGTGATGTTAGTGTCGACCAAGCTAGTATATGCCGAGTAAATTTAGTGTTGACCGAACATTAGTTAATTGTCGAGGAAATAGTTTTAGTGGTGACCGAGCTTTCCAGTGAAGACCGAGGAGTTGAACACTGTATTGACCGAGCGTCAGTAATTTACATTTGAGGAAGAATTCAGATTCCTAGCCGACATAGTTGAATTCTTGGATTATGTAAATCATGTTGACTTTATTTATTGATTGTATGGAAGCATTTAATGCACTGTAAAATGTTTTATTGTAAATCTATTAAGATATTTGAGATGTTTCTAGAAGGATAGATGAAGAACATAAAGTTGGAAGGATTCGATGAATTTGACCTAACCCTAAGATCTACAGAGGAGATTAAGCAACAAAAGTTGTATTGAGCTAATTGAGGAAGTATTAAGGAAACCTAAGCATGAGGTTGAAGAAGAGGGGATGTTGGAGTTGTTGTTGATGTTATTGACTATATAAGCAAAAAAGGCTGAAGGAGAAGTGTTGTGATTTCTTGAAGAGATTTTCGAGCAGATCAGTGATGGAGATGGAAATGAATCATAGTCAGTAAGCCAACATATGTGTATGGAATTGGATCTAATATTTGTAAAGTGATTTGTATGTTTACAGATCAATAGTATTGTTACTTTCTAACCATTGTATCAGTCAAAATCCTTTTAACCAAGGTTGACCTAATAGTCATTTGTATAAATCCTTTGAACAAGGTTGCATTGTAATGGAATGTATGTAAGTCCTATAACAAGGAACACTTTTAAAAGAGTGGTTTAAATCCAAAAACTGGGTCACACCTGACAGTGTGTTTGTAACCTTTGACAAGGTTGGCTTTTCACAGAGCTCACTTCAGAAGAGTGAAAATATCAATAACATGTTACAAAGTGGTTTTTCCCAAATTGGGTTTCGACTATAAATCTTGGTGTTAATACTTGTGTGAATGTTTTGGTTTGAACATTTATGTGTTTTGCAAGTTAGATACTATTGGATAGTGGACTGCACTGTTATATGTTTCTGTTCTATATTCAGTAATGACCAAGTAGCTGTTGGTTGTTAGATCTGATTTGTTGAAAAGTTTGGAAAGTTTATTTACACATCTGGACCTGAGAACAAATGATTCACCCCCCCTCTTTGTTGTTCTAAATCATATTAAAAATTGGTATCAAAACTAGGTTGGTGCTTACAGAGGACAAGTTTAAAGGTACTTGAAGTAAATGATCAGGATGTGTAAGAAGGAGGTACCAAAGCTAAATAAGGAGAACTTACCTGCATAGAAAATTTTGATGAAGCTGCATCTAGCCGGTATTGGTGATTCTACAAAGTATTATGTTGAGCATGATTATGTTACACCTATTGCACCTCTGGCTGCCAAGGAGATGAGAGCTAAACAAGAGCACAATCAAGCAATGTTGGAGATTGCATCTGCCCTAAGCTATCCAGAATTTGAAGACATCAAAGACTACACAAATGCAAAGCAGATGTGGGACACTCTTGCAAACATCTATGGCAGTGACATAAATGTACCGAGGGCAAAAGTTTAGAGCCTAAGAGGTAAATTTGATGAAATGAAAATGCAAGAAGGTGAGAATATTGCTCAATATTGTGGTAGGATAAAAGAAGTTGTAAATTCTATTAGAGGAGAAAATGGAACTATTGAAGATGAAACTATTATAGGAAAAGTATTGAGAACCTTGCGTCCTATTTATGCCATGAAAATTTCAGCAATTCAAGAATCTAGATGTAACCCTAATACTGCTCTTACTTTGGAAAGTTTTGTTGGTAAGCTTACTGCTTTTGATCTTTCTAACTATGATAACTTCACTGTTGCTAATGTTGAATCTGCTTTTAAGTCACAAATGGTTCTGACTAAGTCAAAGAAAGAGAAAGAAAGGTGCATCAGTGAGAGTGAAAGTGAAAGTGACACATCTGATGAAGAAATTGAGGATCTTGAAGCTCTTATGGCTAGAAGATTGAAAAGGGGAAAAGGAAAGTATAAAGGTAAACTCCCTATTATATGTTTTTCATGCAATAAAGTTGGTCATATAGCTACAAGATGTCCTGACAGGGATGATAAGGATGAAGAAAGAGATAGCAAGCATACAGACAAAAGAGAAGACATAGGTTATTGAAGGTACAAGGACTATAAAGGAAAAGGTAAGAAATCCTGCTATATTGCTGAAGAAGAGACTGACACTGATAGTGATGATTTTGAAATTGAGGTAGTCTATGTTGCAATGAAAGATGAGTCTGATGAGGATGATAACACTGCATTGATATCCTATGTGAACAAAAATGATAAATGGATTATTAACAGTGGTTGTTCACACCACATGACTGGTGACAAAAGTAAGTTTGATACCTTAGATCATTATAAAGGTAGAAGTGTAAAATTTGGTAATGATGCACCATGTCTTGTTAGGGGTAAAGGATTGATTAAGTTGACTGATAAGATCACTTGTGAAAATGCATATTGGGTTGAAGGTCTTAACTATAATCTGTTGAGTGTTGCACAACTTAATAGCACTAGATACCGAGTGGAATTTCATCATAGGAAGGCCAAAATATTTGATGCCATTGGTGAATTGATTGGAAGTGGAGAACATACAAGAGGTAATTTTTTCTATCTAGACCTATCTGAAGAGACATGTATGATTGCACAACTTGATGATATATGGTTATGGCATAAGAGGCTATGACATGTTAACTTTGATAATCTAGTAGAAATTAGTAAGAAGAAGAAAGTGAGAGGACTGCCTAGATTGAAGAAACCTGAGAATGTAATGTGCAAACAATGTCAGTTGGGTAAGATGACAAAGTCTAGTTTCAAGAGAAAGACTTTTACTTCTGAGAATGCTTTAGATTTGGTTCATACTAACCTTTGTTGACCTATGGGTGTAAAAATCTTTTTTGGTGCTAGATATTTTATCATGTTTGTTGATGATTACACTAGAATGATGACTGTAATGTTCTTAAAAGAAAAATATGATGCTTTTCAATTTTTAAGTGGTATTTGGCTAAGGTTGAAAAGGAGATAGGTAGGAACCTGAAGTGTTTGAGAACTGACCGAGGTGGAGAGTTTATATCCAATGAGTTTAATCTATTTTGAAATGATAGAGGGATCAAGAGATAGATGTTTGCACCTAGAACATCTCCACAAAATGGTATAGCAAAGAGAAAGAACATATCTATCATGGATTGTGCAAGAACATTGATGATAAAAAAGAATGTTGCACAAAAGTACTGGAGATAAGCTATAAGTACAATTGTTTATACCCTTAACCAAGTACATATCAAAAAAGGTACAAATATCACACCTTATGAGTTATGGCATGGGTATGCACCTAATGTAAAGTACTTTAGAATTTTTGGAAGAAAATGCTATATACTGAAAGGCAATAGGAATGGAAAATTTGATGCTAAAAGTGATGAGGGCATATTCATAGGCTATTCCACAAAAAGTAAAGCTTACAAGTGTTTGAACTCTAACACTAACAAAATTGTGGAAAGTACAAATGTCAAAGTTGATGAGTATGCAGAGAAAAATGAAGCTAAAAGCAAGAGAGAACCAGAAGATTATAGATCTTTTATTTATATAGAAGAAGGAGAGGCAAGTGACAAACCTGCACCTGATGCAGAGTCTCAGGTAAGCAATGTCGAGCATCAGGGAAACAATACCGAGAAAAAAGAAGAACATGCTGAGTGACAGGAGAATGCTACCGAGTATCAGGAAGAGGTTGCCAAGAATTTAGAAGCTGAATTTGACAATCTTGTTGGTGAACCTAAAGAGAAAGAAGAAAGGAGAGCAGAACTTGTTTTGGTACAATATGTAAGGAGACATCACAAGCTTGAAAAAATTATTGGAGACAAAGATACTGGAGTTCTGACCAGAAGCAAGTTACGAGACCCTACATGTTTGTTGTGTGAATTCGAGCCTAAGACAACAAGGGAGGCATTAGAAAATGAAGACTGGATACAAGCAATGAATGAGGAGATATACTAGATAGAGAAGAATGATACCTGGACTCTGGTGCTGAGACAAGAAAACAAAAATGTCATTAGAACAAAGTGGGTGCTCAGAAATAAGCTGAATGAGCATGGACAAATCACAAGGAACAAAGAAAGGCTGGTATGTAAAGGCTACGCACAAGAAGAAGGAATAGATTATGGGGAGACATTTTCCCTTGTAGTAAGATTGGAAGGAGTAAGAATTTTACTTGCATATGCTGCCTACAAAGATTTCAAGGTATACCAAATGGATGTCAAGTCTGCATTTTTAAATGGTATATTAGAAGAACAAGTGTACATTGAACAACCAGAATGATTTGTTGATCCAAACAAGAGACACATGGTTTGCAAACTGAATAAAGCACCACATGGATTAAAGCAAGCTCCCAAAGCATGGTATGAGAGGCTGCACAACTACCTGATATGAATTGGATTCTCAAGGAAAAATGACACAAGCAATCTGTTTATGAAAGATGAAGGTAAATGAATCCCATTGGCTAAGATTTTTGTAGATGATATTATATTTGGTGGACAAGATGCCTTGTGTAAGAAATTTTCACATGAAATGCAAATTGAATTTGAAATGAGTATGTTTGGGGAGATCAAATTCTTTGTTGGTTTACAAGTATATCAGATGGAGAAAGGTATTTTCATCACCCAGTCTAAATATATTCATGAGATACTGAAAACCTTTGGTATGGAGGATTCAAGGCTAGTAAGTACTCCCATGGCTACTAGACAAAAATTGTCTAAGAATGATGATGCCGCTGAAGTAAACCAGACTTTGTATAGGTCCATGATTGGAAAACTATAGTATGCTGTTCATAATAGACTAGATATTTCTCTAGCAGTTGGGATTGTGGCAAGATTCTTTGCCAATCCTAAGGAAACTCACATAATGGTTGTCAAAAGGATAATGATATATTTGAAAGGGACTGTTGATTATGGATTGTACTACAAGAAGCATGAAAGATTTGAACTGAGAGTGTATACTGATGTTGATTGGGTAGGAAATGTGGATGATAGAAAGAGTACTAGTGGTGGAGCTTTATTTCTTGGACAGAGATTAGTTTCCTAGACAAGCAAGAAACAAAATTGCATTTCCCAATCTATAGCTGAAGCCGAGTATGTGGTTGCAGCAGTGAATTGTTCAAACTTGGTATGGATAAAGAAATTGTTAGTAGGCATGAAAGAAGATATCACTGGACCAGTTTTCATCTATTGTGACAACACAAGTGCTATCAACATATCTAAGAATCCAGTAATGCACACAAAGACCAAACACATTGCCATCAAGTATCATTACTTGAGGGAATTGGTACAAGATAAAGAGGTCAGAATAGAATATGTGAATACAAAGGAACAACTAGCAGACATATTCACTAAAGCTTTACCTAAAGAAGCTCATGAATATATGAGAGGATAGTTAGGGGTTCTTTCCCTAAATGAGGCTGCCTAGTCAAGCTAGGAGCATTGCATCAAATGTGTTGCAAAGAGTATTTGACAAATTGATGCAGAGAAAGGTCACACTTTAGGAGTAGCCTAGAGTTGTGAAAAGTACAACAAAGCTGATAATCAGTCATAAGCAAAGATGACAGAGGGAGAAATATTGCTACTGAACTAAAAATGTGACATCTACATCTAAAGGATGTATGTTTTAGTTGCTGCTTTGGCATTATTGTCAAAGAGGGAGATGAATAAAGATGAAAAAACATGGTGAGATTTCATGGAAGATCAAGTAAGAGGGAGAGATTTAGAGGAAATAATGTTACTGTGTTTACGGTCATATAAGCAAGGCTAATTGATTCTGCATTAGAATGAAGCTAAGGATATTATAAATATTTTTATGATGGACATATAAGTTTTGGATTGGTTGGTGATTCATGTGTTATTCAAATGGTGTTGCCATCAATCCCAAAGAGGGAGATTATTAGAAACTGTAATTGAAGAAATTGTTGTATTGTCATTGATGACAAACCTTAATTGGTAAGACTGTTGCTATTTAAGAAAGTACTATATCTATTTTATTGTTGAGAAGGATGTGGACAAGGTTGATAAAAATAGCACCTAAGGAAAGGTTGAGTTATCTTGACACTTCAATGGGTACTTGATTATGTGGCATAATGATAAGATAATGCATTATTTATCTAAGTAAGAATGAAGACTAAACAAGTAGGCTAAACTAAGAAAAAGTGAAGAAATATAGTTTAAGCCAAGTGATGTTAGTGTAGATTGAGCTAGTATATGCTGAGTAAATTCAGTGTTGACCGAACATCAGTTAATTGCCAAGGAAATAGTTTTAGTGGTGACCGAGCTTTCTAGTGAAGACTGAGGAGTTGAACATAGTATTGACCGAGTGTCAGTAATTTACATTTGAGGAAGAATTTAGATTCGTAGCCGACATAGTTGAATTCTTGGATTATGTAAATCGTGTTGACTTTATTTATTGATTGTATGGAAGCATTTAATACACTGCAAAATGTTTTATTGTAAATCTATTAAGAGATTTGAGATGTTTCTAGAAGGATAGATGAAGAACATAAAGTTGGAAGGATTCGATGAATCTCACCTAACCCTAAGATCTACAGAGGAGATTAAGCAGCAAAAGTTGTATTGACCTAATTGAGGAAGTATTAAGGAAACCTAAGCATGAGGTTGAAGAAGAGGGGATGCTGGAGTTGTTGTTGATGTTATTGACTGTATAAGCATAAAAGGCTAAAGGAGAAGTATTGTGATTTCTTGAAGGGATTTTTGAACAGATCAGTGATGGAGATGGAAATGAATCACAGTCAGTAAGCCAACATATGTGTACAGAATTGGATCTGATATTTGCAAAGTGAGTTGTATATTTATAGATCAATATTACTGTTACTTTCTAACCATTGTAACAATCAAAATCCTTTTAACTAAGGTTGACCTAATAGTCATTTTTATAAATCCTTTGAACAAGGTTGCATTCTAATGGAATGTATGTAAGTCCTATAACAAGGCACACTTTTAACAGAGTGGTTTAAATCCTTTAACCAGGTCACACCTGACAGTGTGTTTGTAACCTTTGACAAGGTTGCTTTTCACAAAGCTCACTTCAGAAGAGTGAATATATCAGTAACATGTTACAAAGTGGTTTTTCCCAAATTGGGGTTCCACTATAAATCCTGATGTTAATACTTGTGTGAATGTTTTGGTTTGAACATTTATGTGTTTTTCAAGTTAGATACTATTGGATAGTGGACTGCATTGTTATATGTTTCTATTCTGTATTTAGTAATGACCAAGTAGCTTTTGGTTGTTAGATCTAATTTATTGAAAAGTTTATTTATACATCTTGACCTGAGAACAACTGATTCAACCCCCCTCTCTATTTTTCTAAATCATATTAACAATCAAGTATTGGAAGGAGAAGATCTGTTATCAACAATCATAGTGCAAACTGAAGGATCAGGTATTGAGACATTTTAGAAGGTGAATTAGGGTAAATCTCTTAACAGTGTGGTCCTCACAGGCCTATGTAAATCTCTTAACTGATTGCTTACTTTTTTGTAACTTTTAATTTTTTTAACCAAGGTAGATTGTATAAGTCTGTAAGCTCTTAATAGGGAAGACCCCTCATAGGGTAGATCATTAGTTTATGATCAAATTTTGTAGCCCTAACAGAAAAACTTTAATACTACATTAGTGAAGATTTGTGGATGTCATCCCCACCTCAATTTTACCTTTCAAGGGTTTCTGGGTAACAAAAATATTTGTGTTATGTTTCAATTTCATGGATGAAGATTAGATTGTTAGATCTATTTCAGTATTGAATTTGATGTTTATGATAAGTAAGTTGAATTTATGTCAAAGTGGATTTAATAGTAGATGTCTGATTCACCCCCTTCTCAGTATCTCACTTTCCCATATTAGATTTCCAAGATAGAGAACTTTCTAAAGAAAAGGTGGCAAGGTATGTTAATGGTTTGAAATTTAATATCCAGGATGAGATTGGTATGTTGAAGATTGATTCAGTAGAAGATGCTTATCAATATGACCTGAAGGCATAATAGAAGATGAAAAGAAGAAATCATGGTAATTATCAAGGGAAGGAAAAGAAAGAATAGTTGGTGAAAGACAAGCCAAAGGATGAAGATGAACCAAAACCTGTTGAACCGAGGAGAAGAATAGACAAATGTGGATTCAAGGGTACTTGTTATAATTGTGGTGAAGAAGGGCATCAATCATTTGAATGTTCCCATAAGAAGCTCGGTAATAGAAAGAATGTTGTGGTGAATGAGAACATATAGAATGAACCCAAAGTGGAGTAAAAAAACTTGCTAGTTTGAAGAACATTGCTCAGTACTAAGGTGGAACCTTTTCAGAGGAGGAATTTATTTAGAACTTGATGCAAGTCAAGAGGTAAAATTTGTAATGTGATTGTCGATAGTGGTAGTACTGATAACCTAGTTGTTGAGGAGATCGTTCATAAACTTGGTTTGAAGAGGGTGAGACAACCTTATCCTTATAAGATTAGTTGGGTACAAGATGAATATGCTCTGGAGGTAAGGGAACATTGTTTTTTTGATTTTCAGATTGCATAGTATGTTGATTAGGTTTGATGTGATATTTTGGAGATGAGTTCTTGTCACATATTACTTGGTAGACCTTGGAAGTATGATTGTAAGGCTATGCATGATTGTGCCAAGAATGAATTTACTATTGAGAAGTGTATCATCTAAAAATGGAAGCACTTCCATGATAAGAGTGTTTATCCCTTCAAGTGAGTGGTATAGGGTCATGTTAAGCACCTTGATCAGGTCTTTGCATGTATTTGGCTTTCCCCCCCGTTCTGCTTCCCTCTGCACCTGTTTTCCACTTCATGTCTGCATTTCCTGGCATTCTAGGCTGAGGTCCTGAGGTTTTTGACCTCAAGGTCAAAGTTGACCTTGAGGATCAAAGTCGACCTCAACTCTGACCTAGGGTAGATTCTACCTCATCCTTGACCCACATTTCAAATTTCAAGATTTTTTAATTTTTGGGTATCGGGTTTTAGAAAGATTCTTTTTCCCGCCTCCGAGTCGGTCATTTTGGGTTTCGGAATGGTAAATCCTTAAATTATATTTAATATGGGTCCATTTCTAGGGGTTAAGGTTAATTGGGATTTAATTTCCCAATGTCAGCCTTCTCTAGAAGTTTGTGCCCCAGTTCACTATAAAAGGAGGCCTTCCTCTCTCATTTTCACATCACATCTCAAGAAATTTCATGAGCAAGCTCTCAAGTGCAAGCAAATGAATTCAAGAATTCAAGAAAGCCTTCAAGCATTCATTCATCAAGGAGATCCATTGTTAGCAATTGAAGGATTCAATCTCTTTGGAGCCCCCTTGAAGATCCATCCTTCCACATTCATCCAAGTCAATTCTTATGCAAAGATCCATTCAAGATTGGTGTTGAAGATCAAATGCCATTGATTTGAGACATCCTACATTCATTCTACATTCATTGGAGCATCCCTACTTGTGGATTTAAGGATTCAAATCCTCTACAAGGACTTCAACATAAGCAAGGTGAATTGTTTCATTTGCTTTGTTTATGCACATTACAATTTCAATTCAATTTCAAGGTTAATTCTTAAATTGGGGTTTGACCAAGGCAAACCCTATTGGAAATTTCGCTAAGTTGATTACATAGATGTTGTAATTATGGAAACATATGATCCACATGAAGATCACATAGGTCAGAGAGCAAGTATGACAGAGCGCATAGCAAATTTGTCTAAGTGTGAGACATTGTTTTACCAGTGAACCTAGACATAGTTTTTGTTTGCGACATTGACTAGAGTAAGGTCAGTGCTTGCACACTTGAACATAGACTCTATGATGTCTATTGATCACCCATCTTAGAGCGCAAGTCAATATGACATGTACGAAATAAGTTATGATAGTTTTACCGAAGACAGTGTGAAGCCGACAGGACATAATATGAAGATAGAACTAGTAAAGAGTTAAGGGATTATTTTGTTTATCAAAATAATGACTTAACAATATAAAGGGAGAAAATCCTAGATGTTAACTCTTGGATAAAGCTATTGGTATAAATGTAATTGTAATTGTAAAGTAGATGATATAGTGAACATTTGATGTATAGTGAAGTGATATGATGCGAAGTATATGAAGCATATGTAATAGCGATAGTGAAAGAGCAGTGAAGAGATATTGATGCAAGTAGCATAAGATTATGTACCTTAACCTATTTTATAATCATTATATATTGTACATTACTTGTTTGGGAAGTGGGCTCATTTTGTAATCACATTTTGTACTACAACTCCTAATAGGGTTGAGGCTTCTAACAAGGCCTATAGTCCCTTAATCAGGACTGATACACTATATGCTTGTAATAGACTCCTAACAGGGTCAACATCCTTAACATGATACTTTTGATTAGTGGATCTTTGTGGGTACCATCCCCACTGGGGTTTTTCCCTTGGCCAGGGTTTCCTCGAGAACAAATAATGTGTTATGAGTTCTTTATTGTTATGCATGTTGATTAGCTTCTTATGTTATGCATGTATAAATATAATCTATTATATCCATAATTGGGAAAAAGATAAAGTTTGTAGAATACCAATTCACCCCCACCTCTCAGTATTCCCTATTTCTAACAATTGGTATTAGACCCAGGTTACTCGAAAAAGAATCATTCAAGGAAAGCCTAGCAGCTTGAGTGAGATCTCTATGGATATGGATCAACTATAGAAGAATCTTGAAGAAGCTCTTGAGCATATTGACTTGCTTACTATTAAAAAGATACTTTGAAAAGAAAGTATGATGATGCAAAGAATGTAATTGAGAAACTAAAAAACAAATTGGAAGATCTAAGATCTGAAAAGGAATCCAAAGTTCTTATTGAAGATTGTGATGACAATTTGGAAAAAGCAAATGAGATCCTTAAGAATGAACTGAAGATAGAAAATTTGAAGCTTAGTTTGAAAGATGGAAATGGAAAAAATGAAGTAAATTTGAAATCTGAGAATGAAATTCTAAAGAATGAAAATGAAGGACTAAAATCTAAACTTGGTATAGTAACATCTGAACTTGAGAAAGTCAATTTGCAGTATGATGAACTTGAAAAATACAATAAGATTGTGAAAGGTGAACTGACTCAATCTAAACAACAACTTGAAAGGCTATATTCAACTAGTGAGAAGATTGATGAACAAATATCTGATCAGAACCCATTCTATGACAAGACTGGTCTTGGATTCAACACTTTCAAAGCAAATGATGAAGGCAAGGAACTAGATCTGAAGATATCTGAAAGCATAGATGAGAAGAAGCATGATGAGATCAACAAATCTGAAGATACACCTAAAGAAGAAGAATCACCCAAAGGTATGCAAAGAGAATTCAAAGGTAGATGTTTTACTTGTAATACTATTGGTCATATGAAGAGAGATTGCAAAGGTAAACAATTTAAACCTCTTAATGGTTATTGTTACAATTGTCATGGTTTTGGACATAGAGCTATTGAATGTAGGAAACCTAAATTTATTGAGAATAATGATGGTAGTAGAATGTTTAGGAATACTAACAATGTAGATAAGAAACCTACTGAAGATATGAACAAAAGAAATGGAGTTATATGTTTTAGATGCAACAAGATTGGACACATTGCTAGAAACTGCAGATCACAAATCAATCAACATGGACCAAGATATGGAAACAATGGAATTGTTTTTCAGATATGCAACAAGATTGGACATACAACAAGGTTTTGCAGAATGAACAATAGAGTTTTTCATCCTAATCCTAACCTCGGGAATCATGCAAGAAGAAATGAAGATACAAATAATTGTCAGAAAGGATGCTGTAGTAATTCAGATGAAGTGAAGTTTATCAAAAGCACAGATCAAGGAGACATATTCAACATTGAAGGTAATCAGGAAGGTGAAGTATTGAAAGGTAAGAATGAATCTTTACCTAACCTATCTCAAAGTACTTAATTTATGTAAATTACAGTAGAATAGGAACTTAGATTTAGTGTAGAAGTAGATATATGATGAACTGAGTCTTGTGTAGTTAATGCAAGGTAGTTTATGATGTTCTAATGCTATGGTTAAGAGTGCAAAGAAAAATATTATGTTTTGCGAGATCGCAAGAAGTTTTACAGGTTAGCAGAGATAGCTTTTTGGAAAGAAGCGGCAAAAGAATTGAATGCGATGTCAGATCTAAGTGAGATTGAATTAATAAAAGGTTATGATCGGTATTATTTGATCATAAAAGAGAATTCAAGTGTCAAGGAGATCAAAGAGCAATGATTGAAAGCATTTTGCAAGGATTTGGAGAAGAATTTTGTGCCGAATCTACGCAAGCCCTAAAATTGTGAAATTAAGGTATTTTACTTGACAAATCTTTGAATCAGTAAAGGAATTTGAAGAAATCATGGATGTTTTGTTAATACACAATGCCAAAGATAAGAATAGACCTAAAATGAAAAGGGAACCAGTAGAACCCTTGGAAGATAACCCTAGGTTTGCATTATCATCCGTACCAGACAGAGTTTTACATTTGGAGAATGTTAGAAGTTATCTTGGATGGAAACTAGAGATAGTTAGTGATAGTGATTTCACAGATGAATATCAAAAGATTTACAATTAGGATATGACATTGAAACAAGGTTTTGAATACTTGGAACATAATGAAATTGTTAAGTATGGATTACAGTATGAATTTGATAATGAAGAATGCACTAAGATTATTTTGAGCAGAATTCACAATGGAAAGTTTTGGTTAGAGGATAGAGTGATAGATATTATAGCTGATTTGATTCATGAAGTCACTAGATTATCTAAAACTGGAGCTATTCCTTTTAATGAGAAAAACATGAGGGAAACAGTCATTGACAACACAAACTCATCCTATAATGGTAGAGGAATTGTGATTAGTAAGATCAAACAAGATGATGTGAGATACATATGCAAGATCCTAACTACTAAGTTTTGTGCAAATTCAAGAGAGGATGACATGGAAGCTGGAATGGTACATGCAACCTATCTAATGTGTGTTGACAGGGTACCAGTTGATATGTGTGAATTTCTAAGAATTCAATTGTTTGAGAACTTGGAGAAGATCAAGAAAACTAAGTATACACAGTTTAGGTTCTCATCCCTAATCACATATATGTTCTTTCATCTTTTGAGGAGATTTCCTTACACCATAGGAAATGACTGGAATGATGGACAAACTATAATGGAAAGGATTAACCTAGTATACAGAAGACATGTTATTGACAGTGTAAATGAGAGTGCAGTACTTGTTATTAAGACATTTCAGAATATTGTGTCTAGCAGATCAAGGATCCCTAAGTCTCTTATTGAAAAATATAAAGATAATATATGTTTTATGGTGGATATTGACTTTACCTATATTGAAGCAGTAGAGCCTAGAATAGAGTTCATAGACCCTCTTGGCTATGAGATATTTGAAGTAGAGACTGCAGAGTATGTTAGTAGACTACTTAAGTGTAAGTTGGACACTCAGTGTAATAGGTTTGGAACCTTTGAGGAGAACTTCAACTCCACAAAGATTCTAATTGAAGAGCAGAAGTCTAAGAAGAGAGTTGAGAGCACTATTAAGAAAATCTTAAAAGATACTAGAATGACAGAGAGAGAGTTTTTGGTAGCAAAGCAGACAGTAGCAGAAATCAGAGAGAGTGGACAAAAAGAAGTTTTGTCTATCCCTCCTTTATCATCAATTGCATTGCAACAAGAAGAACCATAAGTAAAGGTGAAAGTGGAAGTACTTGAGAAGGACATAGGAGAAAAGATGTCTACTAGATCCACTTCCTCCACACCTAGCAAAAGAGTTAAGGAAAGTGCTACTAGACCAGGAAAGAGACATAAAACTCTAGTGCAACCAGTTCCAAGAAAGATTGCAGAAGTTAAAGATGATGTCACTACTAAGAAGAAAGCTTGGAAACCAAAAGTTGAAAATCTTAATGAGTAGATTATTGAGAATGGTGACTTTGCAAAAATGAACAAATATTATGATCTTTATGATTATACTGATAGACTTAATCTAGAGAATGCAGTTGTGAAGCATATGATTTTGACTGGCAAGAAGTTTGATACTATTCAGGGACAGATACCTGATGATCTATATAATAAACTTCTAAATAGGAAGAAGAGAGCATCAGAGGAAGAGGTAGCTATCAGAGAAAAGCTTGTGAGGAAGCTTTGTGAAATAAGACATGAAACACATTTCAAATAAATCATGAAATCCCTTAGCACCCATTTGAGAACCAAAAGGAGAACAATTCAAATTATGGGAGTCAGGTATGAAGAAATAAATTCTGAGACATAACAGGCTATTATCAAGGTCATGGTAGAATATGGTTGAGAATCATCAGTTGCAGTAGAGCAAGCCGGTGAGAAAGTATAAGAGGATATTCCCTCTTCTCCAGCTATTAATATTGAAGATGAAACAATGAATGTAGAAGGTACACAAATCACCTGGGATACTGATGAAAATGTATTCAAGAATTTGGAGAACATTGTTGACAATTCGGCCTTTGAAGAACATGAAGCTACAAAAGAAGAAGAGATGACATAAACCACAGTTGTAGAACCACCAGTTATAGAAGAATAAGTTCCCATTCCCACCAAAGAAGATATCAATCTTACTCCTGAGACTGGAAAGAAGACTCAAATTGGATCTATGATCGAGCATTTGGGAAAAGAAGTAGATGATGATGATCAGTTGGAATTGATCACATCCTTGAATAAAATAATTGGTAAGAATAAGAAGGTGAAGAGTCTTGAAGGGTGTCTGAAAGAACTAATTGAGAAGTTACAAAGTACTGTAACTACACAAATTTCAGAAGCAGACCCTGTGGAGAAAGTAAAGAAGGTAATTGTAATACCCCAAAAATGGGCTATAGGTTCATTAACCTCCTCTATCTACATATTGAACAAAATTGACATTGAAGTCCTAACCTAAGGCACATCTAAACATCATCGAATCCTAATTGATTATCCAAAATTCTGCATCGGGGAATATTCCTAGCAATATTCCTATTTATTCTAATTATCTTAAATTTAATGATTATTTGGCGATAAATCATATTTATCCTAAAGTTTGATTAATTGAATATTTTGAATATTTAATTAATTAGATTTAATACTGCCACTTAATTATTTAATTGAATTTAATTATATCTATTCCTAATCATTATTATTTAAATTTGACAATAAATCAAAACTCCTATCATTAATTGATTAAATTCTTATTTAATTAATTAAAGCAAGTTCTCATATTTAATGATATTATTTTAGAATAAAAGTTTGATTAAATAATTGATTAACCCATAAATCAATTGTTTTATTTTCAAAATCAGTTAAAGTTGAGGATAAATCACTTTATTTATTTATTTAATTCATAATTAATTATGCACATCCAAAAAGATAGTTAAACTATAAATCAGAAAATCAATTCAAGTTGTTTTAAAAATAAACTCAACTCTATTTTGAGTTGAAAGCTGATCTCAACTTTTGATTTAAATCAAAAAACTATTTTTGCATGATTTTTTGTGAGTTAACTATCTTTAATTCCTTGTTGACTCAAAAATCAACTGAGTGATTTATGGCTTTTTCCATGCATCCCCAAAGCCCTGGATTTCTATAAAACCAAGGCTCAGCTCTTCACAAATCATCTCACAAGTTTGCATACTTACTCTGCCAAAATCAATCCAAGAATTTTCACAATCACGTTGGTGAATCGACATCTGAAGAATTGAAGCTTCTTTGCTAATCAACAACTTTTGTGAGATCATTCTTATTAGCATATCATTGTAGCTTAATTTTCATATCAATTTTTCATCTAGAATAGATTCATATCGGTTTGTTTCATAATTGCATAGAAAAACCAAAAATATAGATTAATTTGCATCTAATTCATATCTAGATTTTGCATTCAAATCCTTCGTTTAGGTGTCGTCAAGGTCACTAATCTTGGTCCAATCTGAGAATACATACTCGCACCTACTAGAAGGTAGTAAATCACCTGGTTAGATTAGTTTCCATTTCACTGCATGATTTTGATTTTAAGCTAACCTCTAATGTTTTACTGAAGTGTTGTGTCTACAACTAGGTACAAAATTCACACACACATTTTTGGCGCCCACCGTGGGGCCCTAAAATGAGTTTCCGTTCAATTTTTATCAATTTCTATCATCTTCTTGTCATTTTCTATTCCAAGCTGCAATTTTTAATTTTTGTCCATATAATTTTCGTATGAGTTTTGTCAAAAACTTGTACCAGGAGATACCCACTGTTGTACGATAGTTTATTTGATCGAGGATCGTGCTGCCAGAATCAAAGTGTCATTTGGAGGCTCTATTGTCGTATGGTCTAATACCCATTATCATACGAGCTTCTGGACTATCATCTAGGAGGTAACCCACTGTCGTATGAGTTTTAGTGCCAGGTTTCAATTATCGTTTCACATTTTCAGGCAGTTTTCCAAATTTGTTTTCCTGATTTGGACTAACAGCTAACATTAACGATTGAAATTTGTTGTTTCTGATTGATTTCTACTGGTTTTGATTGGGAAAAGTTTAAGAATTGCTAAAAATAGGTAATAATCTGTTAGAATAACTGAGAGGGGGGTGAATCAATTATCTAGTGTCCCAATCAAAATGTATAATTCAAAACAATTTCTTCTATTTTTGCTCATTGGTAAACATTCAATACTTTCACTATCTGTACTTTTACCGATTACCAGTCTAATGCTAAAATAGTTTACCAATCAAATCTAACATGTAACATGTAAAGAATGACAACAAACAAATATCACAATCAACACATAACACAAGAGATTTAATGTGGAAACCCTATAAAGGGAAAAACCACCTGGGACTAGCAACCCAAAAATGTTTACTCTTCTGAAGTGAGGTCGGTTAAGACCCAACCCTATTAAAGGTTACAAACACACTGTAAGGTGTGACCTTGTTAGAGGATTTTAGACTAGAAGTTATTGTCCAACCAACATTCACTATGGGGTTGATAGGATAACAATGTTCATTCTATAAATGATACATCATAAGACTTTCAGAGTCCACTCGGTTAAGAGATTTTGACTGTATACAATGGTTAAATATGTAACAGTAAATGACCTACCCTAATACAACTTCAATTGCAGATTACATATCAATATTTAGTCCATACAAATCTTTCTGATCAATAATTCACTTCAGATTCAATATTGTATCAACTTACTGTGCATTGGTAATTGCTTTTTGTAGCTCGGTAATTGTTCTGCAGCTCAGTTCTTACTAACCAGTATGATCAGAATACATGAAAACCTTGTTCATGCGATATTCCTGCAGCTTCTTCTTTCGACATTTTTCATAAAGAAAATATGTTCTCTTATATAGATGAGTAAATCATTTTCTTCTCCACCATTAGATTTTGCTACTTAACCTCATTCATAGATTTTGCCACTTCAAACTTTTCTTGGTACTTGTGTCAATAACACATTTCAATCTTTTCCGTTAGATCTCCCCCAAATTTTGTCAGCCGTTGATCTATGTAACAAACATTATCTGTTACCTCGATGTATACTCTTGCTAGCTCATCAATCTTATTGGCTAAACTAATCATTTAATACATTCTGTTCCGCTCGGTTAACAAAGAATTGCGTTCGTGAATACTGCTCAGTTAATACTGTGATTGGTATACACTACACTTCATCGGTGTATACTAGAAATGCTTCATTTACTGGCAACACTGCTTTGTGTCTTTCAGCTCTATACTTCATTATAGATGAATGCAACATAATAAAGTCAATATCATCAAGTCATAGACTCATCAGCAAGTTACTCAATGTATTCCCTATCCTCATCTGTCATGTACATCTTTTCTCATGTAGATTTCTCTGTTCTTCATCTCTTTCACCTTTCTTCAGATGTCTTGGTATAGTAACTTACAAGATAAGTGCTGTCAAACTAGTTGACATCAATGACAACATAATATTGATTTAATCATATTACATATCTAATCAGTAACTCCTCAGTGATCTTTAATCACAGATTCTTCAATCAAATTCCAAATCAATTGTAGTCCAACAATCTCTCCCTTTGGCATTGATGGCAACTCAAGTAATATGAAATGTACCATACACATACCAAACATACATTCTACAACTTTGTGAATAAATACTATAAGTCGAATAGACTTAATATGCTTAATCACTACGTTACTAAACCAACATTAAATAATACAGCTTTACCATTCTGCAGTTGTGATCTTTTCAGTTCTCCTATTCCTACTTTTGTTCTCTGTAACTGATCTTCAATACTCTGTCTCATTCAGATTGTCTCTCCCTTGGATAATTCTCGACGGTGCTTGTTCCTTTTCATATTGTTTATATCTCCCCTTTTCATTTCATATTGTTTATCTCTCCCTTTGACAGCAATGCCAAAGAAACAAATAAACAAACAATTCTATCTTCCTCTGTATCTCTGAATATTGATATTCCAATCGGTTCAAGTTTTCAAACTTAATCACAAGCTTGAACATGATTCAAAGTGTGAACTATGCTGCATCAACATGAATGATCTTCTGATAAAAGTAGGCTGATGCAACAACTAGATCACCTTAGTGACCGATAGATAGGGGACAGACCCCAAGTCTAGTCCTCAAGTATTCAAATGTGTCCTTCAGTAGGGGCTTTGTAAAAATATCTGCAAGTTGTTCTTTGGATGTAACAAATTCTAACTTTACTTTCTTCTCTTGCACTTGTTCTCTTAAGTATTGATACTTAATAGGTATATGCTTTGTCTTAGAGTGCATCACAGGACTTTTTGAAATATTAATAGCACAAGCGTTGTCACAGTATATAATCACTGGATTAGTGATTACCTCATTCATTCCTTTCAACACTTGTTTGATATATGCAATGTTTGAATAGTTAGTAGCAATAGCAACATATTTTGCTTCAGCTGTAGACTGAGAAATACAAGCCTTCTTTTTACTTGTCCAGATTACAAGTCTTTCACCAAAGAAAAATGCTCCTCCAGTGGTGCTTTTTCTATCATCCACATTTCCAGCCCAATCAGCATCGATGTAAACTTTCAGTTCAAACTTCCCTTCCTTAGGATACCATAATCCAAAATTCTCTATTTTCTTCAAGTATCTTAAGATCCTTTTTGTAGCTATCATGTGTGATTCTGTAGGATTAGCAGAAAATCTTGTAATAATTCCCACAACATGTGCTATATCTGGTCTACTGTGAACTACATACATTAACTTACCAATCATGGATCGGTAGAGTGTCTGGTTTACCTCTGTAGTTTCATCCTCCTTCATCAATTTGCATCCAGTAGCCATCAGTGTTCCTACAAGTTTAGCATCTTCCATGCCAAATGTCTTCAGTACTTCCTTTATGTATTTAAATTATGTGATGAATACCCCATCACTCTGCTGAATCACTTGTAATCCAAGAAAGAACTTAATCTCTCTGAACATAGACATTTCAAATTCATTTTGCATTTCATCTGCAAATGCCTTGCAGACAAGATCTGAGCCTCCAAAGATAATGTCATCAACAAATATTTCAGCAATGATAATAGTATCATCAATATCACCTTTCACATACAGATTGTTATTTTCACTTGTTATAACAAATCCAATACTTAACAAGTAAGTATGCAGTCTTTCATACCATGCTCTCAGTGCTTGCTTCAATCCATATAATGCTTTATGTAGTCTACATACCATGTCTTTATTGTTGGGATCAACAAATCCTTCAAGTTGTTCAATGTAGACCTCTTCTTCAAGTATACCATTCAAAAATGCTAACTTCACATCCATTTGATAGACTTTGAATTTCTTATGTGCAGCATATGCAAGTAGCATTCTAACTCCTTCTAATCTAGCAATAGGTGCAAATGTTTCACCATAGTCAATGCCTTCTTCCTGTGCATATCCCTTGCATACTAATCTAGCTTTATTTCTTGTGACTTCACCATTTTCATTCAATTTATTCCTGTATATCCACTTAGTACCGATAACATTTTTATCTTTTGGTCGGGGTACTAAGGACCAGGTTTTGTTCTTCTCTATTTTCTCTATTTCCTCCTTCATTGCATTAACCCATTCTTCATTCTCTAATGCAACTTTCACAGTTTTAGGTTCAAATTCACAAATTAAACATGTACCTTGTCTTGTTTTGCTTCTAGTTTGCATTTCGGCATTGTCTGTCTCCAATGATTTGTGTCTCAGGATGATGTCTTCTAACAAAACTAGCCAAAACTTGATTTCTCCTTTCTTGTTCATCCTGGTCAGGGTCATTTTCTTGCTTGGTAGCTCCATCTTGTTCCTTGGTTTGTGTTTCCTATTGTCCTACATTATTTCCCTACTGACCGGTTGTCACAGTCTGCGGTGTCGGTAGATACTCTAGATGTTCAATATAAGTGAATCTACCGTAGTCTTTCAGTTCCTTTATACTTTCCTCTATGTACTTGTCATCAAACTCATCAACATGAACATTAGTACTTTCAACTATCTTATTTGTAGCCTTATTCAAACATTTGTATGCTTTACTTGAAGTGGAATATCCTAGAAATATTCCTTCATTTCCTTTAGAATCAAATTTTCCATTTCTCTCATCTTTCAAAATAAAGCATTTACTTCCAAAAATTTTGAAATAACTTACAGTAGGTTTGTGTCCAAACCATATTTCATAAGGTGTTCAGTTGGAGTCCTTCTTTAGTTGTACTTGGTTAAGAACATACACAGCCGTACTGATAGCTTCCCTCCAGTATGTTTGAGCAACATTCTTATGTATCATCAATGTTCTAGCACAGTCAATTATAGACCTATTCCTCCTTCCAGCAATGCCATTTTGCTAAGGTGTCCTTGGTGTGGATACCTACCTTTTGATTCCATGCTCATTACAAAAATTAGTAAATTCATCAGAGATAAATTCACCTCCTCTATCAGATCTTAAACATTTTATTTCTTTTCCAGTTTCTTTCTCTACCTTAGCTTTATACCACTTAAACATTTTGAAAGCTTTAGATTTCTCTTTCAAGAACATAACAATCATCAATCTAGTATAGTCATCAACAAAAAGAATAAAATATCTATCACCAGAATAACTCTGAGTTCTCATAGGACCACATAGGTCGGTATGAACCAACTCAAGTATCTTCTTTGTTGAATAGTCTTTGCTTTTAAAACTAGATTTAGTCATCTTACCTTTCTAACATTCATGGCACATGACATGATCAGGTTTTATCAAGTTAGGCAATCCTCTAACTCTTCTCTTTCTACTAATCTTGATCATGTTGTCAAAGTTCACATGGCATAGCCTTCTATGCCACAACCAAGCATCTTCATCCTTTATTAACAAACAAGAAGACTAATCCATATCAAGATAGAATAGATTACCTCTGGATTGTGTACCAGTTCTGACAAGTCTTCCTCCATCATCATAGATCTTCACCTTTTTGCTCTCAAAAGCCAGTTGATGGCTTGAATTGTTCAGCTGAGCCACACTTAACAAATTATAGTTCAGTCCATCTACCCAGTATGCATTTTCACATTGTAGTTTGTCATTGATCATCACTGAGCCTTTACCTCTTACCATACAAGGTGCATCATTTCCCATTCTCATAGATCCTCCATTATATTCAACAAGATGATCAAATTTCTCTACATCACCGGTCATATGATGTGTACAACCACTATCTATGATCCATGTATCATTTCTGCTTACTTTAGAGATCAGTGCTATCTCTTCATGTTTCTCTTCTTCTGAGTCATCTTTCATAGCAACACATACAACTTCTATATCATCATTAGAATCAGATTTAGTTTCAATATCTTTAGCTATGTAACATACCTTTTTGCCTTTTTCATCTCGGTTGTCTCTGTTGTAGTGTCGGTAGCCTCTGTTGACTCTTCTTCTATAGCTTCCTTCAGATCGGTCTTTGGATCTATCATCATCTTTCTTCTGAGGACATCTAGCAGTGATGTGACCGAATTCTTTACAATTAAAGCATGCTAAAGGTAGCTTACCTCTATACCTTCCTTTTCCTTTGGGCAATCTTCTGGCCATAAGTGCTTCAAGCTCATCAAGTTCATCATCGGTATTATCATCACTATCACAATTTTTACTATTCCTACTAGAATTTCCAATCTTCAAAGAAGACATGAAAGGGGATTCAACAGAAGGAACAACACTATTATCAAAATTGTTTAATTCAAAGGTTGTAAGTTTACCAATCAGAGTGTCAAGAGTAAGGTTGGATGTAGCTCTTGTTTCATGAATTGCAAAAATCCTGATTGCATAAACTAGTAGCAAAGTTCTGAGAATCTTGCTTATCACTGTTTCATCATCAATCACTCCATCAGATGCTCTAATAGCATGTACTACCTCTTTGAGTCTATTTGAATATTGGACAATGTTCTCTCCTTTCATTCTCATATCATCAAATTTGCCTCTTAGACTTTCAGGTTGGGCTCTTTTGACATTCAGATCTCCACTGTATATTTGTGCTAATTTATCCCACATTCCTTTGGCAGTTGTGCATGTCTTGATATCTTCAAATTCAGCATCGGTACAGGTAGCAACAAGTTCCATCAAAGTAAATTTTTGTTCATGCTTATCCTTCAGTTGATCAAGAGTTAAGGGACTAGTGGGCGGTTGCATGTAGCCATTCTCCATCAGCTCTAGTGCAGAGTTCCCAATTCCAGATATGTGCAGCTTCATTCTACTTTGCCATACTACGAAGTTATCTTTGTTCAGTTTCGGTACTTCCCTCTTATACATCTTGAGACCTTTATGCTTAAGTGCTTAAAACTCTGTTCCAAGAAACCAGTGCTCTGATACCAATTGTTAGATTAACTGAGAGGGGGGTGAATCAGTTATCCAGTGTCCCAATCAAAATGTATAATTCAAAACAATTTCTTCTATTTATGCTCGTCGGGAAACATTCAATACTTTCATTGTTTGTACTTTTACCGATTACTAGCCTAATGCTAAAATAGTTTACTGATCAAATCTAACATGTAACATGTAAAGAATGATAACAAACAAATATCACAATCAACACATAACACAAGAGATTTAACATGGAAACCATATAAAGGGAAAAACCACTTCGGACCAGCAACCCAAAAATGTTCACTCTTTTGAAGTGAGGTCAGTTAAGACCCAACCCTATTAAAAGTTACAAACACACTGTAAGGTGTGACCTTGTTAGAGGATTTTAGACTAGAAGTTATCATCCAACCAACATTCACTATGGGGTTGATAGGATAACAATGTTCATTCTATAAATGATCCATCATAAGACTTTCAGATTCCACTCGGTTAAGAGATTTTGACTGTATACAATGGTTAAATATGTAACAGTAAATGACCTGCCCTAATACAACTTCAATTGTAGATTACAGATCAATATTTAGTCCATAAAAATCCTTCTGATCAATAATTCACTTTAGATTCAATACTGTATCAACTTACTATTCGTCGGTAATTGCTCTCTATAGCTCGGTAATTGTTCTATAGCTTGGTTCTTACTAACCAGTATGATCAAAATACATGAAAACCTTGTTCATGCGATATTCCTGTAGCTTCTTCTTCTGACATTTTTCATAAAGAAAATCTGTTCTCTTATATAGACGACTAAATCATTTTCTTCTCCACCATCAGATTTTGTCGCTTAACCTCATTCATAGATTTTGCCACTTCAAACTTTTCTTGGTACTTGTGTCAATAACATGTTTCAATCTTTTCCGTTAGATCTCCCCTGAATTTTGTCAGTCGTCGATCTATGTAACAAACATTATCTGTTACCTCGATGTTATACTCTTGCCAGCTCATCAATCTTATCAGCTAAACTAATCATTTAATACATTCTGTTCCACTCGATTAACAAAAAAATGCATCCGTGAATACTGCTCGGTTAATATTGTGATCGATATACACTACACTTCATCAGTGTATACTAGAAATGCTTCATTTACCGATAACACTACTTTGTGTCTTTCAGCTCTATACTTCATTATAGATGAATGCAACATAATAAAGTCAATATCATCAAGTCATAGACTCATCAGCAAGTTACTCAATGTATTCCTTATCCTCATCTGTCATGTACATCTTTTCTCATGTAAATTTCTCTATTCTTCATCTCTTTCACCTTTCTTTAGATGTCTCAGTATAATAACTTACAAGATAAGTGTTATCAAACTAGTTGACATCAATGACAACATAATATTGATTTAATCATATTACATATCTAATCAACAACTCCTCAGTGATCTTTAATCATAGATTCTTCAATCAGATTCCAAATCAGTTGTAGTCCAACATAATCTACTAAGTGCATTGCGAGGAATTCAAGTAATCTTTTCAGCTGATAACATTTCAATTTGGATTAAAAAGAACTCTTGTGTGTTAAGCTTGTGTGACCTTTATTGCTTTCACATCACAGATTTCATTTTGGGCTATAGAAACGAACATAGATTTTCTTTTCAGCATCTTTGTTACACATAGTAAATAGGCCCTATGAACACTATTTGTGGTTCTTGAGAGAGTGGGTTTCCAGTGAAACTCTTCTCAATGAAGGAACCCTTGTAGGTAGGGAGGTTACTGAGAGAGTCTCATGTTCTACTAGATTTGTGTGTCTTCAACTTCTGATTGATACATTCTCTCTCTGGAGAGGTTGATAGATCATGAGTGGTTGACATCATAGATCTTTGTGAGATAATCTTGGTCTTAGCGTGTCAGATTAATTTGTTTGCTTTGTTTGGGTTAAAAGTGAAAAGGCTAGAGGATTATGCCCTACTCCCTTTTTGGGTAGTACCAGAAACTCAGATCCTTGAATCTGGAACCAGTCTCCATGTGGTATATTTTATGAGTCACCTTTAGAGAGGGTTAACTATAGTGGACATTCCCTTAATTGGGTCAACCACGTTGACGGAACCTCAAGTGGTAATAGCCATTTTCGCTGTGGTAGTGACAACCGCTATATAAATGTCCTTGTGGAAGAAATCTCCACAGGTGTGGTCTCTTTTTGGGCTATCAGATCTCCCTAGCAACTCCTAATTGATTAAATTCTTGGACTGTGTCAAAACCCTGATGCGCTTGGATTAGAGTTTGCCCTCTTGAGATCATAAAAGTTGTAGAGTTAGACCATTACGAAAAAGCCTAGTGAGGCCAAATTTTCATTTTTCTAGGAATATGTGCATTATTGCAAAACTTTTTGGAACATACACTTTTAGGACTCCTAGGGATTAGCACAATTCAATCACTTGATTGTTCATGTGCAAGGTTGCTTTGTCCCCTGTTCATTATTTTCAGACATGCTTGAAATCAATTGCTTGCTATTTTGCGTGCTTGTTTATCTATCTGGTTACTAAGAACGAATCAATCCGCTACAATCTTCAAATCTAGACAGACAATTTTGTGAACAATCTGAAACTAAAAATTTGAAAAATTGCAAAATTTGATGTCAAACACCTTTCTGGAGTCAACAGTCATTTTGTAAAGTCATAAAGTCATATGACTTTTG
Organism: Chamaecyparis obtusa; assembly: GCA_027943335.1. NCBI lineage: Eukaryota > Viridiplantae > Streptophyta > Pinopsida > Cupressales > Cupressaceae > Chamaecyparis > Chamaecyparis obtusa. Next base: position 97,520 of record BSBK01009356.1, on the reverse strand, counting down.
GCTATTGTCATTTCAGAACCCCTAGATTATCGTATGATATATGGTACATTGTTGTACGAGTTTTTCTACCAATCAATTCAGAAAAGTAAAAAAACCCTGCTATCAACTATCGTGCAAGTTTTGCAATAGTCGTATGAGTTTTTCAATTGTCATTTCATGTTATACCCACTGTCGTACAAGCCTGTAGAAAGTCATTTGAGAAATTTTGAAAAATTGCTAGAAAGTTGTCAGAACTGTCAGAGACCTAGCTTTTCCAGCCTATTTCCAGAACCTGTCAAGAAAATCACTGTATCAAGAATAGAGCAGAAACTATTGAGAATCAAATCATTTTCCTAAAGTGGCCTTTTGAATCTGATTTAGCCTTCTGTTTAATCAATTTGAGTCTTTATCATCTTGTGTCAAATCCTTGTCATAACTATCAATCTTCAATCCATCTTCAAAATGGCTAAGTGTTGTGAACTCGTGTCCGCTATCTTTTGGGCATCTACCCATACATCTAGGGCATAGTTTCCTTCATTTATGTCTAATCCAAGCTTCAAAATCAAACCTTGACAAGGTTGCATCATTTGATCTTCTTGAATTAGATCTTTCTTCAGTTGTCTTCATCATATTCTTTTGTTTCACCCAAGGTTAATGGTGGAAACTAGAGCTCCCTCTCACAAGAAATATAGAGAAGCATCCCATACCTTACCTATAACCATTGTTAGGGGTCTGACTCTTGAGCAACTCTACAATTCTAGTCTTTACGAAGACGACGATCTTGGCAACTTTCAATTAAAAACTGGTTACATTCCTCCTTCATCAACTCACGGAGGTAACCAACAAACTCCTCATCAATCTATCCTAGGGAGAACTCCTACCATGTCTCAAGCAGGGACAAATTTTGGCTCTCAAAGAGCTCAATCTCAACATGGTGTAGATCAGGAACCCACACCTGAAGAAATTGCTCAATATCAAAATGATGATAACTTCAAATGAATGATGAAGCATTTCTTGAAAGAAGACAGAGAGGCATACTATTTACAATTAGCTCATCAAGGAGCTAAACTTCCTCCCAACTTTAATGTTGAAGATATCATTACACATGAGGAAAAAACTCCACTCACAGCTATGATGAAATAGATGCATGCCATGCAAGTCAAACTTAATAAACTTGAGAAAGAAAAGGAACCCAAGGAGTTCTCCATGGAGGCCCTATGTCCTTTTCCATTTGACAAAGACTTGTACATGCCATCATTCCCAAAAAGAGTGGAGATGCCAAAATATGATAAGTATGATGGACACTCGGATCCTCAACATCATGTCAGAGAATTCTATACATAATCTATGGAGTTCATGCACGAACCAACCTATCTAATGCGTCTCTTTCCTCGATCTCTGGGGGGAGCAACCATTCATTGCTTCTCTAGATTGCCTTCTACTATCAAAAATTTTGAGGAGTTGATCAAATTGTTCTATCAGAAATACTCCTACAACATTCAACATCCAGTCACCATGAGTGATATCTGCAATCTCAAACAATATCCAGGAGAACCATTCCTGACATTTCTCAAGAGATGGAGGAAGAAATTCTCTCTATATGCTAGGCCTATTCCAGAAACTGAGAAGCTAGAAATCTTCATCAATAATCTTATCCCAGAGATCAACTACCCTTTACAAATGCAAGATCATACATCTTTTGATAAGATGGTAGACAATGCGATCAAAATTGAAAAGGTACTTGTGAAAAAAGGAGACATCACACTTCAAAAGGACAAGTACGAATCAAGATCCAGTTCTAAAGACAAAAACAAAAATTGGAACAAGAATAAAGGCATCATCACAAATGGCATTTTTGATACTATCCATGCCCCATCAAAGGCACCAGCTTTCAATCTACCTATTGGTACACAAGCAATCAAAGCCTTAGAGAAAAAGGTGTTTGAACCATCTCAAAAGAAGCCAGAATACAAATCTTGGTCTGCTGATAATAAATGAAAGTTCACTCCTCTTGGGGAATCTTTGGAATCAGCTATGAGAACTCTACTAGCTAATAACATCATCTCTTTTCCTAAGATCTGACAATTTGATCCTGATCCTAAGCCAAAATGGTGGAGAGAATGAATTCTGTGATTTCCATCGGGGTAAAGGTCACAAAACTAATAACTGCTTATGCTTGAAACATACTATTCAAGATCTAATTGATAAGGGAGACATCACGATTGATAACCATAAGAGAAATAATGATCATACAACATTCACAGAACCATTTCTGAAACATGGTCAAGAAGTTTCATCTTCTTAGCCTAATATGGGGGCAAAGGTCAATTATGCTTACCCTGGAAATAATGTTGTTATCAATATGGTTGAACCTTGTCTCTCTGAGCATTGAAATGCCATCACAATTGTGTGAAGAGATAGAGATCATGCTTCAGCTAACGCGGTTACTCAATCACAAGCTCTGACACATCTGAACAGACAAATCCTAGATTCATCAAATGTCCCTAAGATGCCCTTCAATCTTTCTTTCACTTCCAAACAGAAGGTTGTTTCTAAATCTTCCAATCCTAAAGATATGAGGCCAACATCTTATAGCATTGTTCAACAACTCCAACACACTAATGCAAAAATCTCCATGTTTGAGTTGCTTCAAATATCTCCAGCTCATAAAGCCATTCTAGAGAACGCTTTGCTCGGATCCAATGTTCCTGATGACCTTGATTTAGATAGGTTCCAGACTATGGTTGGACATCTTACGTCTCCATAGTATATATCCTTTTCAGAGGAAGATGACAACTCCTTGAGTCACCTGCATAACCAGCCCTTGCACATAGAAGTCTTGATCTAGAACCGTAGAGTCAAATGTGTGTTGATAGATGGAGGCGCTGGCTTAAACATTTGTTCTTACAGCTTGGTCACACAATTGGGATTTTTAGAATTGGCTATTGATCCTAGAAAGAAAATAACTATAAAATCCTATGATGAACAAGAAAGATCTTCTAAAGGCACCATTGTCTTACCTATCAGAGCAGGTCCGGTTATCAGAGATACTATATGTCAAGTTCTTGATCTACCTTTGGCTTACAACATTCTTCTAGGGAGACCATGGATACATGAGATGAAGGCTATTCCTTCTACATTCCACCAATGTTTGAAATTTCCTTACGAAGGAGTAGATCTCACTATTCCAGCAGACATATCCACCACTTGCAATACATTGAAGGAGAGTGCGGATAAACTTGTGCCTAATAACATAGAATCTTCCATTGAGCCAACAAAAGAAGCATCCACATCTAAAATGGAAGACATTGCAAAAGAGGTCAATATCAAAGACAATGGTATGGGAGAATATACTATAGAGCTAGTCTTATCTTTGACATCTCTACCTATCTCACCTAAGTCTTATGGAAAATCTTTAAAATAGTCCAAACCAGACGCTAAAGAACCTCTTGAGGCATATAAAAAGAGTTTTGTAACAGAACAAGTCTCCAAACAAGAATTTGAAGAAGATGAAGCTGTGCTTGCATGGCTATACAAGGATGAACCTGAATCTCAAGCTGTTCCAATTAGTGACTCTACAGTATCCAAAATCCATTCTAAGGCATATGGTCCAGGAGATAAACTGATAGCTAAGATGGGATATTCAGGTAAAGGACCTCTAGGAGTCAGAGGAAAAGGTCTTATAACACCTATTTCACATACTGGTAGGGAAAACAAAGATACTATTAGCTTAGGCTTTAAAAAGAAACCCTTCCACCTCAAAGGTAATTATTCCCATGTCATAGAGTAGATCACACAAGGAGAACCCCTTATTAAGAAGGAAGAAAATGAACCATCAGATAGTGATTCAGACAGCTTAGAACTTGTTCCTTATGAGCATTTGCCTAAGGAAATCAAAGACCTCCTTGAAGCTGAAGATGATCCAATCAAAAGAATTAATGTAGTAGAAACACAAGAACCTACTATCAATCAAGAGATAGTTGCAACACAAGAACCAGCTAATCTTGAAGACAATCAAATAGGCAAAGAGGAAGGTGGTAGTTATTCTGAGATAGACTCCCATGAGTATGAATTCAAATCAGAATCTGAGGGTAACCCTTCTTGGGGTATTCATCCTGACTTTACTCATGTTCTTAGATTTCCTAGAGGCATAGATGAAGAATCTAATGACTATGACTGGGGAGCCATTCTAGAAGAAGATGAGCTTATTATAGAGAAACATGTTGAGGTTATTCACCAATATGCACTTGAACCCAACGTAAGTCTACAGCGAAATGATGAATCTATCGAGTCTGATCCACCTATGGCTGAATTGGAATCCCACAATGACATTGAGCCTATTCACGAATTGAATGTCTTAAGTTGTAATATCACCTTTGAACTCGAGCATCGGGTTAGGACCAATGATGACAAATCCATATCCGTAAACACTATCTCCCAATCTTTCCCCATTTTGACTATCCAACATCCTGAACTTCTTGATCAAACAACCATAAATCTGAGCCATGGTATTTATACCTTCCCGAATGAATATGCCCTTGCTTGCTACCTCAATGCAGTTGAGCCTTTGAGGACTTCCATCAGTGAACTGAGCATTAGCATGACATAGTCAGACATCAAGTATCTTAGTCAGAAAAATAAGAATAAATATAAAAAGAAAAGGAGTTCTGAGGGTGAAAACCACTTTGTGGCAGTCTCAGAACCTACAAAAGTAAAAATAAAAGATGTATCCAAAGGTGAAAACCTCTTTGAGGTGCCTAAGGATGAGATATTTGATGTCCTTCTGAGTTATTTACAGGACAGATCTCTAGTTCTAATTGAGCCCACTCAATCCATCAACTTGGGAGCAAAAGAAGAACCACAGTTGATTCATGTAGCACAATCTTTATCTGAAGAAGAGAAGCAAAAATTTACAACATTCCTAACAGAGAAGAAGATCAACTTTGCATGGAAATATTTAGATATGCTAGGGTTGGATCCTAATCTTATAATCCATCATTTATCTATAGCTCTAAATGTCAAACCTGTCAAGCAAAAATTGAGAAAGATGCATCCTCATGTTGTACTCTTGGTAAAAGCAAAATTACAGAAGCTCCTAAAAGCCAGATTCATCTGAGTTATTGATTATGCGGAGTGGATCTCTAATATTATACCTATTTCAAAACTAGATAAATCAATCAGAGTATGCACAGACTTTAGAGATGTAAACAGAGCATGCCCTAAGGATGATTTTCCATTACCTAACATTGATATGATAGTGGACATGATTGTGGGCTTTGAGATGTATTCTTTAATGGATGGTTTTTCTGGATATAATCAAATAAAAATTGCTCCAGAGGATCAAGAGAAAACTGCTTTTACATGTGCATGGGGCACCTTCTGTTGGAATGTCATGCCATTTGGGCTTAAGAATACTGGTGCTACATATCAAATAGTTATGACATCTATTTTTCATGACATGATGCATATGACTATGGAGGATTATGTTGATGATACTTTAGCAAAATCTAAGATTAGAACTGAACATCTAAATGACTTGAGCAAGATACTAGACAAAATGGAAAAATTTAGTCTTAGACTAAATCCTAAGAAGTGTGCTTTTGGTGTCACTTCTGGAAAGCTCTTAGGATACATAGTCTCAAAGAAGGGCATTGAAGTTGATCTAGCTAAAGTAAAGGCTATCATGAAAATGCAACCTCCAAAGAATATTAGTCAAAGGAGGACATTGCAAGGAAGAGTTCAATCTATCAGAAGATTCATATCACAACTAGCAGACATATCACAACCTTTTACAAAAACATTACATAAAGGTGTGACCTTTGCATGGAATGAAGAATGTGATAACAACTTTAACCATATCAAGAAGTATCTATCAAATCCTCCTATCTTGATGCCTCCCATTCTAGGGAAGCCTTTGATCTTATATGTCTCCGCTACAGATACATCACTGGGGGCATTGCTTGCACAACATGATGAGAACAAAAAGGAAAGAGCTATATACTATATTAGTAGAACATTGGTTGCATATGAGAAGAACTATTCAATGATTGAGAAAGCTTGTCTAGCTATGATCTTTGCATCACAAAAACTGAGACATTACATGTTAGCTCATACCACACATTTGGTAGCTAAAATTGACCCACTCAAGTACCTACTAAGAAAAGCTGCCCTTATAGGTAGATTAGCTAAATGGGTCATGCTCTTAAGTGAATTTGACATTGAATATGTAGAAAGAAAAGCTATCAAAGGACAGGTTATTGCTGATCAGTTAGCAGATGCACCTATGATTGATGATACACCAATGCAAATGGAATTTCTAGATTCTTCTATCATGACTCTTTCTTCTAGAGAATGGCAGTTATTCTTTGATGGCTCCTATACGCAGAATAGATCAAGAGCAGGCATATTGTTCATAACTCCTCAAGGATACTCAATCCAAAAAGCATTTAGATTAAAGTTCCCTTGCACAAACAATATTGTAGAATATGAAGCTCTTCTTAATGGCATGAAGCTAGCAATTGAGTGGTGAGTAACAGAATTATATATTCATGGAGACTCACAACTTGTTATTCATCAAGTCAATGATGTGTACCAAACTAAAGATGAAAAGCTCATCCCATACAAAAGAATGGTAGATGATCTAAAGAAGTATTTCCTATCTATCACATTTGAGCAAATTCCTAGAATAGAGAACAAGGCTGCCGATGCAATGGCAACGCTATCTACTTAATTACAATAGCCTGAACATGAGCTACGCTACGAGTTCCTGGTGGAAGCACTATCTTATCCTGCATATGATTCCCTTGAAACCCGTATGATCTACACCATTGTTGGTCATGATTCATCCAGATACAAAAACCTATTTTCATATCTCCAAGACCAAATCATCCCTGAAACCTTCAACCGTCATGAAAAGAGATACCTTATCCGTAATGCCTCCTGATATGTCATCAATGGTCATGATCTGTACAAATGAGGTCTAGATGGTACACTACTTAGATGTTTAGAATAGGAAGACTCTCAACGTGCATTAAAGGAAGTCCATGATGGTATTTGTGGGTCACACTTGAACGATTTAACACTAGCTCAAAAACTTATTAGGGCTGGGTACTATTGGCCTGAAATGGAGAAAGTGTCTATCAAGTTTGCTAAGAACTGTCCAAAGTGCCAAGTGCATGATAACTTAATTCATGCTCCAGGGAGAGATCTGATTCCCTTTACTACACAATGGCCTTTTCATCAATGGGCATTTGATCTTACAGGAGCTATACATCCTCATTCTTCTAATGGACATATCCATATAATCACAGCTATAGATTATTTTACAAAATGGGTAGAAGCAATCCCTTTGACACAAGCAACTGGAAAGCAAATATCTATGTTCATATTGAACCATATCATATGAAGATATGGGATACCTCATTCCATAATCATAGATAACGGTGGATAATTCAAGAACAAAGATCTAGATGATTTATGTGCCAAATTCAAGATTACACAACATTGGTCATCTATCTACTATCCTCAAGGGAATGGCCAAGCAGAGGCTTCTAACAAGAATCTATTGAAAATATTGCACTGTACAGTTAATAAAATAGAAAGAGACTGGAATCTCATGATCAATCCAGCTCTTTGGGCCTACAAAACAAGTATCAGAATGCCTACTGGGGCTACACCTTTCACTTTAGTTTATGGGTTTGAAGCGATACTGCCTATTGAGGTTGAAATCCCATCACTAAGAATCAAAATGCATGGTCTAGTAACTGATGATGACTACAGAGTGTCTAGGTTGCAAGAACTTGAACTACTAGATGAGCGCAGACAAGAAGCATATGATCATCTTAGAGTATATCAAAAGAGAATGTCTAGAGGTTACAATAAGAAAGTTAGACACCGAGAATTTTAGATTGGTGATCTAGTCTTGAGAGAGAATCCTAAAAATCAATCATATAGAGAGTGCAAGGGGAAGTTTGAACCCAACTGGCTGGGTCCCTTTGTTATCACTTCTACTTTTGGCTTTGGTGCCTATCAAATCTCAATGACTGAAGGAGAACAACTTCGAGAACTAATCAATGTTCTCCATCTGAAGAAATTCTACGCCTAAGGCATTCAGTCTATGGTAAAATGTCCTGAAAAAATCTTAAAAATTGGAAAAAGTCCTAAAAAAATGAACATCTTGGTGAAAACCTAGTAATAGGTGCCTTGATGATTCACAAAAAAAAGTAAAAAATATCAAAAGTACAAAAAAATTAAAAAAATGAAAAAAAAAAAAAAAATGAGAAAAAAAAAAGTGCCTTGGTGAAAACCTGGAAACAGGCCCCTTGGTAGAAAAAATAGAATCTCTACCAAGATGGTGAAAACCTGGCAAACGGGTGCCACTTGTTTCAAAACACTCCATCTATCAACGCAATCTTGGTCTTTCCCAGTTTTTAGTCTTGCTTTAGTTTGTACATATCTCCCAATTTGTTTTCAATAAGTCAGTCTGTACACTAATCAGCTCAAGCGTCGGTGTCCTATCAATGTTAAAACTTGGGGGCAATCAATGTCATATCCTATGACCTCCAATGTATCTGAGACGTATCATATCCAGTCAGAGTCCTTTGAAGCTTCATTTGAGTTAGTTGGTACATCTTATCTCCAGAAAGGATTTTGCATCTACAACAACGCAATCAAACATCAAACACAAATTGAAAACAATTTGTGCTTTACATGCTTTTATCTCCTTGTATGCTTACTGATTCACATTGAGATTTTTGCATATTATGTCCTTTCGAGCTCTTCGATGATGTCCTTTACAGGATTTAGAGAGTGATGACTGGGGGCATAATATTTTCTTGGTCTTCTTCTTGTATGTAAAAATCTAACAACTTTGGAAATTCTGGATTGAAATGGTGTCCGTCTGTAAGAGCCTCTATCTCGAATTGGATGGCCATGCGTACCTCGACCATTGATACCCAAAAAATTCAAGGAAGTTTGATCTAACTATTATCTTTTTGAGTGAGTTCTTTCTCCTACTGTGAAACACAATCTTGCCTAAGGATGTGGACGATAAAGGGTCACTATGGGTAATTCACATTGGATTTAGAATGATCTCTTGACTGTTTGCTATGTTTGAACATAAGGCGTATTCTAGTCATCACGACATTGATGTTTTGATGCTTATACAAATTGCAATATCAAAATGGACATGATATTCAAGTCATCCTAGCATTTGTGCCTTGGTGCTTATATCTAATCCGACATTCCGAAAATAAAATCAATATTCATATATCTATGGTTGATTGACTAGTGGATGTTGTATTGATTCCTGCACATACAAATTGATATCCATATGTCTATGGTTTCCTAGCTAGTGGGCATTGTATTGATCTATCTGGTTACCTAAAAATTCAATGATGAGAATGACCGACACATGATCAGTGACTAGGTCCTTGGTCTTAGGTTGCATTTCATTCTGCATGTTTCTTTGCATTTTGCATGTTTGCATGATCTCACAAATGGCTAAAATGATTCTTCAATCACATCTTCAAATCTAACAAGAGTTGAATCTCACATGAAGGTTGCTCCAACAAAATAGCAAGTACAATCCATTTTCGGGATCAAAATCAAAATCTAAGATCATTTATATTATTCACTACTTGCATAATCCACCTTCAATCATCACAAGAAATCTAGAATTCAACTTAACTGATTATCTTACATCAAACTATCAAAATTTCAACTTGGTCACCCATGGTCAACTCATGGTTTAACCTAGTCAAACTTGGTCTCCAAGACCTCTAAACAATGCAGAACGCATTCTCGAACGTGTATAACCACTTCTCAAATAAATTAACATGCTTCTAAACCATAACACTGGCTTTTCTTGTCATATTTCAATTTTAATCCCGAAGAGGGCATGGTATTGCATATCATTCAAAGTCTGTAATCATATCTTTCCTCAGTAATCAAGACAACCACGTCTAGTTGCTGATTCATCAAAAAGACCTCATCGCTTGGGGCAAATCAATCATCGCTTGGGGCATATCAGATTCATCGAGATCCATATCAATATGGTATTCTCTTAATCTTGTAAACTGTATCAGTCTTTTATAACCATTGGTTCATTAGTGTTATTTCCTTGGTTCTCCGGAAACTGAAGGGTTCAAATGTGATACCAATGTGATTCTTATCGACAATCGGGTTTGGAATCGGTCACTCACTTTTTCACAATCATAAGGTTCAGAATCAGGCGTTTTGACACTTTTTCGCAATCATCGGTTCATTTGCTATTATAGTTAACATTATCTTTGGTCATTCAGGACCTATTATCTTCATATCAAACTTCAATCAGTTCCTGTTCATATCAATCAATTTCAAACATCAGTTTCAAACATCATACACAGACTGTCTTTGAACTACTGCGCTTCGCACAACAATTCAAAAAGGGGAAAAATGTAATACCCCAAAAATGGGCTATAGGTTCATTAACCTCCTATATCGACATATCGAACAAAATCAACATTGAAGTCCTAACCTAAGGCACATCTAAACATCATCAAATCCTAATTGGTTATCCTAAATTCTACATCGGGGAATATTCCTAGCAATATTCCTATTTATTCTAATTATCTTTAATTTAATGATTATTTGGCGATAAATCATATTTATCCTAAAGTTTGATTAATTGAATATTTTGAATATTTAATTAATTAGATTTAATACTGCCACTTAATTATTTAACTGAATTTAATTATATCTATTCCTAATCATTATTATTTAAATTTGACAATAAATCAAAATTCCTATCATTAATTGATTAAATTCTTATTTAATTAATTAAAGCAAGTTGTCATATTTAATGAGATTATTTTGGAATAAAAGTTTGATTAAATAATTGATTAACCCATAAATCAATTATTTTATTTTCAAAATCAGTTAAAGTTGAGGATAAATCACTTTATTTATTTATTTAATTCATAATTAATTATGCACATCCAAAAAAATAGTTAAACTATAAATCAAAAAATCAATTCAAGTTGTTTTAAAAATAAACTGAACTCTATTTTGAGTTGAAAGCTGATCTCAACTTCTGATTTAAATCAAAAAGCTATTTTTGCATGATTTTTTGTGAGTTAACTATCTTTAATTCCTTGTTGACTCAAAAATCAATTGAGTGATTTATGGCTTTTTCCATGCATCCCCAAAGCCCTAGATTTCTATAAAACCAAGGCTCAGCTCTTCACAAATCATCTCACAAGTTTGCATACTTACTCTGCCAAAATCAATCCAAGAATTTTCACAATCACGTTGGTGAATCGACATCTGAAGAATTGAAGCTTCTTTGCTAATCAACAACTTTTGTGAGACCATTCTTATTAGCATATCATTGTAGCTTAATTTTTATATCAGTTTTTCATCTAGAATAGATTCATATCAGTTTATTTCATAATTGCATAGAAAAACCACAAATATAGATTAATTTGCATCTAATTCATATCTAGATTTTGCATTCAAATCCTTCATTTAGGTGTCGTCAAGGTCACTGATCTCGGTCCAATCTGAGAATACATACTAGCACCTACTAGAAGGCAATAAATCACCTGGTTAGATTAGTTTCCATTTCACTGCACGAATTTGATTTTAAGCTAACCTCTAATGTTTTACTAAAGTTTTGTGTCTACAACTAGGTACAAAATTTACACACACAGTAATGAGCACCTTTGATAATGAATTCACAAACCTAGCTGATATTGCAAAAGTAAAAGCACAAGCAGATTATGAGGCTAGAATGCTTTTGAACATCAGTCAGACTATCAGAAATGATATCAACACTCTTGATATCTATATCAAGGATTTGATGAAGCATTTGGAGACAGGAAAATCTTTGTACATACAGTGTACAAAATCAGAGACTTTGACAACAGAAGAAGATTAGAAGATAAAGTTAAAGGAAGAAGAAATTTTGAATGAAACAAACCTTCTGTCTAGCCCCAATGTGAAGGTATGTGATGTTGAGAAGAAAGTTAGGAAATTTTATGATGGAATTAGAGTTTTGCAAGATGAGAGAGACATGAAATTGAGGAAATACACTCTTTTGAGAGAACATGCTTCTATGAAGTTGAGCATTATTGAAGAACAGTTGGAAGAATGTCTTTCAGCTAAGACATCTTTTCATAAGTTTAACTTTGAAAACCTCCAAGCATGTGAAATAGCTTCTTATGGACTGAGTGCACTACTCAATGTCGCAGATTCCATTAAGAAATCATGGGAGAAGGAGATTGAAGCCATGAAGACATATTTTGCAGATTGTGTTGCAAACCTACTGGCTTTGCAATAAATGAATCAAGGTATAACTTTTTGTGATATAATTTTGTAACCCTCCCTACCTTATTTTGTCATTGTTGTCAAAGGGGGAGAGATATATAGAAGAAAATTGATAGTATATGATAAGGGTTGTTACTCTTAGGGGGAGTACTATATTAGAGACAGTAATTTTTTGAGGAGTTATAAGGATAGTATGTATTCTATACTATGGCCACAATTTTGAGCAATTTTGAGATTTTGAGTTGTACACTTAGCCAATTTTCTCATATGTTGCCACCAATGACAAAGGGGGAGATTGTTGGCAATTTGGCTGAGTTGATTACATAGATGTTGTCATTATGGCAACATATGATCCACATGAAGATCACACAGGTTAGAGAGCAAGTATGACAGAGCGCATTGCAAATTTGTCTAAGTGTGAGACAATGTTTTACCAGTGATCCTGGACATAGTTTTTGTTTGCGACATTGACTGGAGTAAGTTCAGTGCTTGTGCACTTGAACATAGACTATATGATGTCTATTGATCACCCATCTTAGAGTGCAAGTCAGTATGACATGTACGGAATAAGTTATGATAGTTTTATCGAAGACAGTGTGAAGCCGACAGGACAGAATCTGAAGACAGAACTAGTAAAGAGTTAAGGGATTATTTTGTTTATCAAAATAATGACTTAACAATATAAAGGGATGACATCCTAGATGTTAAATCTTGGATAAATCTATTGGTATAAATGTAATTATAATTGTAAAATAGATGATATAGTGAACATTTGATGTATAGTGAAGTGATATGATGCAAAGTATATGAAGCATATGTAATAGTGATAGTGAAAGAGCAATGAAGAGATATTGATGCAAGCAACATAAGGTTATGTACCTTAACCTATTTTGTAATCAGTGTATATTGTACATTACTTATTTGGACAGTGGTCTCATTTGGTAATCACATTTTGTACTACAACTCCTAACAAGGTTGAGGCTTCTGACAAGGCCTATAGTCCCTTAATCAGGACTGATACACTATATGCTTGTAATAGACTCCTAACAGGGTCAACATCCTTAACAAGATACTTTTGATTAGTGGATCTTTGTGGGTACCATCCCCACTGGGGTTTTTCCCTTGGCCAGGGTTTCCTCGAGAACAAATAATGTGTTATGAGTTCTTTATTGTTATGCATGTTGATTAGCTTTTTATGTTATACATGTATAAATATAATCTATTATATCCATAATTGGGCAAAAGATAAAGTTTGTAGAATACTGATTCACCCCCCCCCTCTCAGTATTCCCTATTTCTAACAAACCCCCCATACAAACAACAAAACCCTCTTTTTCTTGTAGGTACAGGTGCAGAATTTTGGATCTGAGCTTGGATTTGGATAACCTTTTTGGTGAACTTCTGAGATCTGTGAACAAAATCAAAGTCAACCTTCAGAATATTAATGTAGCCTTTGACCTTTTATCGGGGTCAAAAACTACTTGCTGTCAGAAAGATAAAAGTTTTCTGGGTTTTCTTCATCTCGGCATTTCCAATCCAAAACAAGTTGCAGAATTACCTGAAACTACACAGACATCAGAAATTGGCATTTTCCAAATTTGCCCTATTTTGAGGTTAGTATTTGTCTTTCAATTATTTCAGATTTCAAGCACAATTCCATTATAGGGAAATATAAAGTTTTCTTCCTCTTTCATATTCTCCATAGATTGATTCGATTGTGCATTAACCTTTTGGTTGATCAATTTGGATCTCTCCTTTGGGAATTTGGATTTAGAAGTGGATCTCATATTTCCCCCATACATTTTAGGGTGAACACTATTTCACCTTATTCATTTTGGTGAGCTTGACTAGCTTACTCTCTTTCATTTTTGGTGATAGATATTATATTATATTTTGGTATTAGATTTCTCTTTTATGTTAAATCTTACATGCTAATTAGATTTTAAAAATACAAAAATATTCATGATTTATGTGTTCTTAGTTTATTTCATTTGCATTGCATTGGTTTATGAGCTTTACTACTACTAGTCCTACTTATAACATTCCAGTTAGAAGAAGTCGTAGACTCATGGGTGCCTTTGATCCTGAATCTTCCTCTCATTTCCTTAGGATCCCAGATCATAATTTGATTCTTCATGATTCTAATCCTACTATGGAGAAAACCTCTTCTCACTCATCTCATGATGAGGATGATGCTTTAAGAGTTCCTCCTGAACAAGTCCAAAAAATTTCAACTGAACTTGATAAAATAGGTAATTGGCTTATTCAAGAGAACCATAATCAAGATTCTATTCAAGCTATAGAAGCTCTTAAGAAAGTTCTTTGTGATAGTGATCAAGGTGTTAACCTCTTGCGTGGTATTACTCACCTCGTGCATTCAAATGTTAAACCTTTAGCTCAAGAAGCTCAAGATTTAGGGTTGATTCCTCCTATCACTAGTGTAGAACCCTCTTCTAATCCTTTACCTAGTATTCCTACCTATAATCCTTCTTTGGTCACTGTGACAGTTCCCTCTGTTCCTATGAGTGTTCCTCCTATGTCCCTTCCTACATCACAACCTTCATATCATAATGTTCCTTTTACTTATTCCAATCCTCTTCCAACTGTAGTTCCTAGTATTCCTCCAGTTGTATCTTCTATTCCTGCAACTTCTTACACTTTACCTAGTGTTTCTAATGTTGCTATTCCTCCTATTTCCTCTAATGATTCAACAATCATCAGTTTGGCTCAAACTATGTAATCCTTACAACAACAACTTGCTTCCTTAACTCAAAACAAGTTTAGTATTCCTACATGTGTCATGGGAAGCCCTTTGTCCTTGGATATTATTCATACTCCTATTCCTCAGCAAGTCGATATGCCTCATCTTGAGAATTATAATGGAAAAGGAGATCCCCTTCATCATGTTGAAACATTCCAAATCCTTTGTAGTGATTATGCTCATGACCATAGGATTTTGACCAAACTGTTTGCTAGAACCTTCCGTGACAAGGCCTTACAATGGTATTGTTCCTTGAATCCTTATTCTATTGATTCCTTTCCAAAACTTGCTAATTCCTTTATTCAAAAATTTCAAAACAACATTGGCCCGCAAGTGTCTTTGAATGACTTGATGCATTGTAAACAAAGTGCTAAAGAAAAAATAACTGAATTTATTGGTAGATTTAAGCATTTGCATGCTCAGATTTCCTATCCTATTCCTGATATTGATATTTAACGTATGTTTATTTCAAATTTTCAAAAGGATATTAGAGATAAGATTCTTCCTACTAAATTTACCTCTTTTCAACAACTTTTTGCAGTGCTTCATCATTATCAATTACAAGTGAGTCAATTTGAGAGAAACACTCCAATGGCTCCTATTCCAGTTGATAAGAGCGATGCTGCTCCTAATCCAAACAAATTTCAAAAATTCAACAACTATGTCAAGATAAACAAACAAGAAAATGCAGTTACTGATCAAGTTGTTGTTGCATCTCATAATGCCACTTCTGCATCCACTACTTTTCGGTTAAATTGTATGTTTACTCCTCTTTTTGAATCTTTACATGCTATTATGAATAGGTTGTTAACTGCTAATATGATTACTTTACCTCCTATTCGACCTCTTTTACCTACTACAATTGCATCTAAATCCTTTGATTCTAATGCTTTTTGTCAATATCATCATCAAAATGGTCATGATATTGAGAAATGTCATTCTTTAAAACATAAGGTTCAAGACTTAATTGACTATAATGCCTTATCTGTTGATAATCTTGATGGTAGTGGGAACAAGTTTGTCTCTCCTCCTAATCAAAACCTTCAAATCTATATGAATCCTTTACCTACGCATGCTACTAATACCATTGCTCAGCCATCTGCTATGGAAATTATGTATGATTAAAAGATGGATGATCTCAATCATGTTGTTAATTAAGTGGAGCATGTTGGTCAATCTATATCTCCACCTCAACCTCAATCTCAACCTCAGATTCAACCTCAAGTTCAATCTCAACCTCGACCAAAACCTAAGCCTAAATTGAAAACTCAACCTAAACCTCAAAAACAACCTAAGAATAAAAGACCTCGGGAACTTTTGATTACCTTTGATGATTCTGAGACTATTAAGGCTCCTGATGGTCTCCTTTACATTTATGCTAGGATTTCTCAGAAACCTACTCGTGGTTGTCTTGTTGATCCTACATCCTTAGTCGATGTTATTACTGAAGAAAATATTTTTATGAAAAGCTTACAATGTGATTCTTATGATACATCAGATGTATGGATTCAAAATTGTAATGGTTTTCTTTATCCATCATTTGGTTCTATTACTTTCCCGGTTGAACTTTGTGGAAAAATTGTGAACACTACCTTTGTTGTTGTTCCTACTTTTGATCAATTTCAAGCTAAGCTAGGTTTGCCTTGGTTAAATGCCATGCATGCTATTGCCTCACTTGTCGACAAGTGTCTTAAATTTATTCATGATGAAGAAGTGAAGATGGTTAATCATAGTTTATATCAACCTTCTAGGCCTAGAGATTGTGCTGCT
Organism: Chamaecyparis obtusa; assembly: GCA_027943335.1. NCBI lineage: Eukaryota > Viridiplantae > Streptophyta > Pinopsida > Cupressales > Cupressaceae > Chamaecyparis > Chamaecyparis obtusa. Next base: position 80,704 of record BSBK01009356.1, on the reverse strand, counting down.
CTTGATTTCTTTTGGCCTTCATTACCTAATTCATGTCCTCCTCGACCTGATAATCTTTTCCATTCATATCAAGCTTATAAACATCATAAGATTCTTGAATTAAGCATACCTCCTATGGATCTTAATCATGGTCTTTTGCCTACACCTTCCATATCTCCTTTAACTATGGCTTCTAGTTCTATTAATCAAGTTCCTTCTATCAATCTTCCTAAAGAACCTATGAAGGATCCTGTGATTGTTCCTCCTAGTTCTCAACCTATTTCAAATAAATCAAAATGTAATCAATCTACCAATGAATGTTGTAAGAAGCATCATACTCATGCTAAAGCTCATAATTTTATTCTTCAAAGATCTTTACCTTCTTCAGATAAATCTATGCATGATGTGTTAGAAGAAGTTGTTACTAATAATGATGTTAAGAGGCATGATTATGATGATTCTATTCGTATTTTAGATCCTATTTTGATTAATTTGGATGAAGAAGATACTCTTGATGATACTGATAATGGTAATGATGAATATGAGACTATTGACATTGACATTGACATTGATTTACCTAATATGCTTTCATCACAATTAACTCTTACACCTAGTGTCAAACATTGTGATTCTCTAGAGGATCCTTGTTTGAAACTGGCTATCATTCCTACTGTGTTGGATATAGTCCCTCTTGTGATTTACCCACCTTCCCTAAATGATATACAACGAGATGGGGAGAGTAGGCGGCATGCTTTATTGGCTTGTCCTTCATGGTAGCTTTGTTGTATGTTTGCCTGCTGTACTGTGCTTCTCCCATAATGTGTTTGCTAAATGTTGTTAGATTCTTTTATACGATCCTTGTTACTTAGTTGGTACAAGGTGATAAAGGAATCAAACCTATTGTTCCATTCCTTTATATGTATCTCTATTCTGCTATGTGTTGTTTCATGTTATGTTGTAACTGTGCTATTGTTCGTAAATGTTTCCTTGTGTAATCTGCTTAGATTCGAGATGTGGTAGCACTAATTTATTTTGGTCTCCATGTCATGGTCCAAAAAGATTCTCCTTCGTATATCTTACGTGATCTTTCCTCCTTTGTGATCGTAGTTCTACTTAGTTTGGGGAATGATGTCAATTCATTTACAATAATATCATATATATATTATCTTATGATCATATTGTGTTAGGATTAACAAGGCAGAAATAACAATTATGTGCAAATATAACTAATATCAGAAAATAATAAACCACACAGAATAGAACACAAGACACACAGATTTAATGTGGTTCACCCAATCCCTGGCCTACGTCCACCAACAGCGAGTCCAATATTATTATTATCCAGTGATTACAACCTGATTACAATCCGTAATCCCTTACAGCCCAATTCTGCCGCAAGTACTAAAATCATACATCATGAAAATCCCTAACCCTAAGCCATATTATACAATATTTTCCTGCTTTAGGGTTAGAATGAGTTATAAGTAGTTGGCCCAAATAACTGAAAAAGTAGTCGGCCTCATAAAAATTTTCCTCGAGAGCTGCGCCCCCGAACCCCTGCTCTTGGGGGCTGCCACCCCCAAACCCCCGCTCGGGGCCCGGCTCGGCCCCGAACCCCGACGAGGTTGGGAGGAAAAGTGTACAGTACTTTCCTAGATAGTACTTTCCTGATTAGTCACCACAAGCTAACATATTGACCCCATGGTAGTTAGATCCCTTCTGTGTTCTCTGTATGTTTCTATGATATTTCCCTTGATTTGTCTTCATTTGGGGGTATCTTTACGTGGAAACGTAATGAGTGGAGTTGTTTATGTTTTCGTTATAGCCATTGCTCCTATTAAAATGTCAGTAATGACTTTAATGTGGGGGCATACGCTCTACTCACATGTTGCACACACACACTTTTTGATATACACATATTATTTTTCAGGATAACTTTTTCTCCCTTTTTGGATTAGTGACTAATCCTTAAAGCATGGATTTATATTTTAGGATCTCTTGATCCCTCCAGTTTCAAATACACATATATTTTGATCCCTTAAGGTCGGAGGTGTCCTTAAGACTAGATATCTTTTGTTTTTGGTTTTATTCTTATGGAATAGAATATTCCTAAAGGTGAATCCTTGATAGGTTGACTAGTGAGTAGCCACATTCACTAGGCGATTCAATTCCATCTTTCCACTTGCATCATTTCCTTGTGTGGTTCACAATGGGACATAAGTTCTCATTGGATGAGATAATCACACCCTTTCTTTCTCTCTCTAGAGATGTTTCTCTTATTATGATCAAGGAGTCGACAAAGACTTGAGTCCCTGGGGGCTTAAGGTTTCTCTTTGTCCCTTGGATTACCATAAGATTATCTTTTCATTCTGATCATCTTTACCAAGAGTTTGCATCGAGTCCATACTCTTGCTAAAGTGGGGGCTTAATGTATAATCTTAAAATGGAAGCACTTCCATGATAAGAGAATTTAGCCCTCTGAGTGAGTGTTCAGAGGTCATGTTAAGTGCCCTGATCAGGTCTTTGCATGTATTTAACTTTTCCCCCCATTTTGCTTCCCTCGGCACCTGTTTTCCACTTCATGTCTACATTTCCTGGCATCCTGGGCTGAGGTCCTGAGGTTTTTGACCTCAAGGTCAAAGTTGACCTTGAGGGTCAAAGTTGACCTCAACTTTGACCTAGGGCAGAGTCTACCTCATCCTTGACCCACATTTCAAATTTTAATATTTTCTGATTTCTAGGTATCGATTTTCAGAAAGATTCTTTTTCTCGCCTCCGAGTCGACCATTTCAGGTTTTGGAATGGTAAATCCTTAAATTACATTTAATATGGGTCCATTTCTAGGGGTTAAGATTAATTGGGATTTAATTCCCCAATGTCGGCCTTCTCTAGAGGTTTGTGCTCTAGTTCACTATAAAATGAGGCCTTCCTCTCTCATTTTCACATCACATCTCAAGAAATTTCATGAGTAAGCTCTCAAGTGCAAGCAAGCGAATTCAAGAATTCAAGAAAGCCTTCAAGCATTCAAGTGTTCAAGCATTCATTCATCAAGGAGATCCATTGTTAGCAATTGAAAGATTCAATCTCTTTGGAGCCCCCTTGAAGATCAATCCTTCCACATTCATCCAAGTCAATTTTTATGCAAAGATCCATTCAAGATTAGTGTTGAAGATCAAATGCCATTGATTTGAGATATCCTACATTCATTCTACATTCATTGGAGCATCCCTACTTGTGGATTTAAGGATTCAAATCCTCTACAAGAACTTCAACATAAGCAAGGTGAATTGTTTCATTTACTTTGTTTATGCACATTACAATTTCAATTCAATTTCAAGGTTAATTCCTAAATTGGGGTTTGACCAAGGCAAACCCCCCATAAAAACAACAAAACCCTCTTTTTATTGCAGGTACAGGTGTGTAATTTTGGATCTAAGCTTGGATTTGGATACCCTTTTCGATGAACTTCTGAGATCTGTGAACAAAATCAAAGTCGACATTCAGAATATTAATGTAGCCTTTGACCTTTTATCAAGGTCAAGGACTACCTACTATCAGAAAGATAAAGTTTTCTGGGTTTTCTTCATCTTGTCATTTCTAGTCTGAAACAGGTTGTAGAATTACCTGAAACTACACACAGACATCAAAAATTGGCATTTTCCAGATTTGCCCTATTTTGAGGTTAATATTTGCCTTTCAATTATTTCAGATTTCAAGCACAATTCCATTATAGGGAAATATAAGGTTTTCTTCCTATTTAATATTCTCCATAGATTGATTCGATTGTGCATTAACCTTTTGGTTGATCAATTTGGATCTCTCCTTTGAGAATTTGGATTTAGAAGTGGATCTCATACAACACTCGGTAAGAAGAACTTGACTTTTGGTAGGAAGAGTGAATTGAAGGATTTTGAAATGATTGGTGATCATAATGGAAGAAATACTTGTAGCATACCAAGGAAGGATTTGAAGAGGCAAAGAAAATAGAAATGGAATTGAGGAAAATGTGTTGTGAACTCAAAGGTCATGTATATCAAGAACCAGTCTAGGATTTATGTGTTGAATCCTAAAAGATGTTCGTTGAGCTACTGAGAACATCTTTTCGCACTTGAGGTGTCTGATGCAGGAGCATCCTTGGGTAGTTGGCAATCCTGTATCAACCAAAAATATGTTTGTGTTTGGTTTTAGGATTTTTATGGTATCTCGGTTGGAGACCTGAGATTCTCTGTCTCTTTGTGTTAGTTCTCAGTTGGGAGTCTACTTGGCTTCATCGACGGAATCAGTGACTTGGTGTATTTGTTGCTTGGTTGAGGAATTTGGTGCTCAGTTACTGATTGGGTCTCAGTGTTATATTACTAGCACTCGGTGTTCTTGTTGACTGATTTTTTTGTTTGTATGAATCAGCTTGGCTGACTGGTGCATTTAATTTGGATTGTGCTCCTCAAGTTATCGATTGATTGTTGGATGCATGTGGACCTAAATATGGCATTTTTAATTCTTTTATGTGGATCTGATAATCATTTGAAGGCTGATATAAATAAATAATTATTGTAAAGGCTATTTGAGAGCTGACTGATGTTTTGTAATTAATTATTATTGTAATCCAACTTGTGGCTGAGTAGTATATAAGGAAGGTATGGGTAGTGTTTAGGGGGAGGGACAGATGGAGACATGAAAGGAAGCAGGTTAGAAGTTCCTAAGGGATAGAAGATCAGATAGTATTTCTGATAATTGTAATAGCAAACCTAGTAGTTTGAGTGCTTGGAGACAAGGAGATTGCTTGGTGGATTGCGAGATCAAGTTTAGATCTTCCTTTGTGTTCCAACCAGTTGTTGTTGTTGAAGATCTGGGATAGCTAGGGAAAGATTAGATCCTTGTTGATCTTGTTGTAATTTCTGATGTATTTGGCCATAACTGAGAAGGCCTTACAGCTTAGCATGTTGCTTGTAAGCTCAATTTTTGATAATAAAGAATTATTTCTAATTATATCTTTTTGTGAGTTGAAATTCCACTGTGTTGTTGATGTTGGCTACAAGGGTTGGGTTGTCCTTAATTGGATCCACCATCCTTGATTGCATCACATTAGTAGTAGCAATGGGTTTCTCTCCCTTGTGAACCTGAGTTGTATAACCATAATTTCTTCCTGATATTATAGGGGAGATTGAGGCTTATCCACTTCCTCATCATTTTTCAATGCATTGAGTGCACTTGATGCCTCCTCAATATTACCTACTTCATCTGAGTCTTCAATAGATAATATTTCCTCCTTTTGTTTCTTCTGTAGAGGGGTATTAGGAGTAGTCTCTAAATTAGACGAATCTTGAATAAGCAATTTTCTATGTTGCCTGGGTGGAGGTTTTACATCTTGTGGTGTATCATCGAATGATTTCCCATATAATTTCTCAAAATTGAGAAGACCTGCCTCCATCCTCATTACCTCATTAGTTATCTCCTTGTTAAAGTGAGGCTATCCCTTTTGATTTATTTCTTCTTCAATCTTTCTCAAGATATTCTTTTTTTTCAACCTCTGTAGAGCATCCTCATTTGTAAGGCATTTTCTCAATATATCCTCTTGCATGTTTACTTGGTGGGACATATGCATGATAATGTAATGAATATGATCCTCAAGATCATATAACCTTTCCTCTCCATCTTCCAAGTGATAATTTTTTTAAAAATATTTATGAACTTTTTCAATAGTATCAAAACCAATAACAAACCCTGCAAATTTTGACACATGGGGAAAAAAGGTTCCCTTTCTCTTTTTCTCCATAGACTCCTTTTCAAACCATAAAATTTTTCACATAAATTAAATAAATGTTATCCTCTCGAAAACAAATACTAGAAACTTATGAGGGGCCTATTGGTACACATAAATTCTACTAAAAGTGTGATTTCCTCTAATAAACTAGTCTGCAAATTTGTGTGTGTGACCCTCTCCATGATTATACTCCAATAGCCTTAACATACTTCTTACATTGAGAGCCAACCTCTCAACTTGGTGACCAATGGCTTTGAATATCCATATACAAAAGAATCATGAAATATCCTATATTTACAATCTTTACTATCTTTGTCCCATGTAGGACACCATTGCTGAAGATATAGTTTTTGTTAGAGTAGTCTTATGTTAGCTAATAATTAAATCATTTAATTATTAGTTTATCATACTCTAGGCTTAAGTTTCACTTAGGCGCTTTATAATTCTTTAGGGTTTTAGCCTTTAGGGTTTCGTGTTTCCTTTTATAAGGATTCACTTCTTTCATTTCAATAAGGAGATTGTATTGTAATTTCATTTTGTTAATAGAAGCTTTTTCTATCACAATGATTTTCCTGTCTCTGGCCTTTTGGCCGCCATAGCTTTCTGTCTTTTTGCTTCTTCTTTGTGACAGTCTTGCATGCAGGTGTTCTTGGGATGATTTGCGTTTGTCAAATCTAACATGGTATCAGAGCTCTCCTGTTGTTCGCTGTTCGAGTTTCGTTGAAGCGTGCCAGAAGCAGAAGGTTTTCAAGGGTTTCAGAAGTTTTTTTGTGGATCTGGGGGGGAGCCAAAATTTGGCTCACCTTGGGCAAAAATGGACACCACCATTGTGTCCGGAAGGCCCAAGAACCCCTAAATCCATATAAAACTTGTCCATTTTGGACACAGTGGCATCTGAGGCAAAATTTTTTGGCATACCAGGGCCGTACGGCCCTGGCACGCCCTCCGAGGCGAGTACAAACGGCGATTTTTTTTTTAAAAAAAAAATATTTTGGGGGCGCCGCCCAGCGGCCACCCCCGCGCCGCCCAGCAGCAACCGCAGCCGCGGCCACCGCCCGAGCGGCCCCCGCCACTGCAGCAGCCACGGCCCCCGCCACCGCGCCACCGGCGGCCCGCCCAGCTGCCGCCCACCCCGGCTCCGCCACCGCTCCGCCGCCCTCCGCGGCCCCGCTCCGCTCTGCGGCTCCGGCCCCGCTCCTCTGCGGCCTCCGCCGGCTCCGCCGCCTCCCGGCTCTGCGGCCCCCGCTCCTCTGCGGCCTCCTCCCGGCTCCGCCGCCTCCCGGCCCCGCGGCCCCCGCTCCTCTGCGGCTCCTCCCGGCTCCGCCGTCCTCAGCGGTAGGTCATATGACTGACCGGGAGCTCCAGCTCCAGCCCCCTGCGTGCGCCATGCGCCCAGGGGCTTTGTAATTCTAGCCCCCGGGGCTTAAAAATATTTTTTTTTTGTCCTTTTAGAGCTTTTTCTAGGGGTAGCTGGGTTTTTTGGCCGTATCTGGAGCATACGGGGGCCTTTTTCTGACTTCTTTATATCGTCGGAAAGCTCTTTCCGAGCTCTTTCCGATGAAGGAGGTTAAGGTTTTGGTTTCTACCATTTCAATAGCTTTTTTTTCTGTTGAAGTCTGATGTCTTTTTTTGCCTTCCGGGAGTCATATCTGGCTCATCCGGACTCCTTTTTCGGCAAACGAGATATCGTCGGAAAGTTGGTTCTGTGTACTATTCAGTGGCAGAGGTATTTCTTCCAGATTCTGCTCTAGGTTTTCACTCCTCCGAGTTATGCAGTTTATGCCCTCTGGTGGTGTGCTTGGTTCTACAGGTCCGGGGATCTCTTCTTCTGGTTTCTTAGTGCACTCTTCTTTCTGACTTCTGAGCTTGCATGCTCTTTCTGATGTATCTTTGTTCTGTAAACGCACTGAGATAAAGTGCCCTCTTCTGCATTTCTGGGATCTTTTTCACCTGGTTCAGTTTTAGTATTCGCACTCAGTTATAAAGTGCCATGGGGGGATTCTGATGCATTTGCCACTATAGGCGCATCCACTCTTGTCAAGTGAGCGTACCTTCCACGACATTAGCCCATGTAGACTGTGTCTATGACACCGCCCTTTATCCTGTGTGTGTGCTTCTGTTGCACTGTTGGTGTTCCTGGTTCTTCTTCTGCAGCTGTTTCTGGTACTGCATTTCAGTGTTCCTGTCACCTCTCCCAGTTCAGCATTATGGGGGGGTTCACCTGTTGGTTCTATTGCTTCCTGGTTCGATTGATCATCTCTTCAGACACTTGTCTTCTCTACCTGGTCATGCACTTCAGTGGGGGTTCCAGCAGTATCTTCTGACAGAGTTTTCAGACATGCTTCAGAGGAGTTTCTTGCTCTCTTCTTGTTCCTTTCTCTGGGACATCTTTTGCTTTATGTTTGGGTACCTGATCAGGCCTAGTTGCCGGGACCCAGGACCCATCTTTCCTGCTTTCTGCAGTAGTTTAGCTTTTTTTGCTTCTCCCTAAGTTACACTTAAGGGGGGGTGTTAGAGTAGTCTTATGTTAGCTAATAATTAAATCATTTAATTATTAGTTTATCATACTCTAGGCTTAAGTTTCACTTAGGCGCTTTATAATTCTTTAGGGTTTTAGCCTTTAGGGTTTCGTGTTTCCTTTTATAAGGATTCACTTCTTTCATTTCAATAAGGAGATTGTATTGTAATTTCATTTTGTTAATAGAAGCTTTTTCTATCACAATGATTTTCCTGTCTCTGGCCTTTTGGCCGCCATAGCTTTCTGTCTTTTTGCTTCTTCTTTGTGACAGTCTTGCATGCAGGTGTTCTTGGGATGATTTGCGTTTGTCAAATCTAACAGTTTTCTCCCTTGGCAGTCTATGGTAGTCAATTGCATACTGTTTCTAAACACATTATTATTTTGGAACATGATCAAATGAATCAACAAAGAATAATATTTAAACTCCCTCATTTTACTCCAGTTTAGCAATTGGTTATGAATCAACCTCTACATCTCAACAACAATATTGAATTCCAAATTAACTTCTTTTTTCTAAATTCTTATTGACATAAACATCAAATCAATTGGAATTCTTCTTCTAGCATCATCTACAAGTAATTGACACCATCCATAATAAGTTTTATGAAAAAACTTCATAAAACCTAGAGTAGAAAATGGTTCACTCTCTATGATAGGTATGAGTCTATTATTTTAACCCCTCTTCCAAAAATATCCTACTTCTCTTTTTCCAAATGTTTTGACTAGCCTCTCATAATCTACCATTCTGGTTTCAGGTTTGTAATGCACTTCCAACACATTAATTAATTCAACATAAATAAAAACATTAGGGAATATGCATTTCGCTAAGTCAAGATTCCATGGATTGGAGCATGGGACTTTCTCATTCCTATTATTATAAAAATAACAGAACAAAGCCCTACTAGTATGTGTAATTTTGGCATCTCTACACCCTCCCAATGCATCATGAAATGATTTCTTAGCGCCAGTGTCCTCTAACCCTTGAAATGCATCTAACATAGCCTTCTATAAGGGTTTCTTAACTGTTTCATCTTTCTTAACCCCCTTTTTCTGAACTTTCACCCATTTCTTTCTTTCTAGGTGTTAAGGGTCTCTTAAATGGTTCACCTTTCTTAACCCCCTTTTCTGAACTTTCACCCTTTTCTGAACTTTCACCTGTTTCTTTCTTTCTAGGTGTTAAGGGTCTCTTAACTGGTTCATCTTTCTTAACCCCCTTTTTTTGAACTTTCACCCATTTCTTTCTTTCTAGGTGTTAAGGGTCTCTTAAATGGTTCATCTTTCTTAACCCCCTTTTTTGAACTTTCACCCATTTCTTTCTTCCTAGGCATTTTATGATAAATAAATTCAGCTCAAGCAAAGAGATTCGAACTTACTGGTAGCTCTTGCTACATAATTTGAGAACTTTTTGATGCCATTCAAGCTTTCAAAAAAACCTAGCTTTTACTCCAACTCCATTCATCTTTAATGAATTATTCTTGTCACTATTTTTTGCACATATAAACTAGCTTTCATAGCATTTTAATTTAATCTTTATGGTCCCTTCAAAATTTGAGCTCAACATAATCGCAGTCATTTCACTCCACTTGCATTTAATGCATGTCATCTCTTTGTACATGTGTTCCATCAGCCTTAATTGAAACTTTTTGCCAATTCGCCCAGCCATAATGTGTCTCTAGCAAAATAGCAATATTTTCACCATTTTGCCACAATAGATATCACCATTCACAAAATGGAGACGACTTAGCCATTTCACTCGAACAAATATTTCCCCTCGCGAAATAGAAAAATTTCACCATTTCTCCATAATGGAACCTGCCTCTCGCGAAATAGCAATAAGTTTGCTATTTCGTGGTTCATTGTTTAAAACTCAGCAAAATAGCAATAAGTTCACTATTTTACAGCTTACTCTTTTGGGGTTAGAGAAATAGAGAAATATGGTACAAAGGGTATGTTTTTTTTTTCTTTTTGTAATCTATGAAATATCTTTAGTCTAATAGTGTTCATGTGTCATTATACAAAGAAAACTTCAATAGCTTCAGCCTATAGAAGGACATCTCCTCAATTGATCAAATACACAAGCTTGGTGATGACTTTTGGAAGGGGACTATATGAAATAGTTACTCATGATCTTACAATGTTATCTTACTCTCAGGGTACACTAAATTTTTCCAAAATTTATGGTTCCAACACCTTCCAATCTAGTTTCTCAAATTCATCATCATCAGGCTTGCACATTATCAAGTGGGTATTTGTAAAATTACCAACATAATTTTACATGTCTCCTGAGATTCCTAGCCATATAATTTTTCTTAGATTTGGAAAACATTAACATATTAATCTTTAATTTGTTTTAATAGCGTCTCCAAATTTCTCAAAGACATAAGTGTGCCATTTTTTAAATAAATTTTTACCTACTTGTCCAAATTTGAAATAAATTATATATTATTGTCTTACACTTCATTCTTTACAATTTTAAAAAATAATTCTTTTTTCGATTAGTTTAGTGCAAGTTATTTGAAGCACACAAATGTGTACCTAATTTTTAGGATGCGTCCACTTTGAAAATTCATTAAAAAATTACTCAACAAAAAATTAGAAAAAAAATAAAAAACTTCTAGTACTCACTCTTAACTATCTTTCTACCAAAAGGTTTTTCAAAATACTAAATGCAACTATATCTTTTTTAAAACTCACATCAAACACTTGTTATGTTTTATTGAAAAACTTGGAATAATTTTTGGTGTCCAAAGGATTTGACCTCTTAAGCTTATCCATTTTTGAAAAACTTTAGTAAATAAAAACTAGATTCAGAGTACTACAATTCATGTTCTTTTGGTATATTCAAAATTCGAATGCACGAGTCTCAGATTGCTCCTCAAAGTTCATGCTTAGTTGATTTTAAGAAGAAAAAAAAGAAAAGAAGAAGTGACCAGTTATACTCCCCTTTTTGTTTGCCATCTTGGTGCACATGCCCTAACATCATTTACAAAATAGGTTCATAGATGACTATAAAATAAAATAAGTGGTTGGAAGCTTGAATACTTGGGTCTTAGACAAGTAGATGTCTTGTTATCGTGATGAAAGATTAGGATCCCTATTTGGTCAACTTAGTTTTGGTGAAACATATTTTTTTGATATATTATATATAACAAGAAATATGATAGCATATTACTTTTTTCATTGTGATCATTTTTTTAATGTATTATAATATAGTTGGTATGTTGATTTTTTTGATTTATAATATACCCACCATGTTGGTTATCACAAGTTTGTTGATGTAATTTTTCTTTAGCAAATGTGTGTTATTTTTTAATTTATACTATACATTTCCATATATGTTTATAAATAGACTAGATTATCCACATTTCTACAAATATAGGATATTGCATGTATATTTCAACACTATCTTGGAAAAAATTGTTGGGAATTTTCCCAATATGTATTAATAATGGTTTTATCAAATCATGTATATGTGCCTTTGTTGTTTGGTCATGTGGTCGATTGTTATCTCAAATTTTCCAACTTGATCTTATGCTTTTGGTGGCTTATACTAAAGTTGCATTTCCTTTAGTCAATCTACGTTTTATTTGTGTTTTGTCTCCCAAGATTTGTCTTGCTACAATATCTTTTCTTTTCAAATAGTGCATAAAATTCCAAACAAAAATTTGTGTACTCTTTAAGTCTCAAGAAGTTTGAACTTGATAAGTCGAGGATTCAATTTTGTGATGAGTATTTAATTGAAGACGCATTAGAATTATGAATCTTCTTATTGTAATTTTGGCATGCAAGTTGTTGAAGGGAGCTATAGACATTACATATATTTAGGATAATTCACTAGTAAATTTTAGCTTATTTTTCGACGAGGTTTAGTCGATTATTAGACACCCATTGGTCGACTAATCGACTATAACAGTCGTTGGAGTTTTTTAGTCGATAATACGACACATCAATTGTCCATCAGAATTACAACGTCCAGAGTGGTTGGATTATCGACGGAGATGACATTGAAATCATTGCTTCAACCTGAAATAATTGCTTGCTATATCGTTTACCTCTGCAACCAATGTTGGTTGAAAGCATGACGTACAATCGTCAGCATAAACATTGATTGTATATCTTTCTCGTCGATATGTCTATTCTTTGTTGGTCAAAAAAGTGAATGAAAATTTAATTTTATATATATATATATATATTATCAAATTAAGCACAACAATATTATGTCATTGTTGTTTACTATTTACAAACAATCACACATTTTTTGTCTTATTTCACACAAACATGTCTGGCGATGAGAAAGAGGGGGATGCTTTGAGGATTGAATGGGTTGTGGGAGAGTTTGGGAAAGGCTTTCTCGGACTGCCACTCTCCACCACCCGCCATTTCTACCTTAGCATTCCCATTTATTGGGGATACTTCTCACCGCGTATGACAAGGTAGAGCTCCTTGTCAATTTCCAGTTGTACATCTTCTTTCCTCAATCCTACATGCAATACATATTTAGTTCCACCAAACTTACTTTGAAATTACAACCTTTTAAGGATAAGAACACAAAAATAATAGCAAACATAAACATAAGAAATACTAGATTTATGTGGAACAACTTGTAAAGGGAAAAACCATGGAAAAGATTTCTCTCAAATATATGCCCACCGATTAAGGCGAGTTACAAGAAAGAATAACTACCAAATAGACTATGAAGAATGATAAGAGAGAATAGATCCACCACTAATGTCCAACCCACTCATTTTTTTCAATACTATAGAAACTAAGATAAAGATATTTGTGAAGGTTTTATAGACGTAGGTTACTGAATCATCATCTCTGCACTGGCACTCAATCTGGAAACCCTTATATGTATATATCCACTCTAGAAAATCTCCACATCTAGAAAATCTCCACAAAAATCCCTTCTGGCCTCCACTGCATATACGTCTTCTCAGAATCTAAAAACTTCGACCCATCATTTATTCTCATCAATGTACCAATGTGGATAGTAAGTCTAATTTAATTTGTCCATGGATTGAGACCTTAAATTATTGAGCTTCTCTTTGTTTCGAGAAGAGTATAACATTCTCTACTTAACAAGGCCAACCACGTGAAGGTGGAAGCTCATCTGGCCCCTCCTAGGAGCCTCTTATGACCCTTTACGACATTTTAAGACCTCTAAGATGTATTCTTAGGGATCGTAAATAGTTGCAAAGGGTCATAAGGGGTCCTGGGACACAACAACTGAGAAACATAATTATAGGCATCATGGTCACAATTTTTTGGAGACAACGTAATTGAGTTGAATACCCAAACGATGGAGAGCAACTCCTGCACCTCTGATTCCAAGTTGACTACATTTGTTGCTCATGAATACAAGGTCCTCCAAAAGATATATTCAACTTGGAATCGGGGGTGCAGAAGTTGCTCTCCATCGCTTGGGTACACAACTCAATTACGTTGTCTCCAAAAGATTGTGACTATGATGCCTACAATTATGTTTCTCAGCTATTGTGAAATCTACATTTATGTTTCTCAGTTGTCATGTTTATGTGCATGTTTTTTATGTGTTTTGGATAGTAAGTCTAATTTAATTTATCCTTGGACTAAGACCTTAAATTATTGACCTTATAGAACAACAACAACTAGGAAGGATGTATTCAACAGATGTTAGCAAGCGATCCTTCCTAACGGTTGTTGTTCTATAAGGTTTGTCTCAATCCCAATAGGTTGTAGTTTCATTTTCTATATTCTTAAGTTAGAGGGGGCTTACAATAATAAATCATGTAATGAGGAGGCTTAGAACACTAGTATATGCAAATTTCATTATTTAATAATAAAAATCTATTAAAATGTTTATACCTTCTTCTCTCATTTGCTGGTGTAATTCCTCTTTGAGTATCCCCTTTCTCCTTTGTATCCAAAATGAATTCATTCCAATCACTCACTGGAATAAAGGGACGACACTCAAACTTCAGTGAGACTTCATACCATGCAGCGTTCATAGATTACATTCAATGTGTTATTTACGTTCGTAAATCAGCATTGCGTACAAATCTGCAGACGATGCATGGTATGAAGTCTCACTCAAGCTTGAAAATGATAGTCAATCCATAGTCAAGGTCAAGGAATAAATGGAATAACCAAGAAAACACTATACGTTAAATCATGTGATTGATAGTAGATTGGGGCTCACCTGAGCCATAAACATGAAGAATTATTCTAAAAAAAGATGTAAACCATATATATGCACACTTGAGGCAAAGAGAAGTTATGTCATATCCATATTAAAATATTAGTTACAATATGAAAATACTAAACTAACTAATTCCTGAGTTCATCTCTGCATATGGTCGCAACAAAGATAAGTGATTACAATATAGAGAAGGCATCGTAAAAATATAATTTTGGAATTTGCCCTAGCCTGACATGTTTTGCACTCCACTCCATCGTGGATAAGTGGAGATGGGCGGATAGATGCAAATGAGTTGTCAACGACCCAACTAAAGTATTCATAGCCATTATTTCCCTGTGATGCCTAGTCTACATTAGTTCTTATATTATAATGAATAGTATTTACATTAGAAACATTAAATAAATACACATTAGCAACCTTTTTTCTATTTGGGCAGCACCAAAATTGGCGTCCAAGGTTGTTCAGTGTCCGTGAAGTCTTCAACACACACTGCCCACCACCACATTGACAGTTTGTCACATTGACAAGAGTCATCAAGCCTATATATCAATAATGCACTACACCATCGTTACTACATTTATTATTTTTATATGAAATACACCAAGAAGTACCATCAAAAATATTAACCATTTACAATAATGAAAATTAAACCTATATCAAATAGCTCATTTTTTTATCAGCATGTGTAGTCTCTGTGTATATGAAAAATGAAAGAAATATGAAGCTGAAATAAAATAGTGAACAAAATAGTATTCCACATAGACTGAATGAAATATACCATCAAAAGAAGGTGACAAAATCTTGTCACGAAGCACATGTTGGAAAGTTGTCTATACTGATGTATATGACTTAATATAGTGTTGTCATTATGGCAACAAAGTCACATAGTAGTTTGGAGTCAGCGTACTTGATGAGAAGATAAAAAATCGGTTAAGTGTTGAAGACTGGACAATGTACAGAGTTCCTGCAGATCAGAGCATCAACGCATGTGCATACAAAAGAATTATGGTGTGCACCCTGGAAGTTAATTTGGTTGGAATATATTCATGCTTAGTCTATGAGCACATGATCAGATATGCAAGTATGAGGAAGATATAGACAGATGATGTTACACAGCTAGTGAATGCCAGTGAAGAATAGAGTAAGCAACCGATTGTTATCATTTTGAGTTGCAGCTATACTCTATTAATGTAAAGGCTATGTGCCTATTGTATTTAGGTTTCTAACATGTATATATGTTTGTTTGTAAACATGCTTGAGCCAATTCATTTGGAAGCGTTGTATGTAATAGGTCTATGGGCCGACCTAGTTGTTTATTTTATATGCGCATATAAATATGAGATGCACCCATTGTATTTAGAATTTAAGTTGATATAGAGTTTTAATAAGGAGAGCATAAGTGTGCGAAGAGTCTATAAGATGTATTAGAGCTTTGCAAGAGGTCAAAGAATCAGCGCATCAAAGGAATTGATCTGACAAGCAGTGTCATAGTGACAGTTCATCCAACAAATATAGTGTGTATCTGAGATCTGAAGGTTGTAGCCTTCACCACTTGAGCAGTGAGCTCTAGGATAGTGAATCCACTCCCCTAATAGGGACTATTGTAAAAGACTCCTAATAGGGTCTGACCCTTAACAAGGTCTACTGTACTTAATACATTGTAAATCAAATCCTAACAGGGTTAAGGATCTTCTAACAAGGATCACTAAATACTAGTACATAATATTAGTGGGTGTCAATTCCCACCAGGGCTTTTACCTATTTGGGTTTCCCCATAACCATATTGGTGTTATGTGTTGATTTCACATTTCATGTTTATGTGGATGTTCATTTCAGTACTTAAGCATTTAAGTTCAGTTTAAAGATTAAAGTAAAAAGATAAATACAATGAACACTGATTCACCCCCCCCTCTTAGTGTTCCCATTCCTAACAATTGGTATCAGAGCTCTGGTCCTCAAAAAAGAAGTTTAACCACTTGAGGAGATCATGGACAAAGCAGAAATGAAACATCTGAAAAGAAATTTGAAAGTTGCTCTTGATGACCTGGACAAGTCTGAAAGAGAAACTGAAGAACTAAGGGAAAAAATCAGTGATGCTCAATTAGTCATCAAAAGGCTAAGGAAAGATTTGAAAGAATGCTCTACCAGTGATTTAGGGACAATGGTCAAGAAGATGAACGAAGAAAATAAATCCTTAAAAGAACAACTTGAAGAGTTTGATGATAAGTTGACTAACAATCAGGAAGTCTATGATGAAAAGATCAAAGAGAACCTTCAACTGAATGAAGAATCGAGGCAAACAAACATGGAAATCTTAGAACTAAGAAATAATAAGGAAATCCTCAAATCTGAATTGAAAGAGGCTAAGAATCACATTGATAAATTACACACAAGTTCTAATTTAATAGAATCTCAATTATATGCAAGAAGAGCCAAAGGAGATACTAGCTGGATTGTATATAATGAAGCACAGAATTAGATTGATAACATGCAAGCAAGAATGAAAGCACTAGAAGGCACCTTAGATGCTAAAGAAACTAGAAGTCAGACCAAGGATCATACTAAACCACCTAAGAATGAGTGCAAGCCTATAGACCACACTTGTTATGCATGTAACAAGCATGGACACATAGTAAGGAACTGTACAGAGGTAAGACTTTTCAATGGTTACTGTTATTCATGTAATAAATTTGGTCATAGAGCTATGAATTGTAAGACAAGCCAAAAGAAAAGGACTCATAATCAAAGAAATCAGAATCAATCAAATGTAAGAAGCTCTCAGAATGTTAAATGTTAGATATGTAACTATAATGGTCACTCAGCTAAACAATGTAAGATGGTGACCCATGTCAATGCGCCAAGGAATATAAGGCCTCTAGTCATTTTTCACTCTTGTAACAAGGCTGGACATATCTCAAAGTTCTATAGATCAAGGATGCAAGGTCAGGAAAGCCCTAAAAATCCCAAAGAACTAGTTCTAGATCCCGAAGGAGAAGTCAACTTTGTGAATGCTTCAGAGGATGCGAGCTTGATTTGGTCAGAACAAAGAAGGACAAGTTTGATGAGTATGTATTGGATGCATCCACAGTGGACGCACCCTCTACATCTAGATGAATGGCCCTCAGAGTCATAGGGGGAGCTAATTTAGCTCTAGACCCCTGTGTGGCTGGTATACTCACTCTTAAAGTATGCACCTTTGGACTTAAGCTTTTGGAGACTAGAGAAACCTTCGTGTAAGAGCACACTAGTTGATTCTTTATAGAATGGAAGATAGAAATTTCTAAGTGACAACCTGGTTTACGTGACAAGCATTAATGGCAAAATTTTCACTTTAAGTACACAAAAAGCTTTTTGATTACTCATTGCATTCGAATTCAGAGTGATTGGAGATCAGAAAAAGCTTTAGAAGTTATTGTGAAGACTTCAGATTATCTCAGAGAATATTTGGAACGCGATAAATCAAGTAAGTGATGGTCGCTCCCATAGTATTTGATGTTGCAAAAAAGAAAAGATATGTATTTAAGAAGCATCTATTTAAGTCTACCCTAGATGACTTAGAGGGAGCATTCTCCCACACGCCTATGGGTGTTATGCATGTCGAAGACATTAGGGAATACATTTACTGCAAGAAGGAACCAGTAGGATTGGATGGGCTAAGGGCACACATGGAAACCATGCTAAAACCAGACAAAACCTTCTTGGATGAATATGAGAAGTTGAATGATCACCCTATATTGGAGTATGCTATGACATATGAGTTCTATAAGATAGAATGGATTAAAATACTTTTGAGCATAATTTATGATGACCTATTTTGGATAGGTGATGTGCCAGTAAGAATCACTAGTGACCTAATATATGAGATGACAAGCCTATCTAAGTCTGGCGCCATCCTTCGTGTAGGCAAGGATGTCAGAAAAATTGTTGAGAAAACATGTAAGCCAAGGAGTGATAGGCACGGGATGACAATTGAGCCTATTGAGAAAGTTGACATCAAATTGATATCCATGATACTTGGGTACAGGTTTCAACAAACCAACAGGGTGAATAGTGTGTCTGCGGCCACAATTCTAGCAGCCATTAGACTTGTGAAGGAAGATGGAGAGTTCAATCTGTGTGAGATCTTGTGCACGTAATTAATTGAAAACATCAAGGAAATCAAGCATGATAAGACCAAGATATTCAGATATCTTACAAGGCATCCACTGAAAGTACATTGAGAGATTACATAACATTGGAGTTGAAGACCTTCAGGGTCAAGATGCAAATGAGGTACAAAATTCCAGAAAACATAGTTGAGAAATACAAGTATACTATTTTTTTTATGGTTGAAACAAATACAACATGCATGGAGGCAGTTGTACCTAGAACAAAGTGGATTCATCCACTTGGATATGAAGTAGATGAACAAGTTTTGGAAGCATATGCTCAAGTATTGCTTTCAGCTCCTACTGACCCTAATGAGCCAAGATGGGGAACTTATGAGGAGAAGACAAGAGAGATAGATGCTAAACTAAACAGCGCAACAACTAAGAGGAAAGCCTCTAAGATTATGTCTGAGATACTCAGAATTCATTGAGTAATACAAGCAGACCTAGACAAAGCAAGGGAAGAAAATCTTTCTTTAGAAATTGAGAACGCATCCACAGTGGAAGCTAAGTTTGATGATCCCAAGATGAAAAAGGTAAAGATTGAGAAGACTAATGATCCAAAGGATAAACAAGGTAAAATTGATGATATTAGTCATGTGCCCACTGTTACAGTTGATTTTGAGTCCACAGATGCATCTCCTAAGATGCCCAAGAGGAGAAAACAAATCGCCACAAGTCACCCTTCAGCTAGAGCCACAAGAAGAAAATTGAAAAATATGCAGCCACCTCCGGAAGTAGGATTCCTACGTAGTCTTCAAGTGTTAAGGACTAGAGTAGTAGAATAAGGAAGGCTAGATCAGATAGCCAAGTTTTATGACAAATATCATGAAATTGATAAGTCAGAGATTCATGAGATGCTGATCAAACACATGATAAAATTCAAGAAGACAGTTCTTGAATTGAAGACAACTATCCCAGATAAGGTATGGGAAATCATGGATACCTTGAAGAGACAAGCCACTAAAGAAGATTTTAGAATTAGGGAACAAACACTGGATTCCAATCTTCCAGTATGTTCTGTTGAAGAAAAGACACTGATATTGAATTTTGTGAAGCCGCACTTAAGGACAAAGATGAGAACACTACACATTATGAACAAAGACTATGAGCTGATAACAAAGGAAATAGAGAAGGCCTTTGAGAAGGTATTCGTAGAGAAACACATGAAACCTCCATCTGTGCCCATCACTCAAGCACCTAGTGAGCAAGACAAAGCAGCAAAGACCACCAATATACCATTTATAGGTCCTCAGGATTCAACGCCTATAGTGGTAACACCTACAGAGGCAGTAAAGTCTACGCCCATGATAGATACAAAAAAATATGATACAATGTTCATTGACAATGTAGAGATTGCAATGGTGGCCACAGACAATGACTTGGATAAGTTTGAGGAATCTTTTGTGAGCACACAAGAAGCTAAAATGTTATGCAGCAAAACACCTCCCACTCATCAAGAAGAAATATTGATTGAAGATATAACAGATGAGAATGAAAAAGAAAAATAGAAAAAGAAGAAGAAAAGAAAGAAACAGAAAAAGAGAGTAATGAACCATCAGTTGAAATAGTCAAGGTAAAACAAGAAGTAATGGACAACACTCTCATCAATCCATCACCCTCTATATTGTTGTCAAGTTTGACACCGGACACAACCAGTTTGGATCTTGGGGAGAAGATCTGATAAAATTCAGCGTCCTAGCCATGGAAAAGGCCAAAGAAAAATAAGTAATGAGGAATCCCCTCTTGGTAGAATCAGTAAACATTCTAAACAATTTGTTGCCAGAGGACAAGAAAGTGTCAAAGATACACTTTGTTGATGATGTAAGTACAGTCATCTCACATTTCAAAAGTAATTTCTCAAGCCTTGAAGAATCTGCATCCCTAGTTATAGAAGAAAAATACCTGAATAAGAGGTTGAGTGAACTAATGAGAAACTTTGCACTTGACCTAAGCTCACTCAAGACTGGTCAAACATCCTTAAAAGAGTTTGCAAATCAAGGAAGAAGAATCATTGCTAAATGTATGGATCAAGATAAGCTTATTGATGCCTATTTCAAGAAAATAAAAGAGGCAAAAGATATGATTGAGCAAGTCAAGGGTTCAGTGAAAGACACATCCACCGAAGTAAACATGTGTAATAATGTATACCCAGGACAAATAGAAAATATTGAGCAGGAAGAAAAAGAAATGTCAAAGATCGGGGAAAGGAAAATATAGCTCATGAATGCTCTTGCACCCTCATTAGATATAGTCAATCAGAAAATCAAGGACATAGATGCCACAATGGTAATATATGATCATGGTCCCAACATTGACTTGAAGAAGATGGAGAAGCTACAGTATGCACTATGTGCCCATCTCCAGATAGTAAACTCCTTGATCACATTCTGGAAGAAGGAGATCCAAAACCTAAAGATAGCATATCCAGATGTTTTCCCTCAGTGAGTATATGTAGATACAGTTTTTGAAACACCTTTTTCATTAATGTCAAAGGGGGAGTTGTGTATAGAATATGGATCATAATATGTATAGGGAGATATAAGTATATGTAAAGAAGACAAAAGTTTTTTTATATTAAGGACAATTACCAACTTGGCCATATTCCTTTGTTTCCATCAATGACAAAGGGGGAGATTGTTGGCAAGTTGGCTATACTAATGTATATGAATTGATATAGTGTTTTCATTATGGAAACAAAGTCATCTAGTAGTTTGGAGTCAGTGAACTTGATGAGAAGATTAGAAATCGGTTAAGTGTTGAAGAATGGATAATGTACAGAGTTCCTGCAGATCAGAGCATCATTGCACATGCATACGGAAGAATTATGGTGTGTTCCCTAGAAGTTAAGTTGGTTGGACTATATTCATTCTTATTCTATGAGCGCATGATTAGATATGCAAGTATGAGGAAGATACAGACAGATGATGTTACACAGCCAGTGAATGCCAGTGAAGAACAGAGTAACCAGCCGACTATTATCATTTTGAGTTGCGGCTATATTATATTAATGTAAAGGCTATGTGCCTATTGTATTTAGGTTTTTGACATGTATATATTTTTATTTGTAAACATGCTTGATCCAATTCATTTGGAAGCGTTGTATGTAATAGGTCTAAGGGCCGACCTAGTTTATTTTGTATGCGCATATAAATATGAGATGCGCCCATTGTATTTAGAATGGAAGTTGATATAGAGTTGTAATAAGAAGAGAAGAAGTGTGCGAAGAGTCTATAAGATGTATTAGAGCTTTGCAAGAGGTTAAAGCATCAACGCATCAAAGGAACTGATCTGACAAGCAGTGTCACAGTGACAGTTCATCTAGTAGATATAGTGTGTATTTGAGATCTGAAGGTTGTAGCCTTCACCACTTGAGCAATGAACTCTAGGACAATGCATCCACTCCCCTAACAAGGACTATTGTAAAAGACTCCTAATAGGGTCCGACCCTTAACAAGGTCTACTGTACTTAATACATTGTAAAGAAACTCCTAACAGGGTTAAGGATCTTGTAACAAGGATCACTAAACACTAGTACCGAACATTAGTGGGTGTCAATTCCCACCGGGGTTTTTACCTATTTGGGTTTCCCCATAACCATATTGGTGTTATGTGTTGATTTCATGTTTCATGTTTATGTGGATGTTCATTTCAGTACTTAAGCATTTAAGTTCAGTTTAAAGATTAAAGTAAAAAGATAAATACAATGAACACTGATTCACCCCCCTCTCAGTGTTCCCATTCCTAACAGCACAGACATAGGAAATAAAAAAGGGACAAAAGACAAGAAATAATAAAAATCATTATGACTATAGAAAAATAATTTATACTATAATAAAAAAAAGAAACACTTTTTGTCAACAATTTTCAAAATCATTAAGACTATAGAAAAA
Organism: Chamaecyparis obtusa; assembly: GCA_027943335.1. Taxonomy (NCBI): domain Eukaryota; kingdom Viridiplantae; phylum Streptophyta; class Pinopsida; order Cupressales; family Cupressaceae; genus Chamaecyparis; species Chamaecyparis obtusa. Next base: position 58,224 of record BSBK01009356.1, on the reverse strand, counting down.
TAATTAAGACTATACAAAATCAAATTTTAGAAATGGACGGTACTGATGCTTTTCCATTACAACAATTGAGCATTCATCATTTGTTATTGTGTATTCCATTTAAGTATGTCAACAATGTTCAAAATCCTGTCACCAAGCATAGACAAGAAATAAGAAAAATCATTAGGACTATAGAAAAATCAAGTTCTAGAAATGGATAGTTCTGATATTGCTTTGCCATTACAACAATTGAGCATTCATCATTTGGTACTTCTTGGTGTATTCCATTTAAGTTTACTAATAGAGACTTAGTAGTAAAAGCAGTAAAAGCATTGTATTCCATTACAAACAAAGACTTAGTAGTAAAAGCATGTCCTTTGGTTTACTAGTTTACTTATAATCAGTATGTCCTTTGGTTTACTAGTTTAATCTGGTTTAAGAATGGTTTGTTTCATGTTTGAATGTACCATTGAATGAAGCTTGGCTATATTAAGTACAATCTTAAGACTCATGACTCTTCAAATTCTCTTGTTTCCTTCAGACGTCCAAATATGTGTACTATGAGTAGCCCTCCAACAAATGGACTTGTGATGATTTTCACAATAGTACACGTGTTGGTGGAAATCTCACAGTACTGCTTAGGCAAATCTGAATGCTTAGGCATTTTCACCCGTAGAAAACTATGCCCCCATGTCCCATGGGATGCCATGTCTCCTCCAATGTTTAAGAATCTGATCTTCTCTTTGTTTATTATGTCATTGAAACAAAATATGAGTCTGGTTGCCATTTCTTTTGCCATAATTTTGTATATTGAATTGCATAAAGAAATCAACCTGTACTAATCAAAAGAGGATGGAGATTGTATTTTTTGGATCATGGCAAGATACGTAGCATTCCATGACTTAAACACAACCCTATGTTTCCTACATCCTTACCATTACCAGCATGCTAAACTTCAGTGGAATGTTTCCTTGGACCTTGTTGGATCTCAAGTCCAACAATTGTAGATTCTTAAGATGGCCTAATGTACTTGGAACTTCCCCAATAAAACTATTATATTAGAGATTAAGATAGAATAAGCCTGTAAGGTTTCCAATATCCTTAGGTATATTGCCAATGATATTATTTCTAACCAAGCAAAGTCTAGATAGCTTGGGAGAGAGGTTTCCTATACCTCATGACAAAGTCCCATTGAAATTGTTCCATGATAGATTAGTTAAATTTAGTTGCACCGGGTCAATTTTAATAATCAGTAGACTATAGATTATTTATATATATATAGAAGGATATATATTGCTTCAAGATTTGATGCCCTAGGTAGATACTTTCCATGTTAGATGGGTCATATGGGGGTTATAGGTTAGATTGGAATAAAAAGGTTGTCTTTAAACCTTTTATAAGTCTTTAAGTATGGGAATTAGATGTTATGTTGCTGAGTGGATAACTTTTGTTGTCTACTTGACAACAATATTTGGTTTATTTTGTTGACAGTCAGTTTAGACTATTTAGGAACAGTTAAAAAAATAGTTATTTGGTGGTTGTCAGGTTATTTGGGGAGAATGGAGTCTATTTTGAGGGGGGATCCATGTGAGGAAGGGTATGAAGAAAGGTGGTGTGAAAAACCATGAAGATGCAACAAGGTTATCATCAATAAAATCTATTTCTATGCATTTTTGTATCTCACTGTCCTGAAGGAACAATCAGGGAATCCATAACTCCAATGGTTGATGAAACGTGATTGAGACTTGGTTAAGTAATATAAAAAACTCCTCCATTTCTTATTTTCATGTTTATGTATTTACCTTAGCATTTGGTTTGATCTCAAGGAAGAAAAATTGACTAGCGTGACTCATGTGACAGGATTTTAAAGGGTACAGTCAATAGTTTAAGGTTGTATTCCTTAATACAATATGGCTAAGGTCAGCCACCCCCCTAAACCATGGTACCAAAAATATGGCTAAGGTCCTAGATATCTTCCATAGACTTGTCCTTGTACACAACATGGGTGCCACACATCTTTATGTTGAGGGATATTCTCTAATTATAATTGAAGCATGCAAGAAAAGAGTTTTCCAAAATTGGTGAATCCATTATGTTTAGCAACAATCTTGGATGCTCCTTCATAAATTTGATAAATTTACATTATCTCAAATATGTATAGAGAGGGAAATAGGTTATCCGATCTACTTGCAAATTGGGCATGTGATAGGGAGAAAATGGTGTTTCTAATGACATTAACCCATTATAAATTTACCTATAGCTAGAAGATATAGTACTAAAGGACCGAGGTTACAGTGGGAATTAAAGTACTTTGACTCTATCATGCTATCAAGTCTCATGTCTAGGATTTCATTTGTATCGTCACTTTATTTGAAACTAGTCACCTCATTATTTTCTAGTAGTTTTGATCTTATGAAAATACAAATCCTTAATTTTGGAAAGAATCTTGTAGATTGTGCACTATCATTGACAATTCTGTATAACACATTTTTTCTTATAGGAGTAGCCATTAGATCAAGGTGGTAGTAAATTGTTGCTTATGTTAACATTGGTTACTATTATGTAACTGGTGTCCTATTTTCTGTGGTTCTCAGTTGGGTGTTTCACCTCAGATTATTGGTGAGTGGCTATCCCATGCTAAAAAATAATCAAACTTTTATTTTAAGGGTTTGAAATTGAGTAGTATGATTTTAGATTACTCTGCATTTGACAAAATATATAGTCCAAATTTTACTGTGTCATTTTTGTTCTCTTAGATTCACAAAAAGTTACCTTGACTAACATATACATGGAGCTTAATTCACCCTTATGAATATCAATGGTTGTGGCTTCAAGTGTTTGTGTTCATATGCTAAATGGTAGGAATACATCTTATTTTGGGATGAGAGTGAGGCTTAGTCTACTATTGTAAGAAATGTAGGTCAACTATGTTATATCACATGAAAAATTTATTATTTTTTATGTATTAAGTAATGTGTAATATTCTTGAGGATTTGAATTATGTTACATGATAGTTACAAATAATAAATTTTAATAGGATTTGTCCATAGCAACATAGTAATCATGTTAGATATAATAAATTTTAGTAGAGATAACATTATATCATTCATGTCAAATGATCATAATCCAAGCACCATACATCTATCAAAGGTTAACTATGAACAATAACTTGGTCATCCCTTTCAACTTCAACCCAAATCCTAAATCATTTCTATAAAGTGAGGTAATGGCCCATTCACATATCCATCTTAATGGCCATTAGTAACTTAATAAAAGATAGATGACACAGATCATTATAATGCAAGAATCATAGCCTAAAAGTTCACTTAAATGGAATACACAATACCAAACTCATCATTTAGAGTTTGGTGAATAATAGCCTAAAGGTTCATCATTTGGAATCATAGCTTAAAAGTTCATTTAAATAGAATTCAACTCTATTGACATTTCATAGGGAAACCAAAATACAAACTTGGTCTTATCACACCCAAAATTTAGAAATGTCCTCTTAGACAGGGTATTCACTAGTTAATTCTGGCCACTGTTTTAATCTTTCTCACCAAGTTTCCCAAAGGACCAATAGGGATAGTAAGGTAGTCTTGGTTCTAATAGTTGGGCAGTAAGTCTCCCAAATGGATCGGTTCTGAATCTCCTCCAAACTCCCAATATTCACCAATCTTCTCCAAAGGGTAGGAGGCCTAAATGGTTGGTTTAGTGAAGGAGGTGCAACTTAGACATGGTCTCTGGCCAATCTAACTGTAGGAACATTTAGAGGAACTTGAAACAAGTCTAAACCTCCAATATTAGCCTCTAACTCGAAGCTCATCAAAAGTTATGGGATCTACAACTTCTGGTTATCCCACTTTGCCAGTCACATAGAGATGCCTGGCTAGGTTTTTAGTCAGGTATCTCCTTGGAATCACCACCATTCAGTCATAAACTAACTGTAAAAGAAAATAGACCCTCATATCTCTCGTTTAAACCTAGAATTAGAATTTTCCCATGGTTGAATCGAGAGATATGATTCAACAAAGTTGACAACCCTAGTTTATGTGAAAAAATGACCTGTTATTGACTGTCACCCGATTTATCTTCAATTTCTCAACCAAATAACCTCAGATTTGTTGCAACAAGAAGCTAAGACATCTAAAAAACTTCTTATGAAGTTATTTTTGCCATACTAATCTGCATGGGTTCAAGAGAAATCAAACACCACTCAAAAAATGTTAAAAATCACAATTTTTTTCAAGAGAAATAAACTAAAAGAGCTCAAATCGAATATTTTGGGCACTAATGGCGATGCCCACAAAACTAATAATCTAGACTTCCTCTGAGTCTTCCAATGCCATTATCCACTGAATGTTCAAAGATACAGTCAAACAGCCGCACTTACATTAATAAACATTATTTTCCCAAATGGTTTTAATAAGCATTTGTAAGGTTAGGGTTAAGAGATGAAACCAGTGAAGATGATTGATCCAAGAAACCAGGGTTAAATGCTGATGATTGAATTCCGGTGTCGACAGATGCCCTCCTCTCCTTCACCTCTCTTTTACGCGCGAAGTAATTGCAAGGTTAGGGTTATAAAATGAAACCGTGTATTTTTTTAAAAGTTATATTCCCGTGTTGGTCGGAATTACGACCACCTGTCATGGTCGTAATTTCGACCAACACGAGAATAGATTAAAAAAAATCAAATTTTTTTCTATAAACCGACCAAGAAAAAATATTTTAATGCTTGGTCGGAAATGTTGGTCTAAAAAGTGGGTCGAATGTACTAGTGATTGTACGAGATTATCCTTATACTTGATTTTGCACCATGGTCCATACTCTATGAAATGTACATAGATATTTGCATTTTTAATAAATAATTCAAAGTTTATTAATATGAATTCTAAACATTGTTTTCAATATAAATCTATGTTTTCTTGAGTTTGTTGTCATTAAGGTTTTCTTCTATCCTTGTACTACCCACACACCTTCTCCACCCTCCTCTCTTTTTTAAAAATATTTTCGTCTGCAACAAATTATTCTCTTCTAGCACTCTTCATCTCGATGATGGATCATAGAATATGATTCGAAACGTTGATGAAAAAGCAATAACACAATTGATTTCAAAAGCAAGAAAGCACAACATTCATAGATTATAGAAACTTGATGTATTAGACTTTATTATACAAGACTTATACTGTTTTGCTCGTTCATTATCAAATATAAAACAATTATTATTTAACTGTCTTTCATGAGTGAATCTCAGACCATTTTCAGTGGAGAATATCTGCACGTAAAGCAAAAAAAACAGGCACCCAAATTAAAAAGACAGGTATAATACTTTGAGTTGTTTGACTTTCAGATTTGAAGGGCAGTTTAGATGTTTATTTTCATTAAATGTAGGAATTGTAGTTGTATGAAGAATAGCAGTTATGAAGTAACAATCTATGAAGTGTGTTTTGTGAGTTAATGTTTTAATCAATATAAATTTGTTCTTTTTTTACGCCAACTTTCATAGAGATATTTTAGTGTTCTTAGCCTTTATCATCATTCAATATATGAAAAACTCAAACATTGCAATCTCCAATCTCTTTCAAAACTAAAACTGAAGTTAGCAGTTAACATTGACTGAAATATTCAACTACCAACAAACTTTATAGTTCATAGTTCAGGATAGAAATATTCAACTACCAACAAACTAAATTGAGTTATTTGATATGAATATATTGCTTTTAGATTGCATTTATTTTGGTAGTTATATAATTGTGTCTTCAATGATTGCACTCTCTAATCAATTTCAATGTCTTTGAATTGGAAGTAATATACTCATGAAATAGAATTAAATTTATAATCATTCATAGATATAGAGGTAATAATTAGAATGAAAATATGTATGTATAACATTGATAGAATTTAATATTAGTGTAAAAGATATAAATTTTATATAGATAGATTATTTAAACAATCTTAGTAATTAATTTATTAATAGATTTTTGTCTATTTTTATAACTTAGTATTTTTTGTCTTTGTTTTTTATATAATGATATATGTTATATATTAAATAGATAATTTTTATTCAAAATTTATCTATTTATCTATTTAATTTTGTATTGGTTTTATGTTTCTTTCATGATACATAGCTAACAATACTCTTTTTATGTTATTTTAGATAGTATTCTATTAAAATATTTTTTGATAATGCTTCAATATCAACAAGATTAATTGTCTTCATCAAATACCAATTTTTTAAATAATATTTAACAAAAATCATGCAAACAAAAATATTCTTAAATTCTAAAGTATCAAAGGGTAAATCTAAAACATATTCTCGACTTTGTTAATTTCATATTTAAACTTTGTTAAGATTTAAAAATTGTTGGCAAGTTGGATGTGTTGTAATTGATGTCCACATATCACTTTGGCCAAGAGTGTAGTATACTCAGATGCTCGATGGCTGAAGGGAAATGGTTGTGCATGTCAGGAGATGTTGTAGAGAGTTTGTACTTGATCTTTGTCAAGTTACAAATGTGTGTGTGAAGATTTGGATGAGTTATGAGGTCAAGTTCGGTGACTAGCTCTTATATTGTTTGCCAGTGTTGATAGGGTGACAAAGATTGGTTCGGTGTGCATTTCCAGATTGATATTTTTGTCTACACATCAAGGAGTATGGTTGGAACATACATATGTGTCAATCTAAAACATATTCTCAACTTTAATAATTTCATATTTAAATTTTGATAAGATTAAAAAATTTCATATATAGTTTTTTTATTATCTAAGACTATAAATTCCTTAATACAAACTAGTGGCCTTGGTGTTTTCTATTGTAATCTTTTTCTTCTTCTTTAATTATGCATATCTTATAAATAACTAAATGTAATGTTGTCTCTTTCAACTAATCTTAGTAGATGTTTATCTCTTTTTATTTCAAACATTGTATTGCATTCAAGTGGTGGTTTCTTGACTCCTATTTCTTAATTTGGAGAAAGATAAATCTCTTAGTAAAAACTCTAAGAAAATTAGATTTAAAATTACAAATCTAATGGTGATAATAGATAGAAAGCTAATAGAAGTTAGAGCACTCAAATTTTTTGTGGACTCAAATTCCCTATTAATACTTGTGAATGAAGATCACATATTGAATTATTATGATTTTCTTTTGGTTCAAACAAACAAAATTTAATCACAACATGCTTTAAGATTATCTTTTTATTGTTTTTTGTTTGTTAGTTTCTATTTGAAGGTTCTTGTTGTTTGAATGACTTCATTGTTGAATCTATATTAGTCTTTTACACTTTCAAAAATTTACATTTACAATATAATAAAAATACCATGTATTATCAATTAGCTTAATTATCTAAAAATTTAAATCATTACCGTATTATTTTAAAAATGATTGAAGAATAAAGAAATAAAAATAAAGAATTTAAAATCACTAATATCATTTATTTTATTTTAATATCTAACAAATTTATAATAGATATAGTCCTCTTGCTAATATAATAATTTGTTTGCTTCTTATGAACATGTTTACTTGCTAGTAATTTTTTATAATTTTTTAAAATAAAAATATCAAAATAATCTATTTTGTTTAATTTCTATGTAAAAATTAATATTTAAAAAAGTAATTTTACAAATTATATATATTATATTAAAATAAATGATCAAAATCTAAATTTAAAATTTAAACCTTCATATTCAACAATATTAAAACAAAACAAATATTAACATTGATGGATTCTCTGTAAGGGTTTCAGGGTCCCATTAAAACCTATTTTCCTTAATCAAAAACATTGATGGATTCTCAAGAGGGAAAGGGTTGTTGTAGGTGGTGTCATTAGATCTACTAGTGGAGAAATGATTATAGTGTTTATAGGAAACTTGAATGGTTGCACAAATAATTAGGCATAAGAGATGGCCTCGTTATGGGGAATTGAATTCACCCTTTCTATTAGTGTGAAAGCATTGGAAATTGAAGGGAACTTAAAACTGATTGTTGATGTGATTAAATCTCTTGTTAAAGTTAGTTTGTCCACAAATGGAATAATTGGATAAATATGGAAACTCCTCTTAGGGTTGGATCTTTTAGTGATAGCACTCATATAGAGATGGTAATAAGGTAGTTGATGCTATGGTTGCTTTGGGTCTTGAAATTGAAGGTCTTAGATGCTGGTTGAACATTGACAATATTTCTCCTAATATTAGAACTCTCCTATGGGAGAAAAGTAAAATTAAACAATAGTTATAACGGGTTCAAAGATTCTTTACCCATGATTTATCTTACTTTGCACAATTTTGATTGGTTGCAGGGGTTAGTCTGAGAAGTTGAACACTAATATCAATAGGCATTGGTTTTATTACAACAATGTGCGGAAGGTCTATAGTGAAAAACATGATAAAAACAACTTGTTTGATGATCATAATAATGATAGAACCCATTTTAAGTTTGGGTCATGCAATATTCTTATCAAGTACAACAAGGGGAAGAGAGAGAGAAATTACCCCCATTTCTATTTTTAACTACATTGCTCGATGACAAATGGTGCACAATTATATTATTAAATTGCCAGGTCAAAGGAAGTGGAATCAACCATAGGAAGCTATAGTATGGACACAAGAAATTTAGGAAAGAGAGAGAAGATGACGACAAGAGATAGGGGTTGCCCTATTGTTAGATTGGTCTATAGGAGAAAAAGGGGGTTGGACCATGACAAAACATACATAGAGGAAGGCGACGATTTAGGGCCTAAAAGTGGCATACCCAATAACTTAGTGTATCGTGGTTAGACCAATAATTGTACATTTAAGCTGGTGTGTTATGCATTTCTCATATACAAATCTCTATCATGTGAAACAAAGATTTAGTTGGGTGAGAAACAAAGATATTTTTGATTCATCAAAGAGGATTGGACTAGGGTTTACAACATTGCTGGAGATGGCCCTAATTATGATGACCACAATTAGTAGTGCAAAACTATTCCTCTTACCCTAGTTCAATGTTTTGTTCTTGTTGATATTTTCTTCCACGCCTGTTGCTAATCTACTATAAGATTCTTTGAAGTTGTTACTTTGATGCTGATGCTGCAATGTTTTAATTGCCTCCAGTAGTAGTTCGACCTTTTGGGTTTTTTTTGTAAGGGACAACTCCCTTGTTTTGCTACTTTTTTTAATTTAAAAAGAAAATAATAATATTTAAAATATGCTAAAAGTAGAAGAAAAAATTAAATCTAACAATTAATTAACTTTTATGGTTCAAGGGTACATGATAATGATATTGATGTAGAATTGAAGGAACTAGTGATGTATTTATTTGAATATGGAAATTAGGAAAGTACTCTATGCTTTGATTATTACACAAATTTATTCTCAAATGGATTTATTGGTATGAATGTTCATTGGATCATAATAGAAATGCAACCTACCTATTTATTTATTGTTAATAGTAGACTATATTAATATTTGATACAAATATGTTTATTAAATAAAATAAAATAAAACATTTTTAATATATAATTAACTAAAATATATAGTATGACGATAATATAAGAGTGGTAAACTGATTATGTTGTTATAAGTTAAAAATAAATAAAACAAGAAAAAATTTAATTAAAATTTATAGTAGTTTTTTTTATCAAGAATAATTTGAAAATTTCATAAGAATAATTAAATAGTTTATGTATCTAGTGAGTTTGTTGATTTGAAACACTTATATTAAATGCCAAGGGGTGGATAGTAATGGTTGTGTTTTAAGGGAGATTCTTACACTTCGATAGTCATCTACACTTAACAATATTAATATTTAATAATAAATATAATATTTTAAAAATTAACAATATTAAATGTATTTTTTCATATATCTAATTAATAAAATAAATTTCAAATAAATAAAATAATTTCAAATGGATAGATATATTTAAGATGTCTATACTAATTATAACTCTTAAATGCGTAGATTGTTTAATCTTGTAAATTTAAATTGTGTATTTTTATTTTGATTTTTTTAATCAACATTGAAAGATGTTATAACATAATTAAGAACATGACATTTAGGCATATTTATATATTTTGTAGAAAACCACCTTTGAGAATTGACAATGAAGTTCAACCTTTGGTTTGAATACCTAAGACAAATCCAATCCTAAGGATTAGAAATATTCAAAGCAAAAAACAGTGTGCTTTTCATCTCATGAGTTTAGACCAAGATGCTCTATTTAACATTGCAAACTATGTTCTAAATACATTTTTTATAAATTTGGATTTCATGATTTGATTGATTATTTTCGTGTTTTGAAGAACGTGATTGATTGTTTTCATGTTTTGAATAACTTGAATGATTGTCTTCATATTTTGTATTTCATTATATTAATGATATTAGATTTGCACAATTCATAATTGTTGCATAGCTAGATTTTTAGATTAGATTGTGTGTTTATTTATTTTTTAATGTTTTGGATCACACCATGATCCATCATCATGATTTCATTTTATTGTTCATCAATTATTTTAACCAATCATATTAAAGTGATAGATTTAATATAATATCAAAGAAAATTGAGTATAAACTCAAATATTGGAAAAATGTGAAGTGGAGAATTAATGAGACAACTTTGTGCAATTAAAAAGTAAAATAGTAGAGTTTAGAATACATACACATTTTATCATAATTTAGTAGCTAATACTTTGATAGTTGGAATGATTATAAAATTATCTTGGTAAGCATTTTAATTCAAACTCGAAAGATATTTTATTGGTAGCATACCTATAGGACCTTAAATATGAGATCTTACATATTTCTTATATTTCTAATTCATGTTTTATTTGGTGCCAATTCTTATTATAGCTTCAAAAATCTTTCACTTAGAGAAAACTTGTAGAAAATCTTGGTGAATAGTTTTCTTCCATAAACAAATACAATAATTTTGTTATTGAATTATTATTGTGTTTAAATAAATAAAATAATATTTATTGATGAATTATTCTTCTATTCAAACAAATAAAATAATGTTGAATCATGCTTATATTGAAAATGAAAGAAAACTTTTTTTTAGTTAGGGAATCAAACTTGTATCAAATCTCAACATCCAATGTTAGAGAGAGAGACTGTGTTTGAATCTTCATTTCCCTAAAATCCAACATCTCACCATGTCAATAGTGGGATGAACAAGAAGAAATTTCCAACTAGAGAGTTATTTGTAGTAGATAGAATCTGGTCTATCATGGAGTAACTAGAGACAACATTTATGTTATTGTATTTATTAAGATTATATAAGTTTCTAGAGAGCTTATAATAATGTCACCCCATCAATGTAAAAATTAAAAATATTAATATTAATTTTTATAATTTATTATTTAAAATTTAACATTGTTAAAATTAATATAACAATTATTTAAGTTATTAGACAATTAAATTAATTTTTTTGGTAGGTAAATAGCTTAATTTATTTGTAATGATTAATGATTTACATCGAATATCCAAATATGAAAGTCTACAACTGGTATTTAAATACGAAAATCTACAACCTACAACTACCTAGTAACCCACTTTTGTGACTACCAACATGGTTTCCAATACATTTCTAGCCATCAACAACCATATTATCTTTAAAAAACCTATGATTATTGTGACTTATCCCCCTGATACCAAAATGGGGTCTTCCTATATTCATCATTGCAAAAAATACATGGAGTTGACACACAAAAAGAAACTTGGACACTACACTGGAGGGTTTGAAGGACTTGGGTCTGTTGGAGCTTGCCTCCTTGCTCGGTCCCTTCTTATAACCACCCATCCTCCACACTGGTGTTGCTCCTTGGGTAGCTCACCTTGGAAACCATCTCATCTAGCATTGATCCTTTGTCCCCTCTGTCACTTTCTCATCCCATTCCTTCTCCTATGTTGCAGATTCCTTCTCAGCAACATGATAGAACAAGAAAGGATGTAGGTGCACAGGGTACCTTGGGACATGAATCCATATCCCCCAGTGTGTACACAACCCAATTAATGGCTCTACAACTCAAATAAATATCTCAAGATTCTTCCTCCACTCTACACACACACACCTCACCATGACTCTACGAACCATATCCACATTGTTGAATTCAAGCCTCCATGTGCAGAATAGAGAGGGAATGTTGATATTGATCTTCTATTTGTATTCACCCTGGAGGAAATCAATACCCAACAGCCCACGCACCATCATGAGGAAGAATGGGTTGTCAGTAGTAAACACATTTTTGAGGCTCTCTTTTGAAACTTCACATCAAAACACCAAATGTTGCTTGGTAGCATCAAGATTGAAGCTTGCCCTCATTATTTACTTTCTCTGTGAATCACTACCTTCTTTAATGCAAAAAGAAATCCATTGAAATATGTTTGAGGATGCCAAGTGCTCGGGTGGTGTGAGAACTTACTCTCCGTCCCTTCAAAAATCTAAAAAATCCCATCACCTTTTCAAAAGTTAATTTGTGTCCCATCCATACATACTGCTCCAATTTATTCATGTGATATCATCACATACAATCATTTCATGTTAGCCAAGTTTTAAATTTGGTTCTTTCGTGGTCCCTTAGACTGTTGGTCTCGTGGACGTCATTAAAACCTCTTCATTCATTCATTCATTCTAGCATCATCCTATTTGCTGGGGTGGCAATTATGATGCCAACTTAGAGAGAGTGTACACCACCATGTTCCCTTTATGACATACATGAGAAATTTTGAAATTGATAAATTCGACCAATTTTTTTGGGATTATGGATATAATTTTATCAATTTTCCAAACGTGACATTTTCTTGAGGCAATTGCATTCGTGATTCTATGAGAATCTCCCTCCTGGTGAAGCTGCTCCACTTTCATCTCCTTTGCAATTTCAATAGCCAATAATGGGGTCTAGGCTTCCACTTCATTATTGGTTTCATTTTCTAATTTTTTGGATTCAGTTACAATAATATGCCCTGAACTACCCCTTGCAACAAATTCAATGCCTGATGGGCTAGGGTTTCCCTTGGTTGCCACATCAAAATTTACTTTCATCCACTCTTCAGGGGGGGCCTCCCATACAACATCTTTCCTTCTTTGTCAGATCAGATCAACCCAAGAAATCCCATTAACATGTTAATAATCAAATTAATTAATACTATAAAATTTAACAATAAAAAAAGAAATATAACTAAGCAAGGATAAATAATGAAATCTCTAATAGAAATTCTCATTCGTACAACACATTTAAAATCCATGATCATTGCAACACAAGTTCATGTCGATGGGGCCTATGGGACACCGCCTTTCATAGATGAGATTGTGTTGGGTACTACCAGTGGCTTTTCATTGGTGGATGGAACCATCTTTGGCTCTTGTCCTCTTTTCTCCTCAACTCCCATTTTTGAATCCTACCCAAGCACTACAACTTTTCTCCCCTAGAAAGTTATGGGGTTTGGGTCCTTGGTGAATGTTGGTCTTGGCTCTATTAGTAGGGGATTGGTTTTACTGATGGAGTTCTCATTGGGAATTATTCTATAAAATATGTTTTTGGGGCTTCTAATACCATTACAGCTATGAAGGAACATGCATTGGCTGGGGATGGCATGTTAGGCATGAGACATGGGTCTAAGCCTCTTAGTGGGCACAAATTTGCAAGAGTTTCCATATTTGCAGTTGTTTCTACTTCCAAGGTAAAACCTTGACTTATATCTTGTGCCAAGACCTCCCTCATGGTGGTTTGTGGCCTAAACATGGTTGAAAAAGTGGAGTAATTCCAAAATTATGGGTTAGTTTGTAGATTTACTTGTTTCTAGCCTTCTCTACTTGACCTGCACCATTAGGTGACAAATTCTTGGAAACCCTTGGTCTCAGGTAACATTGAGATTTTCTCTTATTCTAAGATATTTTATATTGCTATTTATCTTTCCTCCTAGGAATGTGATTTGGTGTTGAGCAAGTTGTGATCTTGGGAAAATCAATCTCTTTCAACCAAACCTGAGGCAGTCTCCTTCAACCCCTTAGCTGAATCTCTTAGTGTGCATCATATGTGGGTTCATCTTCCCAGTCTCCCCCTTCATTTTTGGGACAATTCTTTCTTTGAGGACATTGGCAACTCTATTGGCCATTTTTAAAAGGTGGATGATGCCATGGTTTTCATGGATCTTTCTAACTTTGCATGCATTTTGGTGGATATTGATATTTCCACGTCTTTCCCTAGCGATGTGGTTCTCATGGTGAAGGATAGGCCATGGACCCATTTTATGGATTATGAGGGCCTCCCTTTTTGATGTCATTGGTACTTCTCTACTAGCCACCTGGCCTCAAATTGTTCTCTTTTACAATGTAAAGGTGCTACCACTTGGTGGAAGGATGCTAATGATGAACATTTGACTGTCTATGCTTCTGAATCTTTGTCTGACGATGTATCACACACCGATGATCTCTTTTTTGGATGATGATGCTACTTCAGGTCTAGATAATGATCATGCTACAAATCTCACCTCTTCAACTCCTTTTATTGGTGGTATAACTCTATTTGGCCAAGTGGACCCTTCTCCATCTACTGCTCATAATCTGCTCCAATCTTCAATTGATAATATACAACCTTCTCAATACTCTCCCCCTTGTGTTGATAGTCTCTCTAATAGGGTTTTACCACTTGTTCCCCCTTGTGGTGGGGATCCTAGTGATAATATCTCTTGGACAGTTGTTCAACAACATAGGAAAATTAGTTTTGTAGCCTCTGATTCTCCTCCCCATGCTATGGGTGAGCTATCTACCCACTCTTGAGGTGGGCTACTAACTTTTTTGTTAGTGTGTCATTGATGGCCTTTGCTAGCCAACACCTTTGTTAATGTGTTGTTGATCTCTTTGATGCCTATAAGTTGTGGTTGTGTAAGGCTCAACACCCTTGTTTTTCTATTGATTTTAATAAAAAATAAAAAAATGATAAAAATAATTAGATGTAGCTAAAATTAATTGAGAAGATAAAATTATATTTAGTAAATTTTAACCTAGATATGGAATTATAAGTTAAATAAGGTTTTTAGTGAGAAAGGTTTAGATATGAAATGTTAAAATAATTCATAGTTGTAAGAATATAAAAAAATTAAGTATAATATATTTAAATCTTAAAAAAGTTTAATTATGAAACTAATAAAGTTAAGGGTGTGTTTTCTTTAATATTATGAGATTTATGAGATTTGTTGTTGATACTTTTTATTGTTAAACATTATTTAAGATATTGGTGTTTAATAGAAAAATAAATTATTATTTAAGAGATCGATGTCTAATAGAAACACTTGATGTTGTTGATGTTACATGTTTATAAAAAAGTCTTAATAGAGTACCACCTAAAACATAACATTGAAGAGGAGTGTGTGTATATGTATTCATGAAAGATAGATATATAAAACCAACCTAGAATTGATTTAGAAAGTACATGAATTTTAACTCATAAGTGTCTATTTGATACATAATATTTGACATTATAATAAGGTAAATACAAGAAACAAAAATAAATAAATAGACAAGGACACATTTATAACCTAATGGATTGATTAAAACATTATTGAATAAACTTTCATTCTTTATATTAATATGAAAATTAAAAATTCATATCTACACACTTTTTCTTTTCCCGTATACTTAGGCGACTTCAATTGTAGTGAAAAGTAAGGATTGAAAATAATTTGATGTGATATGTTTATTGTAGAATTATCTTTAAGAGTCCAATTATTTGTCATATTTATGTCATTTGTGATAGGTAGCTAATATGGGGGGTTAGAAGAGAGAAGGTGAGTACCTTTCAATTGATCTCTCATTGGTTCTATGTTTGGATGATATAGTTTCTCAAATCCTAACCTAAATGAGTGGGTAATATAGATCTAGGACCTTCCTAAGCATATGGATGGTGCACCATGTGTTGGTTTTCATGAAAAACACATAAACCTTTTGTTAGATCCTAGGAAATCCTAGATAATAATGAAGAAACTACAGCAAAGGACTTGAAAGTCTAGGTGATCTTTTCTATGGGATTCAAATGATTATAAATGTTGGAATAAGGAGGAGGAGAAGGAACTAGTTGAGACCCCACTTCATCAAGACTCACTAAATGTACATGAAATTTATATGAAAAGGGATAACTTATGGGTCTACCTAATCTTCCTAACCTCTCCACGTTTGTTTGATTTCTTAGGCATATCTAGTGTTATTATTTCTTCCTACTTATTGTGTTGGATGGGGGGGCTTCACTTAGTGAACCTGGATCATAGCACGTGCATTCGTGGCATACTAAATAATCCACCCATTTTCAAAAAATATTGCCCCAAAATCCTTTTTTGTCACCCCCCTCCCCAAAAATGCCTCATTCCCCCTATTTAGGCAATATAATGCCGCTATTTTTTCCCATTATAAACCCCCCAATATGAATGCACGTGGTATGTATCCTTGACTGAAGACCTTGTGACTTATTGCCACTTTATATTATGTGATTTTTGAACTCTAGTGGGTGAGGGGCCATTGTAATCTCCCCCTACCCTTGGTGGTATAAAACTTCTTCTAGTGAAAGCTCTTAGGATTTTGGTCATATATTTATAAACTACTCTTTTTAATATAAGGAAAGTTTACTATCATGGTGGATTAGTGATTTTACTTTTGGTTCGCACCTCATTAGTTAAAGGTTTAATTTGGTCCTAGTTTGTGGCTTATGTATAAATATATTTTCTCTTTTAGGTGGACCTAATGAACTCAGTATTGCCCTTTATATTTAATTAATTATTAATATAAATTATTCTATTCACCTATTATTTATGAAGTAATAATTAATTTTATTTTACATGCTTTTAAAATTTATCAATATAATTTATTTCACACTCCAATTCAAAGGTATCATAAGAAGGATTATAATTAGACAAGGAATACAACCAAAGTGATCTCTTCTACCAATTATAATGGAATTAAAATTTATTTTTCCATCACAAATTTTAACCTAAAAAGTTCTAATAAAATAAAAAATAACAACAATCTAAAATAAATTTATGAACTATGGATATTAATGATATCATATTTCCACAATCCATAATTGTTGCATTGCTTGATTTCTAGACTATCATCGGGATAGTAGAGAGATCTCTTCTCTACTATCCTAATGATGGATCATGTAGTGTGATCGGGAACATTGATTCAAAAACTAATACATGATCTAATCCAGAAAGAAAGCAATGAAACTACGAAGATGATTATTTCACACTTACCTAAGTGTTCTATCAATTGAAACTAATATTTCAATTTTTATTTTTTACAATGAATAGTACTATATCTTTATATTGGAAGACAAAAATAAAATACAAATTCACAAAAAATGGATAAAATGGAATCATATCCGAAAAAGGTCTATGCAAAATTTCGAAAGGAAAAGAAGAGAGTGGTCAAATTACTAGCTTCCTATGCCTAGATATTAGTAGGAGGAGGAGATGACTCACAAACTAGAAAAGTACCAAAAACATCTGAGAGGTACTCACCATGTAGAATAGACTCCTATCCTACAAGTATTTCATCGTAATATTTATTTTTTATTTTTTAAGACATAACATGTACATATATCTAGAATAAAATCCTAGCCCACAAGTGTCTCATCCTAATATTTATATATTTTTTTAAGAAATAACATGTACATGCAAAATGTCAAGACCCAAGTGTGTAGTGAAGGAGACTGACCAAGGTGATAAGGCTATAAACGTTCATAAACACCATGGTGACCTTTCTTGGAGCTATAATTGCAAGCTCATCATTGTCCACATGATAAAGAGACACATTACTATGATAGAGAAGTATACCTACTAGTTGCATTAGAAGATACAAGCAACCATATAGTGGATACTAGCAAAGCGTTCATTCTTTTATAGATGAGTAACCTCTAGGGATAATTTAATTTCTTGGGCTTAAAATATCTAACATAATATCAAAATAAATTATGGCTTTAACATATATTGGGAAGTTCTTATCCAAAGACAAAATAGCAAAAAGAGTAGCAATCTACCTTTCTAAATTAAAAATAGAATATACACTCTTAAAGGATGTCATATCTAAGTGTATCTAGTTGGAATCCTAAATCCATAATTAAGAAGTATCATATGCTACAAGAAATGATATCGGCGAAATGAATTAATGAATTCATGAATGAAAAACAAAGTAACCTTATCCTTTGAGAAAATATAGAACATATGCTTCATGGATTCCAACTGACTATCAAAAGGACAATATTGGTTTAAAATACATAAATGAGCCATGCAAGACCCTATAGGGAGACTCTAGTAGAGACAAAACTAGAAAACATGAGAAATTTTGGGTTCAACCAAAGCAACCCAAGCTATTTGAAACTAACATTTCTAAGAGAGGCAAACAATTAAATATTGCATCTTGCATTTAATGTAGTAACCTTAGGCAAGTGAGGAGAGATCCAAAAATATTCTTTGCAAGGTTTTTAAATCCAAAAGGGAGTATCTAGAAATCACTTCCAATACTTTCATCATAGCTTAATGCAGTGAATTCCCACCTTCTAGATCATATTAGGATGAATTGAAGCCAATATGATTTAGTAAGATTTTCTAATATCTTGATTGCAAAGCTTGAATTTCACTTTAAAGTTTTTTATAAGGGAGCCAAAACATAGATTTTGAAAAAATAAAGGTTAGAAATAATATAAACCTCACATTTGTAGAACCATAAAGCTCAAAGTGAGGGAACTTTACCATGGGGTCAATCTTGGAAAGTAACCACAAGAGACTACAATAAAAAGTGTGTGTTGATCTATAAAGTAAAACATAAGTCATTAAAATTATAGATGAACAAAGGCTTATGAGATTCTCATAAATGTTAGATGCTCTTGGTAATTAAGGTTCCTTCATGATAAGGATATTGTGAAATCCCGGGCTATGCTAAACACTATAGTTGAAGCATACATAAAAATAAATGCAAAATCAAGAAGAATATTCTAATCTTTTATCCTTCTAAGGTAGCAATAACCTATTTGGAATATAAAGCAAGCCTTTATCTATAAGTGTTGATAAAATAAGGACAACCAAATTCCCTCGAGAGGTAGCAAAAATATTAGGAAACTTGGTGAAAATTTATGTGTTCAAATGAAGTCTAAAGAAAATAATTGAGGAGATGATTTAGATTTTGGTAAGAGGATTTAGAGCGGGGCAACAAGAAAACTAATACATATGGGTGGTAATGAATAATTTAGAGAAAAAATAGAATTTCTCAAAAAGGAAAGGGCCTTGGAAACCCATAGATGGTATTTTTATAATATGAGAAAGAATAACTTGTTACAAGGAAACAAGAGAGGATTGAAAAGAAAAGGGCATGCCAATAAAATGAAATAACTTCCCTTAATCAACCCATTTATTGCCAAATTTTTCAATCTGTGCTAGTTTTGGAAGGAAAGACTAGTGATAATATTTATTTTCTTACCATTTTATGCTAGAAATAGAAGACAAAGGGTATCAAGACATTATAAAACTTGAGTAACATTCTTTGGTTCGTAGTAGAGAGTAAAAAGAGTCATCCAAAAAAAGACCATTAAGAAGATATGAGGAAGAGTTAGGAAGATAAATACCCTTGACTCTTCATTGAGATAACATTAGCTAATAAGTAGCCAAAAACCTCCATAGCCAAGGCATAAAGTTGAGGCATTTACAAAGAGCATTTGAACAAATCAAATCAAATTGGAACCGAATCCTAGAGCTTAAAGCATGGAAAAATTGAAATACCACTTAATGAAGTCATGTGATTTAGCAAAATCAATTTTGATCAAAAGGACTTATTATAAGAACACCTATCTCACTCCATACTTTTCCAAACCATAAGGATACTATCCAAAAAATACTAGTTTATGATAAAGTTATTTTTCTTCTAATAAATATAACAAGTGAAAATAGATGATGAAATTTGAGTGGTAAGAGCTCTGGAAATGACCTTGTAGAAGGTGTTCAATATAGGAATCAATTGTCAATTACTCTTCTCATTTAAGTTGCTAACTTTGGGCATGAATTTGATATTTCCTATATTTATGAGAGCTCCCAAGGAGCTACTAGCATATGCTTCATTATATACTTGTAAAAGATTGTAAAAGGTTAGGACCAACCATGTCCTCAACAAACTTATAAAATTCACAAGGAAAACCATCACAATAAAAGACCTTATTAGTCGCCATGGAAAAAGGTTGTTTCTCTAAGATTTTCCCAAGAGAGGAATTGATACAAAGACATCTTGTGAAGCACAAAGCTTGGTGGAAAAAACACCCACACATTTCTAAAGATCTTGTTTGAAGTTGCGAAGGGATCTATAGCTTGGGAAATGAGTTAGTAATAGAAAATGAAAGCTTGGGGTATAATGGGAAGTTCAAAAATAACTTGATCTCTTCTTTTATGCATTTGATATTTTGAGAAGACTAACTATCTCAAATAGCTTGAAAGAATTCCTTATAAATTAAGTTTCCAATTTCTAAGCCTTGAGTTAAACATCATGAGTTGTATGCATATTACCAATTTTCTTTTCTTAACAAAGCTGAGGGATGCAAAGATGCATAGTAAGAAAAAAAATCCAACACTTTCAACTCGATGGAGGCATGGAAAATTTCTAAGGTGGTGGCATGGTATGAGTAGTGATGGAAGAGTGCCAATTGGTGCTCATAGATCTATAGGAAACAATTTGTACTCTTGATTATGTCATTCCACCATTGAATCCAACCAACTTCAAGGGTTAGGCATGGCTCAAGGTTCCGTATGTACAAGATGAGGGCCATTGTGGGATGATGATTAAGCAATGACATGTTCTAAAATAACTGTAGACGTATTAGGATCCTTGTGCCTCACCATTTGCTAATCATCGGAGAATCAAATAGGAAAACAATTGGAGAAAACAATTTCGATAAAAGATCAGCTAGAAATTTGTATTAGCTAGCAAATATAAAGACAAAATGTCCGAAAATCACGACTCTATAAAAATGATTAAGAATTCTTTATTTACAGACCCATAAACTAGTAAATCATGAATAATAATTTGACTTTTTTTATTAATATTACTAATACAAAATCATTAAAAATGAAAAGATAAAAGATTATGATCCATTTCCCTGCAATCTCTATCATGAAGAGCAGCCAACTTATCTTATCTTTATTAAAGTTGACGTAAACAAGAAACATAATTATATTGATTAAAACATTAAATCACAAAACAACACTTCATAACTGCTCTTCTTCACACAGCTATCAGTCCTGCATTTACTGAAAATAAACTTCCAAACTGTCCTTCAAATCTGAAAGTCAAAACAACTCAAATCTGTCATTTTTTATTTGGGTAGCTGTTTTTGGATTCCCCACAAAAAGATGCTCATTTTAATTTATATTCACGTTTTCCTTTTGTAATTCTAACGTGTGTCATGATAAAAATTCATAGCTCAAAATAATATTATGTGTCAGTAGTTTTTTTTTTGTGTAAGACTCTTAGTTTTAGTTCATTACTGTTGTAGAAACAACTGCAGCAGGATTTATATATTTTTTAAATAAAAGAAACAATCTTAATTGATTATTAAGTTGTTCAATTTTATATTTGTTAATAGTAGTAGATTTCATGTATAAAGGTTGATTTTTCTTATTCATGGATTATTATGAACTAATACAAAAGATTTTTCTTATTGGTGGATTATTATGAACTAATGCAAAAGCAAATAAAAGAAGTACGAAGGAATATATATTAAAGGACGTGCAGTGTTAAGTTCGTAAAGTTGTCCACTAAAGTTATACCTATTGCATGTATAACCTTTCAAATGACAAAAACTCAAAAATACGAATGGTTGTTCCTTTTTTGACAATGAACAAGCAAAATAGTATTGAGTTAGAAATGCATGAGGTCTCCCACAATGCAAAAAAGATTTCTAAAATATAACTAAAGAAAACTTTTCCTCATACCACCAAGAGTTCACTAGTTTGAAGAAGTTTTTATCTTTCATCCACATGTTCTCAAATTTTAAGGGACTACTCAAAGGTTTATTATCTGCACCAGGTGACGGTTCAAGCTAGGACAAGGCAATATGGAAGCTTTGAGACCAAAGGGGAATGGCGTTAGACCCCCTTCAAAGAAAAACCTATCAAAATTATCTACCATATGGATAAAGCACAACCTTATGGTATTTCATGTATAGGAGCCATTTTATGATTCAGTTTCTAGAAGATTATTTTTGTTAACACATTCTCTGAATTCTTTCTAAGATTGATTCATTCTTTGAATGTCATCACTCTTGTCTGAAATGCAGTATAATATTGAAGTCACCCTAATTATTGTATGATAAAAGGGGAAATTAAATTGAAAGGTGTCTAATTCAAAGAAATTTTTTCTCTTCTTAGTGTTATGGATTGGGCCATAAACATTTAACATCAAGAAGCACAAGTCTATATTTTGTCTTCTACTAGTCCCCCTATCGAGTTTCTCCATTGGAAAATATTTCAAAGGAAACATTTCCTAGATTCAATATGATGACTAGACCTTCTGAGGCCCCATTAGACTAAACAACTTAATTTTCCAACAACCAATCTTCTTGTTGAACAATGTCATCTCATCTATAGTAAGTGAAGTCTCTTGCAACCGTCAAACTTTTGATTTTTCCACATAGACTCTATGCTTGACCAAGTTCTACCTATTAGGGGCATCTAAGCCCCTAACATTCCATGTTAGGAGCATCATGGCTCCTAGGGAAGGGGGTTTCCCTTAGATCTTCTTTTTGTAATGAGGTTATTTGGTTTGATCTCCTACTTCTTTGTCTTTGGATTTGAGTTGTGTTAGTGAATTCCTAGCTTTCCTTCTTATCATTTTCTCATAATCTGGTTTGACCTTGTTTGATTTTTAAAAAAAATCTCCAAACTTTCCATGGCATTCATGTCATCCTCCACTTATTGTTGGGATTATGGAAAGATAAGTACTGAGAGGGAAGGGGTGACTCAGTACCTTTAAAACTTTTCAAGACTAAAACTTTGCAAGTATAGATAGCATTTAACCAACTGAATCCATTGTATGAAATATACATTCAAATATAACTAAAAATGTAATTTCATGTAATCTAATCAGTAAATCATTCATGAAAATTCATACTCATAACACAGATATTTTGGTATCGCAGAAACCCTTGTAAGAAGGTAAAAACTGTGGTGGGGATGACACCCACAAATCTTCACTACTGCAGTAACAAAGTATGTCGATTAAGGCTACAAATTTGTGATCACTTTTGATGATCTTACCCTATTAGGAGTAATAATTAGATCGACTAGATCTACCTAGTTAAATGATTTCAACAACACAATACATGTGTGTACTCGGTTAAGAGATTTAGCTAAGAACGATGAAGTCCACTATGTTAAGAGATTTTGATTCTGTTGCAATGGTTAAATGGTAAAAGTAAATATATCTATAATTAGAAACTCTATCTTGCCCGATTCAGATCTATAATATACCAAAAAGATATCACCTTCTTAGTGATGTATGTGTCCTTTTGTTCTTCTCAGTAGCCTTGTGTATGTTCTGAAAAACTAACTGCTTCTTTCATAAACCTTCTGTCAAAAACCCTTTGTATGATCTCCTGATGTCCTTATTGTGGCTACTCCTTCATGATACATGTTCATAATGACATCTTTATAATGACATCTTTACAACTTTTATATCAAACTAACTTGACCTAATTAGGGTTTTACAATATCTTAGAAAACCTAAGATCAATGGTGTAACAAAATAACCTAGATCTAACATTACATTGGAATCATCAACAATTCAATGATTACATCCATATTTAATTCTGTCTCAATCTTGGTAAACCATTTTATGATTAGTGTGAACCATTTTCTTAGATGTTTGTGCCATTTCAGATTACTATATCATTTCCTTTTTTACTCGATGTTCACTGCATTCTCCATTTGGTAATTAACTGGTGCTCGGTTCATATGAATGCTCGGTGATCAGTATGCTCGGCACTTGGTAATTGTCTGGTGCTTGGTGAGTGTACTTGGTCAAACCCTTGTTCGGTTAACTTAGAGATCTTCCTTGTGTCTTTCTTGGTGTGTAGGCTTTATATGGTGGACTAGTTGTCCTGTTTGTCTCCTTTATCGACTGAATAACTGATTGATACTAATAACAACCATTAATGCTCAAATAGGATTAACATTCTCCCCCTTTGACATTAGTATCAAAACCTTATGTATATGTACCGACTGCCAAAACAAAATATATACAAACTCCAAAAAATATACTAACTCCCCCTTTGTACATGCTCTCAGTGTGAAGTACATACTGGCATCTATATACATAGACTTTCCCCCTTTTTGAAATTAATGCCAAACAAAAATAATGTACTTACAACTTATCAAAAATATGCTGATGGGTTTTCTTGAGTGAATCCAAGAGGTTTTCCCATTCTTCTTTTAGGTTCTCAAGAGCAATGTTCTCTAAACCGACTTGTGCATGCATGTCAAAAACAATTTCTAGTACATAAATTTTCAGGGTGGTAACTAGATCTTTTGCCTTATTTACATGTCCCTCCATGATCTTAAGATGAGGAAGCAACTCAGCCTGAAGCTCAGTGATTTGATCACTTATTGTCTCTTCTTTCTTCGTTAGATCAATTCTCAACTGCTGAAGTTCTTGAACCTTTGAAATATGCTTATGAAAAGCATTGGACTTGGTTAAAGAATTATTTTCATTGACCTTTATTTCTCCATCAATTTTCTTGAGCTTTTCACTAATCTCGGTAGTGAATTGGTCCACAGTGCATAACTTTTACAAAATTTGAATTATCTGTTGAATGATGGTTTCAAGCTCGGTAACAACCTTTGAGAGCTTGACCTTATTTATTGCCACTTTCTGGCTTATTTTCTTTGCTAATTTGGATTGAATCTTTGCTTATACTCGATCCTCCATTCTTTTCTCAGCATCTACATTGGGGGCATTGATACGTCCGGTTAGAGTTGCAAGTTGATCAATGATGGGAGTTTCCTCATCAACATTGATGTCGGGGACTACTTGCATTAGGATATCTCTAACTTCTTCCAAAAAAAATTTTCTCTTACTCTCCTTTTTCATTTTCTCATGTGCATCCTTCCTTGTGCACAATTCCCCATATCTTTTCAATGCTTCGGGGTCTAATGTCCTAGGGTCACATTTGGAAATTTCAATAACTTCATCAAGTGTGACATGACCCTTACCATGTTTCTTCTTCTTCTTCTTCTCTGGTGTAGGTGATTTTGTGTAAGGAAATGGAACTTTAGTCTCCAGATTTGGCTTTTCTAACTCGGTAGACACACTCTCTATCTTTACTTTCCCGGTGACAGGTGTCTCGATAGCTTGTCCTTGGGAATTTTTTGTGGTGTCTACTATAGCTGATTATATAGGTGTATTCTCTTTCGGTGCTTTTGTTTCTACCTCTATATTCTCAAGCTCATTGGAAGATTTCTGCTTTGTTGTACCCTGTCCCTCAGGTGTATCCTTTGGTTTCTCAGGGGTTGAGCCTTCGGGTTCCTTCTATGTGACAATGTCAACTTCTTGTACCAATATAAGTAAGTCACCCGTTATTTCACCTATTGCTTCCTCACTGGGTACATTATCCTTGGTGGTGTCTGCAATAGTGTTAATATCCTCATCATCATTTATATCATCAGGATCTCCATTGGTGATGTCCTCAAGCAAAACATCATCTGTCCCTAGTGTTACTAATTGTTCAGGAGCATCCTGTCTATATTCTTCACTGTATCCGGCTGGGTAAAAATCAATAGCAATAGTGTCATCTGCTACCCCAGTATCAGATAAGTCAATTGGCTCCTTGGTGGCTAAGTTTGCATCATCCGAGTGAACTCATTTACCTTTCTTTGTGTTCTTCTTCTCAAGAATGATAGCCAATGCAAGTTGATCAGCTTATGCTTGGGCTTTCAAAATTGTGGTCCATAGAAGCTTGTTGTTTTCATCAACCTCTTCAAGGTTGCCTGCCAATATGTTAAGGGCTCTACCCTTCATTAGAAACCTTTTTGAGTATTATTTCATTAATTCTTCTATCTCAGGAACTAATAGAGTAGGCAGGGCATATGTCCACTTGGCTGACAATTTCTCATATAGATCTTTAGGAACATACCTAGAAAATTCAATATGCACTCTTTTAAACTTAATCATCATTTGTATGATAGCTTCTTTAAATTTTTCCTGATCCTCGGTAGTCATATATACATACTGACTTAACTTAGGGTGAGTTAGACTCCCTATTTCCTTTATTCGATTTGCTAACTCATCTACCATTTGACTCTTATTTACAACTACTTTAAATTTACTTTGATCCTCTTCTTCTTCATCTTCTTCATCAATATCATCTTTAGCTCTAATTAATCTTCTCCTCTTTTTAGGTTGCTCGGAGGTGACTTGGGCACCCCTCTTTTTCTTTTGATATGTTTTGGTGGGAGTAGGCCTTGATATCTTTACTATTCCTTTCTTCAGGGGAGGAGAAGCAACTATTGAGGACCTTTTCCTTTCTCTTGTAGGTGCTTCTACTTGTTTTCTCTTCCCTTTGGCCTTGACCAGTGTAGCTTGGATATCCTTGTCAGACTCGGTCTCCTCCTCATCATGTTCAATGTTTCCTATAAGTAACTTCTCCTCAATTGCTTCTTCAACCAGATTAGCTGCTGATGCCTCATATTCTTCTACTTCACCTCCAAACTATTTTACCAAGGTATCAATCATCTTCTTGGATTTTCTACTTACCTTCACTCTGACTAGATCCATCTTTATTATTAGTTTGGCCTCTTCATAGGTACCAAACCTAGTTGCATTTGGATCTTTGGGTTTGGCCAGTAATGCCTGTATTGAATTAGAAGCTCGGTCAATATCTAATTCATAGCCCATAGGGGTTAACCAAGAAATCCTTGGTTCAAATGCCTTGACTAATGTGGTGTTAGTGTCTACTAGGAAGCATATATCATCCTTATGTTTTTCTACCAGCTGACCTGGTATCCTGCTCCTTTGATGCATTCTTTCTTTAAATTGTTCAAAATAACCATCCATGACACTAACAAAATTATGACCCAAACTTTGAATAAATTCATTGATTGGCATGATAGTCGGTCGATCGACATCCTAGTCAACATTACCAACTGAGTGAAATAAGTTTTGCACATAGAAAAATATACAAATCACTAGGGAACCAAACTTATAACAAGTGTTTTTCTTAGCCATCCTTATGGTTCTCATATTCTCATCCAATTATTTCCATAGAAGCTCAGCTAGGTCAAATTGGAAACCTTTCTTTACAATCTTGTAGGCTATGTCCATGGCTCCACAAGGTACATTGTTCGAACTGATTTATTTAAATATTTTATAACCAAAAATATAAGCTTCAAACCTTATCTCAGGATCAATAATTGTGTTGAATCTCATACCTTTGTTATCCCATTCTACTCTAGTAAGCTTCTCATTTTTGGTCCTCAGTGCATTCCTAATGGATTTAACTTTATCAGTGACATGATAACCAATGACCACATGTATAATGTCCTTTTTTATTTTGACCAGTTCATCTAGCCATAACTTCCCTTCATGCACTCAACTCAAAAAAACCCTAATCCACTCCATCTTGAACTCTCTCAGGAAATATAGGGCATTCATTAAACCTTTCACCTCCAAGTGTTTATGCTCATCCTTGAGCTTTCCGTCCATACTTAGCTCTTGGTAGGTGGATTAAAGCTCAAAATCTCCTATTTCATAGATCTTGTAGTGGATGTAAGAGTGAATGTCTTGAACCAACAAAACCCTAGGTGAAATACTTGAAAATGCATCGATTTGGTCAATCTGTGATGCAATCTTGAGGTGTAACTTATATTTTGGTTCATCGTAGGTTGCAAACTTTATCAAGGTGACCTTCTTATCACTTTCAGACTTAGATTTCATGACCTTGGATGAGGATGCCATCGTTTCTAAAATTTAGGGCTTCACAAATATACTGTAAAATAACTCGGTAGTTGCAGAACTTACTTTAGATCATGATGAACTTGATCAAGAATCCTTTAAATCTCTGTTGATAGCTCTGTAGATTCTTCTCTCAAATATTCTCAAGTCACTCCAATTCTTCATGAGCACTATGTGGAAAAATGGCTAAGTCCATCATGTATTTATACCAAAAATTTCATTTCCAGCTCAAACTTTTGCATTTAATGCTTTACCTACCACAACTTGGTAGACATAGTTGTGCTCAGTTTACACTTTAAAATACCTTAGCTTAGTTAAAACTTGAATATTACTCGATTGATACCACGACTCAGTTAACCTTGCCAATATTTACTGACTAGCAAACATTTACTCGGTCATGCTTTTACTAGACTGTACATAGTTTAAGTTCTAAACATGTAATCCCATAGTGCATCTTATTTCATGTTGATCTGGTGTACATTCACTATATATAAGGAAATGTTTGTAAGATATAACTGATTTAAAATTTAGTTCCATCCATACCTTCATTGATTAGGTGGAGGTGGTGATATCACCTAATCCAATGGATGAGGTGTCACCAACTGCAGTGCTTGATCCAACATTGTCATTTGATTCTTTTCTCCACATTTGATTTCTTATCCTCATGATTTCTTCAATTATATTTCCATTTGTATTTTTATGTGTCTCTAGTGCTCGCTCTTTGCAATCCTTTCTTAGATGACCGATCTTATGACAATGCAAGCATGTCATACCAGTACTTGTCAAATTACGAGATCTTCCTCTCTAGTTCTTTCTCATGCAATTTTTTGCTACATATCCATACCTGCCACATGTTGTGCAATTAACCCAAGTATTGTAATCCCAATTATATGGATTACGTTTCCTTCTCAGTTGATATGATTTGTTCTGTTCTTTCAGTGTCCAAACTTGCTTCATTTTTGTCCTGCATTCTTGTGATATGTGTCCATGCATGTTGCAAGTGCCTCAATGTTTCTCTATATAAGGTTTCTTAGGTGTCTTATTCAACTTTGATCTGCACTCATGTGCTTGATGTCCATACTTATTACAGTTATAGCGATAACCATTAAACTTAGGAATGGATTTAGGAATACCTTTCACTTTACTTCTACAAACATTTGATGTGTGGAACATTTTCCACAATGATAACATGATAGCTTCTTTGGTCTTGGATTAGCATAGGAATTATTTTTTTCAGCTTGTCTTGATGACTCTCCCTTCTCAGTGTAGCCTAAACCAGTTGTGCTATCAAGTCTTTTCTGACTAATCATAAATTCATCCATTCTTTTAGTATTGTCTTCATCTTTCTTGATCATCTCATTATGTTGTTGTTGCATCTTTACCTCATTCTTCAATCTTTCATTTTACTCTATTAATTCACCAATGTCTTCTAGTTTCCTTGTAAGCTCATTGTTTACTCGGTTGACTTCTTGACTTATGACAACCATCTGATTAGAGATTTCAAAGTGATGCTCAATGAGTCTTAGTATCTCAGATTCCTTCTCTTGCAACTTATCAATCATTTTCCTCCTATCTTCAATAGCCAAGTTTCTTTCTTGTTCAACTTGCCTTGCATTGTTCATGACATCAATCATCCTAACCATTTGTATCTCTTGACCGATCTGTAGAGCTTTCACTTGTTCAGTGAGATGTAGATTTTTTTTAGATAGATCTGATATGGTTCCTTTAGATGCATCAGATATGCTACCAGATCCAAATCTAGATGCCTCAAATGGAACATCTATCTCTTGTTCATGATAATTAGTCTCAATATACTGAATTGTCATATCCTTCCTCTTGATCACTAACTTCTTCAATTCTTCTTTGGCTTCTTTGAATTGCTCAATAAATATTTGCACATGTAACCTTTGATTCTCAATAGTCTTATCCAGATGTAGATGTTTCCTCTTCAATGATTAAACTTCCTTAACAAGAGATCTAGCTCTGATACCAATTGTTGGGATTATGGAAAGATAAGTATTGAGAGGGAAGGGGTGAATCAATACCTTCAAAACTTTTCAAGACTAAAACTTTGCAAGTATAGATAGCATATAACCAACTGAATCCATTGTATGAAACATATTCAAATATAACTGAAAATGTAATTTGCATGTAATCTAACCAGTAAGTCATTCGTAAAAATTCATACTCATAACATAGATATTTTGGATCGCAAAAACCCTTGTAAGAAGGTAAAAACTATGGTGGGGATGACACACACAAATCTTCACTACAACAGTAACAAAGTATGTCGGTTAAGGCTACAAATTTGTGATCACTTATGATGATCTTACCCTGTTAGGAATAACAATTAGATCGACTAGATCTACCTGGTTAAAGGATTTTAACAACACAATACATGTGTGTACTTGGTCAAGAGATTTAGCTAAGAATGGTAAAGTCCACTCTATTAAGAGATTTTGATTCTGCTACATGGTTAAATGGTAACGATAAATATATCTATAATTAGCAACTCTATCTTTCCTGATTCAGATATGTAATATACCAAAAATGTATCACCTTATTAGTGATGTATGTGTCCTTATGTTCTGCTTGGTAGCCTTGTGTATGTTCTAAAAAACTGACCGCTTCTTTCATAAACCTTCTATCAAAAACCCTTTGTCTGATCTCCTGATGTCCTTAGTGTGGCTACTCCTTCATGATACATGTTCATAATGACATCTTTACAACTTTTATATCAAACTAACTTTACCTAATTAGGGTTTTACAATATCTTAGAAAACTTAAGATCAATGGTATAACAAAATAACCTAGATCTAAAATTACATAGGAATCATCAACAATTCAATGATTACATCCATATTTAATTCTATCTCGATCTTGGTAAACCATTATATTATAGATCTTAGATCTTAGATATGTATCCATATCAACCATAATATTTGACTTTGATCTTGATTCTCCAAGGAATAAATATTCCTCTACCCCTGTGAAGGATCATAGGGCTTCCCCTATTTTCTCTAAAGCATATAGGTTTTCTTGTCTTAGGTATTTTGGGACTCTCTATAATTTATGCTTGGAGGCATCAAAACTAGGTTCCCAATCTAACAATAAAAACTAAATCCTTCATAAAAAAGGGGTTTCCAAACAAATTTTATTTCTTTAGAAATTGATTGATATGATCAATGAGATAGAAGCCATTTGAGAGTGATATAGGAATTACGTAGCCATTGAAATATTTTTATCACAAGTTGATGGTCTTTTATGTGGTGTTGTTTATGCCACTCTATTTAATGAAGAAACCACAATCCTTGAAATGATCCCAGATTGGTTTTAGGGTTTTCAACAAAATGAATAATACCTTTTTTTTGTTCTACATCAGTGTTGACCACCCTCCTTATAGATTCATATCGCCAACTAGGATTTTGGATTTTACTCTCCAAGAGTATACTTTGAACTAGTTCGAGTTTCTAGGGTTTCTTCCTCCACTTGATAGCTTCCTTGTCCCATCAAGGTTTGCGTTTATTTCATTTCCTTCCTTCTACCAAGTGGAATTATGTTTTCCCTAGTGGCAAAGCGAGGAATGTCTAGGTTGTGTTTATTGCCAAGATTGAGGTGACTACTCCCAAACTAGTTGCTTCTTCCTTACCACCTAGATCCTATGTTATGTTGCCACTCGTGTTTGGGGGTCTTCTATGTCTTCTTTGAGGAACCCCTACATTGGAATTTTTCTTGCAAATTTTTTTTAAATATTATTATTTAATAAAAAAATACCATCAACTAGTTTTTTCAATGTAAGTTATTAAATGGTAATTCATTGTTGACTATCTTTCATGTTAGGAAAATGTGTCTCAACCTTGTATTTACATGTGGTACTATTTTTAGAAAGTTTTTCATTTGAGTAGGATTGTTTCCTTTTCTTTCCTTGAAGGTTTGTTTGGGCTAGATAAGCATGCTGATAAATTTTTATTGCAAGATCATGTCTAATTTTGAAGATATTAAAGTTCCCAACTTTTAAAATTACCTAAAAAATATTTCAAATGCAATGTTGGAGGCTTTAAAGGCACCAAAATGACCCAAAAATATGGCTAAAAACCATACCAATTTATAAGGTGATAGAGCACATTGCAAGCTTTCCAGAAATTCCAAATTTCTCATCAATTAGACACTTGGTTCAAAATTTATGGCCTCTAGAAGTTGGGTCCCCCGAATTGGAAAATGTTAAAAACATGGTGAACACATCAATGAGTTGTAAAAGGAAGTTACACCTATTGGTGAGTGTTTTGACACATCATAGGACATATTTGATTGAAGATAAAATGAGCGCCACTTTATAAGTGGTTTTTAGGCAATGATTTTGTAATACCATATGATGGTTTCTTGTATTGTATCTCCTATATATTAGGTGTGTGAGATGGAGGGTGTGTAAGAGTCTTATATCTATTCTATTACCTCTAAATATCTGGTTGCTAGTACTATTGAGAGAAGATTTCTTTACAAGTATATTGTAATCTATTATTATTTTTAATAATATATTGGGTGGCTTTGAGTCTAGGGGTCTTCTCCCAAAAGGGTTCACTCTATTGTGGTATGCATGCTATTTTATGTTATTTTTGTTAAGTTTCTATAGTTGTCATTAATACTTGAGTTTTTTTTTATATTAACCTCTCCTCAAGGTTATTGTAGGAATTTGCTCCACTACTTAACTTACAAGTGGTATAAGAGTTTGATCACCTTTAGTTTCAGTTGTAGGTTGTTGGGTTTTTTGAACTAATCTAGATTTGAGTGGGAGCTTTTATAGAAGATACTTTTTGATCTTGTTGCAAAAAAAATTAGATGGCTACATTATTAGGAAGAATAGAGGTGGAGAATTTTTCTAGAATATTTTTGAAATGTGGAAGCTAAAGATGGAAAATTTGCTAAATGATTGAGATCTGTGGGAGGTTGTTGATGAAAATACCATGAGACCTACAAATCTAAATGAGGATGCAAAATTTGTTTTTATGGACCACAAATATAAGGGTCTAATCAGATTGTTCCTTGCGGGCTCTTTTTTAGCCAATGTCCATAAAGAGTCATCTGCAAAGAATCTATAGAAGAAGCTTTGTGAAATGTATCAAGCAAAATATTTACTAAATAATATTTTCTTGAGGAATAAGCTATATTGATAGAGAATGGAGTAAGGTAGATGAATTACATACCATTTGGAAGAATTCAATATGTTGGTAGCTCAGTTGGCATGAACATTGATGTCAAGATGGATGAGGAGTAGAAATGTTAAATCTTTCTTTATTCTTTGTTTGATTGATACAGTGCAAGGCTGAGAGAATCCCCAAAGGAGATGTCCAAGCCCCTAGCTAAATAACCACACAATGGAATCCAACAACAAAGCAAGATCTGCAACAATCTAAATTCTTTATTCATAAAATAATTGATTACATGCAATGTGCCCAGTTGTAAGGCCTTCCCAGTTATATCCACTTACAAATAAAGTAGTAGTTATGCAAGATCCCTCAAGATCCAATTCAAACCCTAACCCTAGCTAGCCAAATCTGTAACAACAGGATAACAATTATTTGGTAGAAACATCCAACAAGATCTAAACTTGTGCTCGCAAGCCACCAAGAAATCTTCTTGTTCCTAAGTCTCAGCCACTAGGTCTACTCACCAAGTTGCAGATTAAAATTCCTAACTTGAATCTCTACTCCTTTTCTCACTACTTCTCTCCTTTAACAATTACCCCAGACCCATGCTTATATACTACTTCTTCAGCCACAATTCAGCTGGAAGAAAGAAATAACTCCTAAGCCCAAGTCAGCTCCTAAAACATTAAATATTAAATGCAATACAAGTCAGCTTTCAAATAGCCTTACAAATAATTAATTCTCCATGTCGGCCACCAGATCTACCTAGGAGAATACAACATAAGCTACCCACATTAAATGCATCAAGTCGGCCCACCAAATCTTCAAGAACTCTAGTCGATAAGCCAAACTACTGAGCATCAGCAAAAACAACCGAGTAAGCTAGGCATCACTAAGCAAGCATGTATCGACGGAGAACCACAACCATCATTGAGAAAATGTTTTGTCGAGCACTAGAAATTTTTCCTAGTTCCTTCAGTGACCAAGCCCTTTAATAACTGAGCTCCTCAGTCAACACTACAACCAAGAAACAAAAAAACACACCAACATGTAGGATTGCCAACTTCCCAAGGATGCTCCTGCATCAAACAACCCAGGTGTGAAAAGATGTTCTCAAAGGTTGGAAGAACATCTTATAGGATTCAACACATAAACCCTGAACTGGTTCTTCACATACATGTCTTTCAAATCTATAACATTCTTACCTTGGATCCACTTCTGTTTTCTTTTCAATCTCAAGTCTTTCCTCGAAAATCCACATGTACGTTCTCCATACTGATCTCCAACCCTTTCAGGATCTGTCAACTCAACTCAGCTTCCAAAAATTAGGTTCCTCCTACTGAGTGTTTCATCTAGCAAAGGCATCGGGGAAAACTTCCTACTATCCTTCTCAACAGTAAACACATTCTTGACATAGTCATGCATAGTCCTGCAATCATACTGCTAAGGTCTACTGAGCAATATGTGACAACTACTCATGTCCAAAATATCACACAACACTTGATCCTTATACTGGCCAATCTAAAAATCAATAAGACATTTCTCCCTCACTTTTAAAGCATGAACATCTTGCAACCAACCAATCCTATAAGGACAAGGATGTCCCATCTTTTCAAACCAAGTTTCTGAACCATCTCCTTAGCTACAAGGTTATCCATACTACCACCATCCACAATCAAATTACAATGTTTACCTCCTAACTTGCACCGAGTTTTGAACAAGTTACTCCTCTGACAAGGTTCTACCTTAGTACCAAGCAATGTTCTTCAAACCAACAAGTTTTCTAACTCTACCTCAGGTTCATTCAGTATGTTCTAATTCACCATAAAAGCTCTTCAATCACCAGCCTTCTGGGAACATTCATAATATCAATGTCCTTCTTCACCACAACAGAAACAAGTACCCTTAAAGGTAACCTTATCCATCCTCTTCCTCAACTCAATAGGTTTTGGTTCATCTTCAACAGTCGGCTTATCCTTCACCGAGTGATCTTGTTTTTCCTTCCCTCGAGAATTACCATGTTGTCTCCTCTTCAACTTATCTTCTTCCTTCAGGGCATACTAATAAGCTGTTATAATTATTTAGAACAATAGAGAGGGGGGGTGAATCAGTTGTTCTCATGTCCAGATGTACCAAATGAACTTTCTAGCACTTCAACAGTCTTAGATATAATCAACAATACAACTCAGTCTTTATAACATATATCAGAAATATATAACATGTAGTACACTATCCAAAAGTAATTAACTTGTAGAATATAACAACATTCACATCAAAACATTCACACAAGTATAACACTAGGATTTATAGTGGAAACCCAACTTGGGAAAAACCACTTTGTAACATGCTACTGATATTTCACTCTTCTTAAGTGAGCTCTGTGAAAAGCCAACCCTGTTAAAGGTTAAATATACTGCTAGGTGTGACCTTGTTAAAGGATTTAAACACTCTATCAAATGATGCAAGGCATTCCAGGGTACTCGGAAAATCTACATGGAGGTGTGTTGATTTGGTTCTGTATTACTCAGTTGTAGCTTTAACCGATGGTCTCAGTTATTGAAGGAAGCTCGATCACTGAAGGAACTCGGTGAAACCTCTTGTGCTCGGTGGAACTTGTACTTGATGATGCTTGTGGTGCTCGATTGACATGCTTTCTTGGTGATGCCTATGTTTCTCGGTGTTGCTTGGCGTGCTCAGTGGTTCCATTGGTGCTTGGTTATTTCTCTGGTGCTCGGTAGTTCTAGTTTACCGACTGGATTTCTTGGAGATTTGGTTAGCCGACTTGGTGCATTTATTGTTGGTAGCTTTTGTTATATTCTCCTATGTAGATCTAGAGGTCGACGTGGATAATTATATGTTTGTAAGGCTGTTTGAGAGCTGACTGTTGTTGCATTTAATATTTGTTTGTAATAGAAGCTGACTTGGCTTAGGATTTAATTATTTCTTCCAACCGACTTGTGGTTGAGGAAATGTATTTAAGGAGTGTTTGGATAGATGTTTAGGAGTCAGTGGTAGGCAGTGATAGAAGATTAGATCTAGATCCTATGAGATCTTGAAGATCATATTGTTATCTGATAGTTGTAATAGTAGAGCTAGTGGTTTTCATGCTTGGAGACAAGGAGATTACTTGGAGGCTTGCGAGCTCAAGTTCAGATTGGCCTTAGGGTTTCCATCAGTTGCTAATTTGTTTTAGAGTTGGACTAGCTAGAAGATTGCAGAAATACTTTGATTGTATTTGGCCCTAACCCTGAAGGCCTTACAGCTAGGCATGTTAATGAAAATTTAGTTGAAACATTATCTTGTTGTGTTATTCCACATTGTGGTGTTTGGCTGCATGTTTGGACTGTCCTTAATTGGAACCTCCTTACCTATCTTGCATCATCAAAAGTGACCTGGTTAAAGGATTTAAGTACATTCCATTAGAATGCCACCGTGATTAAAGGATTTATACAATGACTTTTAGGTCAACCTTTGGTTAAAGGATTTAGACTGATATAATGGTTAGAAAGTAATTGTAGTTTCTGATCTAAAAAACATACAACTCACTTTGAAAATATAGATCCACTCCACACATATATGTTGATTTATTGACTGAGCTTCATTTCCATCTCCATTATTGATCTGCACAACTTTGTTCAACTCCTTCACAATTTCACCTTCAGCCTTTTGCTTAGACTTATCAGTCAATAACATCAACAAATTCAGCTCCTTACTGTAACCTCACAATTAGGTTTTCCTATATACCTCTTCGATTAGGTAGATCCATCTTTTGTCGCTTAATCTCCTTCGTAGATCTTAGGTTTACATCAAATTCATTGAATCCTTCCATCATTATGTTCTTCATCCTTCCTTCTAGATACATCTTCAAAATTCTCATTGAATTCATAATAAAATGATTTACCATGCATTAAATTCTCCATACAATTCATTAATAAAGTCAACATGATTTACATATCCCAAGAATTCAACCATGTCAACTGGGAATCTCAATTATTTCTCCAAATGTAAATTAATGACACTTGGTCAATACTATGTTCTTCTCCTCGGTCATCACTATGTGTCTCGGTCATCTCTACAAACTGTCTTCCTCAGCTAACACTGTCTTTGCTAAGTAATTTCATGTCACTTGACATAAAATGATGTTCGGTCAACACTAAATTTACTTAGCATATACTTGCACTTGGTCGACACTAACATCACTCAGATTAAACTAGATTTATACACTGTTTCTCGATTAAGCCTACTTCAATATTTCTTCTTACTTAGATAAACAATACATTATCTTATCAATGTGCCAACTAATCAAGTACCCATTGAAGTATCAAATAACTCAACCTTTCCTTAGGTTCTCTTGTTATCTCATTTCCCTAATCCTCTTCATCAA
The DNA here is from genome assembly GCA_027943335.1 of Chamaecyparis obtusa. Taxonomy (NCBI): domain Eukaryota; kingdom Viridiplantae; phylum Streptophyta; class Pinopsida; order Cupressales; family Cupressaceae; genus Chamaecyparis; species Chamaecyparis obtusa. The sequence continues at coordinate 20,761 of BSBK01009356.1, read as the reverse complement.
TCAATAGATATGGTACTCTCCTAGATAGCAACTATCTTACCAGTTAAGGTTTGACATCAATGACAATACAAGAATTGTTTCAATTGTAGTTTCCAACATAAGCATCCTCAACTGAATCAATCTTCAGCATACCAATCTCATCTTGAATATTGAATCTCAAGCCATTCACATACCAAGCTACCTTTTCTTTACCGAGTTATTTATGTCTAGACCGAATAGTCAACTTATAGAACTCCTCGGTATAGTCTTCAACAGTCAATTCCTTATGCTTTAAATTCTGCAACTTCTTAAACAATTCAAGTTCATAGTCGGCATGGATGAACTTAGCCTTTAACTTAGCCACCATCAACCTCCACTGACTGATCTTCATTTCACCTTCATCTTCTCTTTCTCTCTACAATTGTTTCCACCAAAGAGCATCATGTACTTTCAATTTTGTCTGTACCAACCTCACTCTAAGAGGATCTTCAATTTCTTCAAGCTCAAAGAAGTCTTCTAACTCACTAATCCAATCAATAAATCCCTCAGGTCTCAAAGTACCAAAGAAGTTAGAAACTTCCATTCAGTAACCAACACTTAACCGAGCTCCAAATCTCTATAATCGACCAGTTCAATCTTCACCAGACCTGTCCCTCTGATCGGTTTTGTCATCTCCACTAGATCCAGTAGCTTCAAAGTCTTTAAAGTATTCCTCATATCCATCCTCAGTGCCCACATTCTGAGGTACACCATCCATATGATGATCTACAACTGATTGAATATCTAGATGAACTAAAGAAACAATGATTAGAGATCATTGAGATACTTAAGTGATATGTAAGATGATTAAATCAGTCAATATGTTGTCATTGATGTCAACTAGTTTTGACAATACTTATCATGATAGTTACAAACATCTAAACATCTGTAGGAATAAAAGATGAAGAAATGAGATATCTACATAAGGAAAAGATGGATATGACATATAAGAATAAGGTAAACATTGGCTAACTTATTGATGAGTCTATGGCTTTATGTTGTTGACTTGAGCATGTTACATTAATCCATTATGAAGAAGAGATTTGATTTGAACAAGTCAATGTGGTCGGTAATTGAAGACTTTTGTATACACTGAGCCAGTGTAGTGTATACCGAGTGATAGTAATAACTAAGTTAGTTATCACCGACACATTCAGTATTAACTGAGTATGGATGAAAACATTAAATGCTAAGAATAGCTGATTGAAATTGATGAGATGGATATTGTTATGATTTTGAGGTTAAAGATGAAGTTAGTTATAAGATCCACGACTGACATAATTCAGAGATGATCTAAAGGATGAGATTGAAATGTGTTAAGGACACAGCTATCGAGGAAGGTTTAAGTGGCAAAATGGACGAAGCAGATTAAGAGGCAAAATCTGATGGCTGATATGAAAATGGTTTACTTGTCTATTTAAGAGATATGAGTTTCATTGTTGAAACAAGCCGGACAAAAGGAGACTACAGAGATTTCACATGAAGACTTTATTCATGCATTCCTGATCAAACTAATTACAAAAATAACTGAGTTGTAGACATTACTGAGCATCAGAGAACTATTTACCAAGTGAAGTAAGTTGAGAAATATTGAGGAAGTGAATTGATTAATAATTAGAGGATTTTATGGGCATAGCATAGATCTGAATATTTGCAATTGAGTTGTATTTGAATCAGATTAGAATTGTATCAGTTTAACCATTGATTCAAAAAATTGCTTACCTGAGTGGACTTAACAGTCTTATTGTATTACCCTATGACATTCAATGAATGTAAATTGTTATCTTGTTGACCCCATAGTGAATGTTGGTCAAGATTTAACTGTTAGTGATAAATCCTATAACTAGGTCACACCTAACATTATGCTTTGTAACCTTTAACAAGGTCTGAGCTCACTTCAGAAGAGTGAATTATTTTGGGTTACTGGTCCCAGGTGGTTTTTCCCTTAGCAGGGTTTCCACGTTAAATCATTATGTTATGTGTTATTTGTTATGATTGTTTTTCTTTCATACTTTACATACTACATAGTTGATTTAATCGGTAATCACAGTTTGGATAATTACTAGTATTCGGTAAAGTGATCAAACAGATTGATATTTTATGTTACCGAGCTGCATAAATTATTGAAATTGTTTTATAAGGTACATCTGGGAGATTGGGACTATAGGATAACTGATTTAACTGATTCACACCCCCCCCTTAGTTATTCTAACAATTGGTATCAGAGCATATTGGTTGCTTGGAGGAAAGTTTTAAGGACTTGAGCAGAAATATCACAAGATGTATAAGAGGGAAGTGCCTAAGCTGAACAAAGATAACTTCTCCACATGGAAAAGTAGGATGAGGCTTCACCTATCTGGAATTGAAGAATCTTCTATACATCTACTAGACAATGGCTACTTACAACCGAATGTTGGACCTTTGACACTTGATCAGTTGAGAGATAGACATGAACATAATATTACTATGATAGAGATTGTTGTTGCTCTATCTGATGTTGAGTAAGAAGATGTCAAGGATTGCACTACACTGAAGAAAATGTGGGATAAAATTTCTCTAGTTTATGGTGGTGATGTGAATGTAATGAGAGCCAAAGCTGAAAGCTTGAGAGGCAGATTTGATGACATGAAGATGAAGAAAGGTGAGAACATCACACAGTACTCTAACTGAATCAAAGAGGTAGTCAATGCTATTCAAGGAGCAAGAGGTACTATTTATGAAGACACTGTGGTAAGTAAGATACTAAGAACCTTTTTTCCTATCTATGCAATCAAAATATCTATTATTCATGAAATGAGGTTTGCACCTAATAGAACTCTTACTCTTGATAGTCTGATTGGAAAGTTAAATACTTTTGAGCTGAACAATTATGACAATAGTGTTGTACCGAGTGTTGAGTCTGATTTTATGTCATCTGTAAAGATTGGTAAATCTAGCAGTAAGCACAATATAAAGAATGAAAGTGACAGTGACAACGAAGATGAGCTCGATGAGCTTGAAGCACTTATGGCCTGAAGACTTCAAAAAGGTAAAGGAAGGTATAAGGTAAACTTAACTTTAGCTTGTTTTAATTGTAAAGAGATTGGCCATATTGTTGCTAGATGTCCTAACAGGAAACAGGAAGATAAAGACAATGACCGATCTAGTGATGGAAAGTTTGGCAAAAGGAATAACAGAGGAAACTGACACTACAATAGAGAAAACCAAGATTACAAAGACAAAGGCAAGAAGGCATGTTACCTTGTTGGAGAAAATGAAGATGACACCGACACTGACACTGATGATGAAATTGAAGTGGTATTTGTTGCAATGAAAGATGATTCAGAAGAAGAGGAAAGGTATGTAGAAACAACCCTTATCTCTAAAGTTAGTAAGAATGATACTTGGATCATTGATAGTGGTTGTACACATCACATGACTGGTGACAAAGATAAATTTGAACATCTTGAGCACTATAATGGAGGATCAGTGAAAATGGGAAATGATACACCTTGTCAAGTAAAAGGAAAAGGGTATATCTTATTGAATGATAGGATTAGATGTGATAATGCATACTGGGTAAAAGGACTTAACTACAATTTGTTGAGTGTAGCATAGCTGAATAACTCAGGTCACTGAGTTTCATTTGAAAGAAAGAAGGTGAAAATCTATGATGAAAATGGAAAGCTTGTCGGTACTGGAGGACAATCAAAAGGTAATTTATTCTATCTTGACAATGCTGAAACTTCTTGTTTACTAGTGAAGAATGAAGATGTATGGTTATGGCATAAGAGGCTATGTCATGTGAACTTTGATAACATGATTAAGATCAATATAAAGAGAAGATTTAGAGGTCTACCAAGATTAACCAAACCTGATCATGTTATGTGCAATCAATGTTAGAAGGGAAAGATGACCAAATCTAGTTTCAAAAGTCAAGACTATTCATCTAAAGGTATTTTGGAGTTGGTACATACCGAATTATGTGGTCCTATGAGAACTCAAAGCTACTATGGTGACAAATATTTTGTTTTATTTGTTGATGACTACTCTAGGATGATGACAGTCATGTTCTTAAAAGAGAAATTTGAGGCATTCAAATTGTTTAAATGGTATAAAGCTAAAGTTGAAAAAGAAACCAAGAAAGACTTAAAATGCTTAAGATCTGATAGAGGAGGTAATTTTATTTCTGATGAATTCACTAATTTATGTAATGAGCATGGAATCAAAAGATAGGTTTCTACACCTAGGTCACCGCAACATAATGAGATCGCTAAAAGGAGGAACCGATCTATTGTTGATTATGCCAGAACATTGATGATTGAGAAAAATATTGCACAAATGTATTGGAGAGAAGCAGTTAGCACTGCAGTATACACCTTGAACCGAGTTCAATTGAAGAAAGACACGAACAAGACACCTTATGAGTTATGGTTTGGCTATACACTGAATGTAAGTTATTTCAAAATCTTTGGAAGTAGGTGTTATATTCTAAAAGATGATAGGAATGGTAAATTTGACTCTAAAGGTGATGAAGGAATATTTTTAGGATATTCTACTAAGATTAAAGCTTATAAATGTTTGAACAATGCTACTAATAAAATGATAGAAAGTGCTAATGTAAAAGTTGATTAGTTTTCTGAAAAGAATGATGAAGAAATCATGAAGGAATCGAAAGACTATGGTAGGTTTACATATGTTGAGAATCTAGACTATCTACCGAAGCCATAGGCTGAGTCTAACAAGCATCAGGAAAATGCTACTGAGAATCAGCAAATGCAAACCGAGAACCAGGAAGAAGCTATCGAGCAAGAAAATGAACCTGAACTGAATGATGAGAAAAGAAGAGAACAAGTGCTAGCAATATTTTTCAGAAGACACCATCCGCATAATCAAATCATTGGAGATAAGCAAGCTGGCATGATGACCCGAAGTAAGTTAAGACATAACACATGCTTATTTTGAGAGTTTGAACCTAAGAATATTAGGGATGCACTTGAAAATGAGGAATGGATTAAGGCTATGAATGAGGAAATTGAATAGATTGAGAAGAATAAGATATGGACATTAGTACCCAGACTGAAAGATAAAAATATAATTGTTACTAAGTGGATTTTCAGAAACAAGTTAAATGAAAATGGTGAGGTCACTAGGAATAAGGCAAGAGTTGTATGCAAGGGATATGCACAAGAAGGTATAGATTATGGTGAAACCTTTGCACCTGTTGCTATACTTGAAGGATTTTGTATACTACTTGCATATGCTACACATAATGGATTCAAAATATATCAAATGGATGTGAAATCAACTTTTCTGAATGGAATTCTTGAGGAGGAGGTCTACATAGAACAACCAGAAGGTTTTGTTGATCCAAATCAGAGGAACATGGTATGTAGATTGCACAAATCTTTGTATAGACTAAAGCAAGCACCGAGAGCATGGTATGAAAGACTACATGCTTATCTTATCAGTATTGGCTTTGTAAGGACTAATGAAAATAGTAATTTGTACATGAAAGGAGAGTCTGATGATAATATTTTGATTGCTAAAAATTTTGTTGATGACATAATCTTTGGTGGACATGATCTGATTTGAAAATCTTTTGCTGATGAAATGAGAAAGGAATTTGAGATGTCAATATTTGGAGAGATTAAATTCTTTCTAGGTTTGCAGATTATACAACATAATGATGGGATTTTCATCACTCAATCAAAATACATTAAAGAAGTATTAAAGACTTTTTTCATGGAAGATTCAAAATCGGTAGGAACATTGATGGTAACATGATGTAAGTTGACAAAACATGATGAATCTATAGAGGTAAATCAGACACTTTACAGATCAATGATTGGAAAACTGATGTATGTGGTACACAGTAGGCCTGGTATAACACATGCAGTTGGGATTGTGGTAAGATTTTCTGCCAATCCTAAAGATTCACATGGTTGTTGTTAAAAGAATTCTGAGATAGTTGAATAATATTGAAGACTATGGTTTATGGTACACAAAGGAAGGAAAATTTGAACTCTGTGTTTATACTGATGCAGATTGGGCTAGAAACATTGATGACCAAAATAGCACAACTGGTGGATCATTCTTTTTAGGAGAAAGGCTTGTGACTTGGATAAGCAAGAAACAAGCATGCATTTATCAGTCTACTGTTGAAGCAGAGTATGTTGTTGCTAATGCAAATTGTTCAAATATTGCTTAGATAAAACAAGTGTTGGAAGGAATGGATAAGGTAATCACTGACCCGGTGATTATATATTGTGACAACACTAGTGCTATAAATATTTCCAAGAATCTGATGATGCATTAAAAAACAAAGCATATATCTATTAAGTATCACTACTTAAGGGAACAAGTTCAAGAGAAGCGGGTGAAACTGGAATTTGTAACATCTAAAGAACAACTTGTTGATAATTTTTACCAAGCCCTTACCGAAGGACACATTTGAGTATTTGAGGACTAGACTAGGGGTTTGTCCCCTGTCTATCAGTCACTAAGGCCCCGTTTGTTTGCGGAATTGGAATTTGGCCCAAAACCTGATTATCTCATAATAAGGTTTTGATATTCTGATTTTGTATATTCAAAATATGTTTTGGACTGTTTGGTTAATTTTGAGATAATCAAGTTTTGGACCAAATTCCAATTCCGCAAATAAACGGAGCCTTTAACAAAATCAGGTTTAATGTTTGTCCCAAATTTTTCTCAACGATATCATTTGCCCTAATCGGTAAGATCAACAAATTTAGTTTTCATCTGTAACGACTGCTAAAATCTGTAACGACTCCTTAGAGACGGCTCCGTAGACACTAGATTTGTTAAGGTTTTAGATGGATTTGGTCACAGATGTAACTGAATTTGTTGCAAATGGATAAGGATGTTAGTATTAGCAGTCATTTTCATTCTTCCAGAGCCGTTGCCACCCACCAAAGTGACCGTCTAATTCACAGGAACAATGGAATATCTTCGTCTTTGCAAGAAGAGCTCTCCAGTCACCTTAATACAATGTGAAAATTTAGCTTGTCGAGGAAGTCACTCGTTCTTGAATTTGACATCACCCACCATGAAATCCAGAGTGTCCTCTGTAGTCCTCAGAATCTATGACGGGCACTCTCTCCAGCCGTTTCCATTCGAGTAGACACGGACCTGACCGAGAATTAAATTGGGTTTATAATCAGCCAAAATTGGGTTATGAAAACATATTCCACCTCTTCAGCTGGAAGATTGATATTCTCATTTTCGGCCCATATTCGGGTTTTGAGATGATAACCCGATTATGACTTTACGGGTTCCAAACAGTGGATATGGATCATAATCAGGTTATCATCCTCATATTCCTGTCATCTTCTGACAAACAAACGGGCCCTAAGGTGATTAGGAGGTTGCATCAACCTAGATTCCTTATCAAAAAATCATTCATGTTGATGCACATAGCTCACACTTTAGGTTTTTTAAGGTCGTGAAAGATTGTAGAAGCTGGAACATGAATTGTTTATTAGTACATGAAGGTACTTGATCTGGACTGACCAACAGAGAATTACTTGGCTGCTGAAGAACTATTTATTTTCTTTGGCATTGTTTTCAAAGGGAGAGAGACTTTATATGAAATAACAGTTAGTGAGAACACAAAAAGGGAGATGAACTTCATATTGGAATATCTGTTGCTGAGAACATATATGGGAGAAAGAATCTAAGAACTGAAAAAGATCAAATCTACAGGGAGAGTCTGTATGGAATGCTACTTTTTTTGTAGTGATTAAACATATTAAATATCAAGCTAGGGAGAGCTTACCGAGCTACAACATTTACCTACTTAGTTGTAGAATACATGTTTGGTATGTGTATGCCATATTTCATATTGTTTGTGTTGCCATCAATGCCAAAGGGAGAGATTGATGATCTACAACTGATTGAATATCTAGATGAACTGAAGAATCAATGATTAGAGATCACTGAGCTACTTAAGTGATATGTAAGATGATTAAATCAATCAATATGTTGTCATTGATGTCAACTAGTTTTGACAATACTTATCATGATAGTTACAAACATTTGAATATCTGTAGAAGGAAGAAAATATGAAGAAATGAGATATTTACATAAGGAAAATATGGATATGACAGATAAGAATAAGGTAAACATTGGCTAACTTATTGATGAGTCTATGGATTTATATTGTTGACTTGAGCATGTTACATTAATCCATTATGAAGAACAGATTTGATTTGAACAAGTCAATGTGGTCGGTAATTGAAGACTTTTGTATACACCAAGCCAGTGCAGTGTATACCGAGTGACAGTAATAACCAAGTTAGTTATCACCAATGCATTTAGTATTAATTGAGTATGGATGAAAATATTAAATGCTAAGAACAACCGACTGAAATTGATGAGCTGGATATTGTTATGATTTCGAGGTTAAGGATGAAGTTAGTTATAAGATCCATGATTGACATAATTTAGAGATGATCTAAAGGATGATATTGAAATGTGTTAAGGACACATCTACCGAGGAAGGTTTAAGTAGCAAAATGGACGAAGGATATTAAGAGGCAAAATCAGATGGTTGATATGAAAATGGTTTACTTGTCTATTTAAGGGACATGAGTTTCATTGTTGAAACATGTCGGACAAAAGGAGACTGCAGAGATTTCACGTGAAGACTTTATTCATGCATTCCTGATCAAATTGGTTACAGAAAGAACTGAGCTACGGAAATTACCAAGTGTCAGAGAACTATTTACCAAGTGAAGTAAGTTGAGAAATATTGAGAAAGTGAATTGATTAATTATCAAAGGATTTTTTGAGCATAGCATAGATCTAAATATTTGCAATTGAGTTGTATTTGAATCAGATTAGAACTATATCAGTTTAACCATTAATTCAAAAAATCTCTTAACCAAGTGGACTTAATAGTCTTATTGTATTACCCTATGACATTCAATGCATGCAAATTGTTATCTTGTTGACCCCATAGTGAATGTTGGTCAAGAGTTAACTATTAGTGATAAATCCTCTAACCAGGTCACACCTAACAGTGTGCTTTGTAACCTTTAACAGGGTTGGCTCCTAACCAAGTTCACTTCAGAAGAGTGAATTATTTTGGGTTACCGGTTCTAGGTGGTTTTTCCCTTAGTAGGGTTTCCATGTTAAATCACTGTTTTATGTGTTATTTGTTATGATTGTTTTACTTTCATACTTTACATACTGCATATTTGATTTAATCAGTAATCACAGTTTGGATAATTAATGGTATTCAGTAAAGTGAATAGACAGATTGATATTTTATGTTATCGAGCTGCATAAATTGTTGAAATTGTTTTGTAAGGTACATATAGGAGATTGGGATTGTAGGATAACTGATTTAACTGACTCACCCCCCTCTCAATTATTCTAACACCATAGCCCTCATAATCTCAGTGATCATGTCATTTTTCATCAATTTTATCTCATAACTAAAATCAGCTTTAACCTTCTCTGTAATCTTAGACTCCACAATATCAGAGAGATCTACAATCATCCTAGGGTCTAATATTGTGGGAGGCATCGTCAAGATCTTCGAAAACCCAAGGAAATAAATCACCAATCCAAGGTCCAGGTGCAAAATGCCTCAACTTTGGTGATTTGTCCACACACTCAGGAACTTCAAGCTCTAATACCACCTGACGCAGTGCAAGGCTGAGAGAATCCCCAAAGGAGATGTCCAAGCTCCCAGCTAAACAACCACACAATGGAATCCAATAAAAAATAAAGATCTACAACAATCTGAATTCTTTATTCATAAAATAACTAATTACATGCAATGTGTCAGGTTGTAAGGCCTTCCCAGTTATGGCCACTTACAAACCAAGTAACAGTTCTGCAAGATCCCTCAAGATCCAATTCAAACCCTAACCTTAGCTATCTAGATCTATTACAACAAGCTACAACAATCTGGCAGATACATCCAACAAGATCTAAACTTGTGCTCACAAGCCACCAAGCAATCTTCTTGTTCCTAAGTCTCAGCCACTAGCTCTACTCACCAAGTCGCAACTTCAAATTCCTAACTTGAATCTCTACTCCTTTTATCACTACTTCGCTCCTTTAAAAATTACCCCAGACCCATGCTTATATACTACTTCTTCAGCCACAAGTCGGCTGGAAGAAAGAAATAACTCCTACGCCCAAGTTGGCTCCTAAAACAATAAATATTAAATGCAATACAAGTCAGCTTTCAAATAGCCTTACAAATAATGAATTCTCCATGTCGGCCACCAGATCTACCTAGGAGAAGACAACATAAGCTACCCACATTAAATGCATCAAGTCGACCCACCAAATCTTCAAGAACTCCAGTCGGTAAGCCAAACTACCAAGCATGAGCAAAATCAACTGAGCAAGCTAGGCATCACCGAGCAAGCATGTCGACCAAGCACCACAAGCATTGCTGAGAAAAGGTTTTGTCAAGCATTGAAAGTTTTCCAAGTTCCTTCAGCGACCGAGCCCTTCAATTACCGAGATTCTCGGTCAACACTGCAACTGAGTAACACAAAAACACACGAACATGCAGGATTGCCAACTTCCCAAGGATGCTCCTACATCACTGATTCATGGGATTCTATTGTTATGGTCATCACTAGTACTTCTATTGTTTAGAGGATGGAATACGTAGTGGGTTATATAATTTTTTGAAGAGATGAAAAAGAAGTTATCCCTTAGTGCCAGTTTATCCCTAATTGTTCATGGAAGACCTATGGAAAAAGGCAAGAAGAATGAGAAGTGAAATAAATCCAAATCCAAAGAGAGATCCAAAACTCCTAGAAAATCCAAAATTATTTTCTAGAATCGTGGTAATCTTGGACACATCCATAAGGACCGCAAAGAAAAAAGAAGAAAAAAATAAATTTGATTCTAGTTCTGAGTCCGAGAAGGAAGATAGTGACATGTTCATTGTAGCTTTGGGCACTTTTGCATGTGCAGATGCATGTTTAATTGATTCAGGTGCATCTTTTCATATAACCTTGAATAAAGATTGATTTTTTTGAATATGAAGAATTTGATGGAGGTAAGGTGTACTTGGGCGATAATTTTCATTTAAATATTATTGGTCATGGTGAAGTTGGATTCATGTTTCCTAGTAGTATAAATACATATTAATGGTGTGTTGCATCTCCCTATTCTAAAATATTTTAATCATTTGAGAAAATTATAGATTTAGGTACACAATTATTATTTTCTAATGCAAGATACAAAATTGTGAGAGGTGTTATGGTGATTGCTAGAGGTGTCAGAATTGGCACACTTTATAAGATGAATGCATACACTACTAAGTGTAATAGTTACTTCTTTGAAAAAGGTGAGGGTCTCACCTTCAGTAGATGGACATGGATTTTGGGTACCTAAGGGTTTTTTTTTCTTTTGAATCAAAGTTATCTATAGATAAGACTATGTTATGACACTAGAGATTTGGCCACATTGGAGAAACAGGTCTAAAGACATTAAAAAATAAAATCCTAGTTGAAGGTTTGAATGATTGTAACCTTGACTTTAAAATAAAATTTCATTCAATTTTACTTGAGTTCTCATAAATCTTATGGTGTCTTGGATATTATTCTTTTGGATGTGTTTGGTACTATAGATGTTCCTTCCATTATAAAATCCACATATTAAGTTTCATTTATTATTATTATAGTAGAAGTACATGGGTTTTTTTTATAAAGAGTAAATTTGAAATTTTTAATCAATTTAAAGAATTTCAAGAAATGGTTGAAATTCATACTAGAAGGAAAATAAAATGTTTGAGGATTGATAATGGTGGTGATTTTTTCTCTAATGATTTTGAGAGGTTTTGTAAATATTGTGACATTTAGAGGAAGAAGACAACCCCATATTCTCCATAGAAGAATGAAGTTGCAGAAAGGATGAACATGACATTGATGGAGAAGGCTAGGAGTATGTTGAGTGGTGTTGGCCTAGACAAAGGTTTTGGACTGAATCTATTTCCACTACTTTCTACTTTATTAACAATTCTACACCATTATCTCTTTTTGTTACAACACCTATGGAAGCATGGTTAGGTAATAAGAATTCATTGAGATGTCTTAGAGTTTTTGGTTGCGGGGCATATGCATGTGTCAAAGAAGAAATGAATTTTTTTGGAGAACAGGGTTGTGAAATTAATCTTCATTAGCTACAATCATGATGTGAAAGGATACAAGCTCTGGGACTCTGTTGCACATAAGGTAATACATATTAGAAGTGTTGTTTTTATAGAAACTAAGCCTTCTTTTGTTACATTGTAACACGAACAATTTAAAAAAAAAGATGTGATTCAACTACCTTCTATGCCTAATAAAGTTTAATCAAGGCCCCTAAACAAACAAGAAGTTGAGGAGAGCTCATCTAGCTTTGAATCTTCATAATAGGAGAAATAACCTTCAACTTAGCTTATTTTGAGGTCTACAAGGTAGGGATAGCCACCTGAAAGATGTTCTCTTGATGATTGTAGATGTTATTTTTCTTTCAATACTAGTGTGGATGAATTAGAACTACAGAAGATGAATTAAGTATGAATGATACAAAATCTTGGAAAATTTCTATGGATGGAGAAATGACAACCTTGAAAAAGAATGATACATGGGATCTTTTACCCTTGTCTGAAGGACAAGAAATTATTGGTTACAAATGGGTGTTCAAGAAAAAATTGGTTCAAATAAAAGCATTGAGAAGTATAAAGTAAGGCTGGTTTTGAAAGGCTGCTCTCAAGTTGAGGGTGTTGATTATAGTAAGATATTCTCTCCTATTTTAAAAATGAAATCCCTTAGATTTTTTCTTTCTCTTGATGTTTCTTATGATTTAGAGGTTGATCTAATGAATGTGAAAACTACTTTCCTTCATGGTAATTTGAAGGAGGATATTTACATGATAGATTTAGAACACTACATGGTAAAAGGTAAAAAAAATTAGTTTGAAAATTCAATAAATATTTGTTTAGGCTTAAGTAGAGTCCTAGGATGTGATACCAAAAATTTGATACACATGTGTTGAGTTTGATATTTGAGCATTCTAAATTAGATAATTGTGTTTATTACAAATTTGATGTTGGTCATTTCTTGTGCATTGCATTATATGTTGATGATATGTTGTTAATTGGTAAGGGAAAGTTATGATTATAGAAATTAAGTCTTAGTTTTCTATTATATTTAATGAAAAGTATTGGTGCAACTAAAACAAATTGGGATTTAAATTAGAAGAGATAAAGTGAATAGAAAGCTATGACTAAGCCAAAGTAAGTATGTGAACTTAGTTTTAAAAATGTTCAAGATGCATGATTTTAGACCATCATCTGTTCCTTTTAAAGTTGGAAAAAAATATCTATTTCAAATTGTCCTACATCCCCATTAGAGATGGAAGACATGAGAAAAGCATCTTGCTAGAGTGTAGTTTGAAGTTTGATGTATGTTATGGCATGTACAAGACCAAACCTTAACCAAGCAGTAGGATGTATTTTGAGATATACGTTTAATCTTGATAGAGTTCATTTGGATGCAGTTAAAAGGGTCTTTAGATATTTGAAGTGAACCTTAGAGTATTCCTTGTGCTATCATGGTAATATGGTAGGAGATAAAAATTTTCCTTGATTTTTATAATTATGTAGATTCAGATTTGGTCGAGAGATATTGATAGCAGAAGATCCATCAATGTTTATGTGTTTACACTATTTTCTTATGCAACTAGTTGCATGAGTAAGTGGTAGATTGTGGCTTCTTTGTCCACTACTAAAGCAGAGTATGTGACAACTACATGTGCTTGTAAAGAAGCCATTTGGCTTAAGAGACCATATTCATATATTGTAATTGAACAGGGAGTAGTAACAATTTATTATGATAGTCAGAGTGTGATCTACCTAGTCAAGAACCCTACTTGTCATGCTAGGACCAAGCACATTGATGTTTAGTATCACTTTTCCAGAGATATGGTCAAGGATGGCAGGGTGAAACTAGTTAAGGTAAAGAATTTGATGAATGCTACAGATTCATTAACTAAGGTTGTGAGCACATAATTTTAGAGGGTGTTTAGAGTCTATGGGCCTAATGGCCCCTAGAAATTGAATTATGATGTAGATGATCCTTTTTCTCTTGCAAGGTGTTCGACAAGTGGGAGATTGTTAGGAAAATGTGTCTCAACCTTATATTTACATGTGATTACTATTTTTAGTAATATTTTTTAATTTGAGAACAGATTTTTGTATTCTTTTCTTGAAGGTTTGGTTATGCTAGATAAGTATGCTAATAAATTTTTTGTTGGAAGATCATGTCCAATTTTGAAGATATTAAAGTTTCTATTTTTTGAAATAGCCAAAAAATATCACAAATATAAATTTTGAGACTTTAGAGGCACTAAAATGGGTTGAAAATATGGCTAAATGACATAAAGATCTATAAGGTGAGATATCACAATACGAGCTTTCTGACACTTCAAAAGTTTTGTCAATCGAACACCTAGTTCGAAGGATATGGTCTTTGGGAGTTGGGTCTCCCAAAATGAGAAATGTAAAAATATGTTGAACACATAAATGAGTTATAAAAGGGAGTTACATATGTTGGTGTGTGTATTGACATATCACAAGACATATTTTATTTGGGATAAGGTGAGCACCACTTTATAAGTGGTTTTTAGCTCATGGTTTTGCAATACCATTTAACTATTTCTTGTATTGTATCTCCTATATATTAGGTGTGTAAGAATCTTATAGCTTTTCAATTAACTTTGGATCTTTGTTTAGTGATACTCCTGAGAGAAGCTTTCTCTGCAAGTATATTGTAATCTGTTATTGATTTCTGAATAATATATTGGGCAAATTTTAGAGTGTGGGGGTTTTTCTCCTAAAAGGGCTTTCCCCATGTAAATCACCATTTTGTGGAATGCATATTATTTTATGTTATTTTGTTAAGTTTCAACAACTACTATTAAGATCTAAGAAGGTTTTTACATTACTCTCTCCCTCAAGGTTAGTGTAGTAATTTTTTTTGCTAGTTAACCTTCTTACGTTTTGTAGGAGAGCAAAAAATAATAAATGAGTTAATTTTACAATAAAAATAAGTGTCTATTTAACACACACGTATAGATAGTTAATGTGTTGCTATTGTTTATCCTTCTTACTTTACACCCTCTCGACTGTTTGTGTAAAGGGACAACACCCTAGTTCTGTTGCTTTTAATATAAAAAAAAAACACATGTATAGATATCTTAAACATATATCGAAAAGATGTCCAGAGATATAATTTTAAGGTGTCTATCTATTTTAAATAACCTCAAGATAAAATATCACCCATTCTCTTCTCAATAAATATATTTAAGATATATAACAAATTACTATATTTATTATTTTATTTGTACTTGAGTTTATTATTTGTACTATTCACACACATAATTACACTCCACCTTTTGTAGAACACACATTTTGTTTATTTTTATCGTTGCATTCCATCCCTTATGGGTCATAAATTTATTTGTTCTCACCCTTACATTCCAAACTTCATAATTTGATTGTTTTTGTAATGTAGCTCTTCAATAATGGTTAAGGCACTTACACCATTATACTCCACCTATCGCTCGTCATACATAAATAGTTATCTTTATTCTTTATTTATTTTTCCTCCCAAATAAACCATTTATCTATTTCTTATTTATTAACAAGTGCTTCATTTATTGTTAAATTTAAAGACTATACCAAGAAAAAAAAAACTTATTTTAGAATATCTGACTACTATATAACACTTATTATCATTATATTTACAATATAATAATATTATTATTATAATAAAAGACAAAATGAAGATATAATATTCTCCAACTTTTATATTAATATAAAACACAGCTAGTCCAAACATATATTCTTTAACTTTAATATTATCAACATAAATATTATTCCTTTGATTTAAATATTATTCCCTTTACTCATATGAACTAATACATTTTTATTTTTAAAAAATTAATTCATGAAGTAGAACAAAAACTTTTTCAAAATGTACTTTAAATTGTAATAAAACCTTATTTTAAAAAAAATTAATTCCTTTCATCATTATTATTATATAATTCCCCTTAAAGAACTTTAATTTCATTTTTTTTAAAAATGAAGTCATTGAAGACATCATTGTAAGACTGCCAAAAATGAAAGCAATTTATTCAAATCAAATCACCTTAATAAATTTGGAGAGTAGGTGATTTATGTCATTGTACAATGAATATGATTATTCCCCTTAATAAATGCTTTATTAATGGAAACTCCTAATTCAGTTTAAATTTCCATATAAAACAATATAAAAAAAAGAAAGGAAGAGATTAGAGATTATGACCCATTTCATTATTGATATTTATATCTGTCTTTTTCTTATCGAATGATGTTGACTTACATCAAAGCATTAACTCTCAAAAGAGACTTTATAACTGCTCTTCTTCATTCAACTACTACTCATACATTTAATGAAAATAAATGTCAAAACTGCCCTTCAAAGCTAAAAGTCAAAACAACCCAAAAATTTTCAACCTCTCATTTTATTTTGCTTTACATGCACCCAAAAAATGGTTTACGTGTAATCTTTATTTTAATGATTTTAGGAAAAATTTATTTTTTATACATATGGAATCTTTATGTGTTGTTTAGTTTCTAAATATTTTTTATTATTATATGGTATTAATTTGATGTGTAAATAAATGTCAAATTTAAGTGGCGGGAGGTTTGTTAATGCATTTGTTGTATTAAGTCCATCCATTGATATTATTGTAAAAGACCTTTTAACATTAATTTTCGTTATGTTTAAAATGTAAATATAATTAATTTTTTTATCTGAAATTATAATGTAATGAAAATGTTTGTAAAATATTGTATTCTTTTTAATCTCATATGATTTCTCCAAACTATCTTAGGAGATATAAACTCTCCTCTAACTAAATATTAAAAATAACAATAAGTTATTAATATATTTTTAAAAAATACTTTCATTTTTTATAATGTGATTGACAATAGTTTAAGTAGTCATTCAAATCTATTTTGGAGAAGAATATAAACAAGATTGATCTCTCATTGAAGAAGAATATAGGTTCATGTTAGGATAGTATATAATTGAGTTAGTAATTGATAAACAATACGAAATATGAATCCTCCATCCTTGATTCTCCTATCGATAGAATGCCATAGTCAAAAAATGAAATTTAAGATGGAGACCAATTTATTAACATAATAACCTAGACTTTTATGAAGAAGGATAAAAAAATTCGATAAATGAAAATTCATTAGGATTATTCAACCACACTAGACTCTATCACACTTATGTGTTAAAGAAGTAGACTTAAAAACTTGTAGAAGAAAACAAGAAATGAAAAGTCAAAAGCTTTAAGTAACAAAAGGATAATGAACTCTAGAAACTTGACAACAATAAGTTTCTTGTGACCATTAATGGCTTTGAATTGTCAAATATTCCTACTGAATAGAATAGCTCTTGTTGCTATTTAATATTTTAAGAATTTTTTGGCAAAAGGTCAAAGGCCTAAACTTATATTATAATAAGTAGCATAGTTTACAAAAAATTGTCCATAGCATAGAATAGGATTATAGAGATCCTCAAATTTTAGAACAAAAACTAAATCCGTCTTGCAAATACATACATGACAAACACTAGAAAGCTACACTTGGTCAATCAAAACGATACATAGAAATACATTATATAGCATAAGGAAAGTATTTCATTTTGAGAACCATCAACTATCATCCATTTTAGCATCCATGTTATAGGTTTTTTCCTTTATAGTAGCACACCCTCTATGTTGGTGCAGGAAATATTGTATGCATGTACTAGGGGATGAGAGGAGTGAGTAATCATAAGCAAGAGAGCCCTATGCATATTTTAAGAATGTCAATGAACCCTTTTGTTAACTAGAAGTTTTGAATGTCATGACTCAAAACAAATTCCAATTGTGCTAGTGTCTCAAATAAATTAATAAACGTTCCTAAAACTATAGTTACAGAAGTAAAATAAGAATAATGTGTGATTTTTTAATTTCCAATAGGTATAATTTATCACTAGAATCAAGGACTAAATTTATATGCCACTAGAACAATATTTAGCCATCCATGAAAAGCTAGCTCTGACTTCTCATAAAGAAGGTATTTTCCATAAACCCAAACTTGGCTCTAAGTAGTTCATACTTCTCTTTTGATGTGATCTTTGTCGAAATGTTTGGAACTAAGTCATCTGAGTAAGAATACAATGAGGGATGTGTTTACTGATTAACAAAATTGTAAAAAAAGACCATGTTTTCACATAGTCTAAAGATTAGGACAATATTCCTTTACGTTTGAGAGCCTGAAAACTCCCTCGTATGATGTGAGCATTTGTATTTTCTGTGTACTTTTCACTTGAAAGTACCAAAGGAGACAAGCTAAAACTAAAGAAATTGTATAATTGAAACCCCAATAGTAGACATACAAATATTATTTGAGATTCAAAATGGATAATGATTAAAAAGGGGATTTAAGCACGTGGTGCAATTATGACAAAAGAAGGATAATGAACCATCACTCATCAAATTTTTCAAGGTACCTTTGTTGGACTGAAGGTTGGCGATCCTATCTAGAATCATGCTCTTGATGATTCTAAACAAATACAATTTTAAAAAATTTTGTATGGCAACACGCTTCTTGATCTTGATAAAGCACATCCTTCACTACTTCAAAAATTGTAAAACATTGAACAAAAAGATGAGAGTTAGAATTTTTTTCTTGTTGACAAGATACCTCTCATGAAAAATGGTGAAAGAGGTCCATTCAGATGTGCATATTATGATGAAGAAATTATATTTTCTCATAAGAGTTCAAGAAAAAGGTCAAAAGGAAGTGAGAGAGATAGAAAAAGAAGTTTGTATTGGATCTTTTCATAAGCAATACAAATATTCCTAAGAAAAGAAGAAATATTCCATCAACCTAAAAACAAAGATCTTGAAGAAGAGGCATCAAATGTTTCCAAGAAAAGCATGTAGTCTAAAGAGAATGATGAAGAAAAAATTCATCGAGATGAATCTCATCTATTTTTTTTCCTCTAGAGTTGACATCCCATAGAACATACAAAAACAAAAATTATACAAATATAAATAAAATATTGCATACCTTCTCCTTTCTTTGAATACACCACAACTAAATTAGATCCACTTCTCAAATATTTGGTTTACAAAAAACACTACAAATAAAAAATCACTTCATATTATTTAAAAACAATTATTGGGTTGTTCAAGAAGCTATGTGACAAGATTTTTCTAGATTTTATTTAAGATAAGGTTGTATATATCTTCTTAATGAAATGACTATTGATTTAGTTTATTGGGTGACATATCTCAACAAATAGATTTGTACAAATTTTTAGTTCTTTGTCTTTTCAATATGATGATTCATACAATAGTATTATATGTCATTTAGAATATTAATTCGATTAAACTCACCTAAAATTATTTTATGTATTAAAAATACATAGAAATATTTATACAAATTTTAGAAAGGTTTGTGAAATTAAATCAAAAAATTAATTGTAACTTTTTCATTGTAGGTAGAAATACCTTTCAAATTGTTGGCATTCATATGGTGTGATGATTAAGTTATGATGTTGTTGTTCTTTCCATTATTGTTGAGTATTTAAATGGAAATGAGTTCCCCCATTTGTGTTTTCACTAGTTCATAGCTTCAAGTTAAAAGCATTCACCCTTAGTTTTTTTAAATTTTATTTTTTAAAAAGAAAAATACCTTTCAAATTAATTAACTTTACCAAAGGGTTGCAAATCAATTGATTTGAGCACAATTGGTGAGGGTGATGGTGTGAGATATAGAATCCATCCACCAAGGTTCAAACTCCCAAAGGTGTATTTGGACCAGGTTCAACATGTGGGTGAATTTGCCAGACTAGATCCCCTGCATGTGTTTGCTTAGTCGAATGAGACTTGTAGTTTATATCTATGCTTACTCAAATCATTATAATCTACTATATAAAGGTAGAGATGTCTCCATCAATGTATAGTGACATGTTCCCATAATAAAAAATAAATAAAAGTAAACTTTTCCTTCAAACTATTATTATATCTATAATAGTATATATTGTCATTCAAAACATTAATAAGGTTGATAACTTAACTAAAACGATAACTTATTTATGCAATGCCTTATTCTGAAATCAAGTAATCAAATAATACATAATAAGGCCAAAATATATGACTTATGGATTCAATAAATTAATAATGTTGACTTTTGATTCGATGAATGAAATAGTTAAGACTTACAATTTACAAAAAAATAATGATTTTTTACTTCCAATACTAACCAATAAAAAGAAAAATGAATAACATTTTAACAATGATCTAAAATATAAAATAAAATTGAAATTATATGATTCTTGCTCCTATCTTTTAATTCTATATGTTCATTGGATAAATTATTAAATAAATTGAATGCATCAAAGTGCATAAATATTCATGCCTCAACATGAACTAATAAACAAGATTGAACAAACTACTATTAAATCAATCTTATCCATATATTTATGAAGTGATCTTAATCATTGGATGTTGATTCTAATATTACTTATTGTAGGCATATTTTCTCTTTGAATTTGGATAACAACATTTTATGACTATTTGACATTTATTATTGACAGCAAATTTTGAAAAGCTAGTTACTTTAAAATAGAAAATTTACGCTCTCATTTGCAATGTTCACTATATCAACAAACTTTAC